>JALIZF010001606.1:0-470424 GCA_029948255.1 Telmatactis stephensoni | reverse complement strand
CAAAATGAAAAAAAACGATGCTAATAATTAGTTGTCATTGTCATTGTCATTGTGTTTGAGTGATCAAAAGTCATTAATGTTATTACCGGGTTTCCTTTGTAATGTTAAGTGTCGCGTATCCGCATGCTGTTTTTTATCATTCACACACAAATTTTAAAAGTTTTATTAGAACTGCAAGTGAGGTAGAAATTCTGACCATCTGTGCGTGAGAAAAAGTACAAGAACAAACATTTATATGACTAATGAACTTTTACCCTTAAAAGTCACTCCCTGAATCTTTTTTTGCATATTTTAGAGTAGACTTTTTGAAATGGTCGTCTAAAGCGCTGTTTTTATGAAGACGAGTTGTCTCAAAACAAGAGATATCCAGGCTGCCAGGGACAACTCGCCTTTATATAATCATCTCCTAACCATTCTGCGTGCAACATTTTCTTTGTCGTTTGTCGAAATATAAGTTCCCCAAAAGCAAACTCTGCGAATTTACAAAAGTATTTAAAAAACTCATACAAATGTCTTACGTTAAGTCGACGTCTGTTCCATCCATTTTCCAGAACATTATTAGTTTAGTATTTGAAGAATTTCCTGGCAAAGAATAGAAATCAACTAGTTTTTCCTACAATCAACCACCATTTTGTTTCGACCTTTTAGACCTCAGTGATGAATTGAAATCATCAGTGGCGTCATTTGTTTGACAAAAAGTACAGCACAGTACAGCTCAGAACAGCATGACACAGCACAGCACAGCACAGCACAGTACACCACAGTACATCATGGCAATGTGTATGCAGTGAGTGTACGCTTTTTTAGATATTTACCTTTTGGTGCGTTTTTAAGAAGGCTCTGTGAGATAGAATCTTGTTCTTGTTGACTGAAAATCGACACCAGATCTGCCTGATGTGAGCGGCAAATG
This sequence comes from Telmatactis stephensoni, assembly GCA_029948255.1. Classification (NCBI taxonomy): domain Eukaryota; kingdom Metazoa; phylum Cnidaria; class Anthozoa; order Actiniaria; family Isophelliidae; genus Telmatactis; species Telmatactis stephensoni. Next base: position 469,514 of record JALIZF010001606.1, on the reverse strand, counting down.
GTTCTTGCGCTACCCCATGTTTCACGATTTTTAAACAATCGAAATTTAGATGAGTTAAATGTGAACCATTCTAAGCACTCCTCTGTGCTGCATTTATCTCTCGCCTGAAAAAAAATACTTTCGTTAATTGACAACATTTACTCAATTTTGTATTGACACATCTTTTGGTCAAATTATGATTTGAATCGATCATGATTAGGAGAGCACAATGGAGACTTTTCACTTGTTTGCAGTTAATTTCGATTATTGTAAAAACTACCATCCTTGCCAAAATTAGTTGGCACGATATGACACTGACGACATTTTTGTACATTATACTCTTTGCACCCATATCATTAGACCCTCCCCCCCCCCCCACCCCTGTACAATGTACAATGTTGCTGGTCGTCAGAAGGTCTGTCGTCGCGTATTGATTGCCGAGTAGAAGGCGTCGAGGTTTCACAGCACCAAGGGGCTTGTGGTAGCCAATCTCATTACCATCCACAGCGCTCGCGCATCCCGACAAATTCGTGCCAACAGTTCTTGCAATTAAACAGATAATTTTGTTTCTTCCACGTTGGTTTTACTGTTTATTCCAAGCTTTCGGACCTGATTACTGGCCTGACGGCTAGGAGACTGGTACCGAGGATATGAAACCGAGGTCAAATCTACTAATCGCTTGCTGGCTTATGATACCAGCCTGAACATAGTATCATATTATACAAAAGCTGCCAAACCCTTAGTCACGTGCTTACCGTCAGTTCGTCGTACTCGTAGCCAGATTTCGAAACCATCGATAATGGATGAGCTGTTTTCGTCGATTTGTTCAAATCGCACGTTTCTTTTCCTTTTTCGTCTTTATAAAAGTTAATTGAACGACAACCAATCATATTCCCGCATGCTAATGTGCAGTCAATGTAGTTGGATGCGATTGTCTTGATCACGTGACCAATCAGAGCCTCGTTATGGTACCGTAGAAAATCTCCAGCTTTGCATTTAGCGTTGACGAGGTGTGAGTAGGCAATGATTAAAGTTATAAGGCACAGATTCATTTTACCTAGAGGTAATGAGAGAAAATTGTTTCATTACCAATTTTTACATAACCATATTTCAATCAATCAATCAATCAATCAGTCAGTCAGTCATGAGTCAGTCAGTCAGTAAGTCAGTCAGTCAGTCAGTCAGTCAGTCATGAGTCAGTCAGTCAGTAAGTCAATCAATCAATTAATTCGAAGGGAGTTCTCAGTGGCATTCATTTTCCTCACAGCCCTACATTCAATGTGTCTTTTGAAAGAGCTTTAGAAATAATCATCTTCCCTGCTTCAGGATAAAATTTTACAAGATAATGTTGGTGTTTTAACAAGGTAAATAAAAAATCTGAAAACTATATAACCGAACTGAATAGTTTGAAAACTCATCGCCCCACAGTACAGGCAGCCCAGGCTCAGCTCCTGTACACTACAGCTAATATGGCGGCTTTGCCATCACGTTCAAAATGGAAGGTTGAGGGTCCGAATCTCAGATGGATTCACTCAACATTTGTTTATCCTCTATTGTTGTAAACGTTGATTTTTTACACTTATACATCCCTTTTATCACTAAATTTTAATCTTTAAGCGGTCTTTTAATTTTTTCTCCCATAAAGAACCCTATATAAACATGCAAATTTGTAAATACCTGGTTTGGTCACGTGACCTCTTTTACCAAATATCTCCTTAACAATCAATGGTGGACCACCATTCCAGGCAGATTTTGAAAGACATCCCCAAAAATCATAAATTGGCATCTCTTTTATTATTTCACTTTACGTCTCTATACGGCCCGTTTTCCATTGAATTTTTGCCATTTTCTATATTACGTGGATGGTCACGTGACCAAGCGTTCCCCATTTTGTCAATGAGAATTTTTCAAAATCGACAAATTCTAACACGTCTCCACGTTAGAAAGCGAAATGTTCAATATTACTCTTGAAATGTAAAAAAATACCATTTTATACTAAATAGGGGCCTTACCCAGGCCTTAACATGCTTGAGATAATTTCAATTTCAAATATTTGGTGTATTTCCAAAGTCTTCAAGTTAGTTATTAAGTGGGAGGTGAAGCTGGAAACTTGTAGTCCAAGCAAGTTTAGTATTATATTCTCTTCGCATTGCTGAGATTTGCATGAAAGGCCGGTTCTTGCTCAAGAAGTTGCGTTTCGCAAGATCTTGAGTTCAGAAAAAAAAAAACGATTTCTCAATTATCCTCGATGTTGTGAAAACAAAAGTTCACTTCTTGAGCATTTTAAGTTAAATCAGCAAAGATAAACTTGAATTTGACGATGTAACGGAAGTCCCCGTTGTAATCACTCTTTTAATCGTTAATTGTTTACACGTGATTTTTTAGTATGTAATCGGATCTTCTGGGAGATCACATTCAGTGACTCACAGAAATTCGACGAGTTAACAGTGATTTGACGATCATTAAAACTTTGTGGGATTGAAGAGTCTGCAGTGCCTTTCTTGGTTTCACGGACCTCTCCGTGACGGAGCTGCCGTCCGCTACAGTCGAATTTCTCTTGGAATCTTTTGGACAACTTGTACAAAGTGTACAGAACAATACACCTAACACACCTACGGAATCTACGGGAAACCAAACTTGAGAGCCAAGCTGAAGCTTGCTAAAAGAACCACCAGAACACAACTCACAACTACGTCAAGTAAGTCCGTTCCATTTACTTCTAAACAACGTCGTATTATGCAAGGAAGAATGAAAATAAAGTGTAGCAAAACCTTGAATGTGACTCGTAACTCGTAGAAGTTTATCAATGGAAAAACCTAATCCCGTCAATCAAGTCAAGGACACGGGTTACGAAACCCTTAATGACGAACTCGAGAATCTTGTTAGTGAAAATTCAAATCAAGAAACAGATAAACGTCCTAAAACTTTAACTGAAAGGGGATTTGAATACCACTATTCGCTTAAAGATAAAGATGTTAAGACAGCAACCAAAAACTTGAATGCAAACATATTAAAATTCCAATCATTCCTTAAGTTGACAGCAGATGCAAAACAGATAAACGCGGAGCTAAAAACGTGCTTTAAGCTCGCCGGCATTGCTGAAGAAAAGCTTATTGATCTGCTTAAGTTTGCCAGTGACAAGCCACAAGCCACGCAAATTGAAAGCGAATTACAACAAGTTAGAGCATTGGTAGAAGACGTTCGCAGCGCAGCATCTAAAAAACTACAAAGTTTAGAAGACACTGTATCGTTCACATCGCGAGGTTCGCATCGCTCACGCTTATCAAACTCCAGCCGCCTCTCTGCCAGAGATTCTCTCCTAGATATAAGAGCGCGCAGAGCAGCTCTAGAACAGTCACTTAAATACGATGACGTTATTCGGGAACAGGAACGACGGCTATCTAAACTTAGACTGCAAAAAGAACTTAGCGAAACAATAGCGCAAGAAGATGTTTACGCAGATGCGCTGCGCGATGATTTTATGATACCTGACGACTACCAGGGACTTCCGTTCGATAAAGAGAACATGATTGACAGGTTTATGTCAGATCTGCCTCAGAAAGACTACACAGACAACCCGCCTAAGCTTCAAGATAACACAGGCAACCCGTCTACGCACAAAGACAACACAGGCAACCCGTCTACGTCTCAAGGCAACACAGGCAACCCGTCTACGTCTAAAGACAACACAGGCAACCCGTCTACGCTCCAAGGCAACACAGACAGCTCGTCTACGTCTCAAGACAACACAGGCAACCCGTCTACGTCTCAAGGCAACACAGGCAACCCGTCCACGTCTCAAGGCAACACAGGCAACCCGTCTACGTCTCAAGGCAACACAGGCAACCCGTCTATGTCTCAAGACAACACAGACAACCCGCCTAAGCTTCAAGATAACACAGACAACCCGTCTACGCCCAAAGGCAACACAGGCAGCCCGTCTACGCTCCAAGGCAACACAGGTAACCCGTCTACGTCTCAAGGCAACACAGGCAACCCGTCTACGTCCCAAAGCAACACAGGCAGCCCGTCTACGTCTCAAGGCAACACAGGAAACCCGTCTACGTCTCAAGGCAACACAGGCCGCCCGTCTACGTCTCAAGGCAACACAGGCAACCCGTCTACGTCTCAAGGCAACACAGGCAACCCGTCTATGTCTCAAGACAACACAGACAACCCGCCTAAGCTTCAAGATAACACAGACAACCCGTCTACGCCCAAAGGCAACACAGGCAGCCCGTCTACGCTCCAAGGCAACACAGGTAACCCGTCTACGTCTCAAGGCAACACAGGCAACCCGTCTACGTCCCAAAGCAACACAGGCAGCCCGTCTACGTCTCAAGGCAACACAGGAAACCCGTCTACGTCTCAAGGCAACACAGGCCGCCCGTCTACGTCTCAAGGCAACACAGGCAACCCGTCTACGTCTCAAGACAGCACAGGCAACCCGTCTACGTCTCAAGGCAACACAGGCAACCCGTCTACGTCTCAAGACAGCACAGGCAACCCGTCTACGCTCCAAGGCAACACAGACAACCCGCCTAAGCTTCAAGATAACACAGGCAACCCGTCTACGCCCAAAGGCAACACAGGCAGCCCGTCTACGCTTCAAGGCAACACAGGCAACCCGTCTACGCTCCAAGGCAACACAGGTAACCCGTCTACGCTCCAAGGCAACACAGGCAACCCGTCTACGCTCCAAGGCAACACAGGCAACCCGTTCATGACACAAGGCTACACAGGTAATCTGTACCTGCCACAAGGCTACACAGGCAACCCGTACATGTCACAAGGTCACATAGGCAACCAGTCTCTGCCACAAGACTACACAGGAAACCCGTTTACGACGCAAGGCTACACAGGTAATCTGTATCCACCACAGTGCTACACAAGCAACCAGTCTATAGCACAATGCCACACAGACAAACCTCCATCAACTCAAGGCTGCAAACAAAACCAAGTGTTTGCACAAAGAAACATAGACCAGGGATGCAGCAACCACGAAGTCTCGGACATCTCAAAGGGTCCAATGACGGCGACACCAAGCCCGCAACAAAACGCAACCTCGGACCACCACCCGACTATAACTCCATTAGCGCCACTATATTGCAGTTCAAGCAAGGCCCAAGTTCAGCATTCTACACCGTACGCAGAAACACCCCGTAGAGTCCCGTCTAACGACTCAAACACGAGTTCATCGATGAGAACTTGGAGGCAACCTCAACCAAACCACAACGACAGCATACAGCAAATCACAGATGCCCTAGCTAAGGTTACACAGCTACAACGTCTTCCTCAAGCGAAACCTGGCGTGTTTAAAGGAGAGGAAACTGACACAAAGTTCTTTATTTGGGAGACAGCTTTTGATGCTCTAATTTACTCCTGCCCCAATCAGCGCGCAACAAAAACTGTACCTTCTTTACCAACATCTCGACGGAAAGGCGAAGAAAACAGTAGAACAGTTGCAGTATATGGTTGGAGCCAACCCAGATTTGGCTTATGAACAAGCAAGAACGAAGCTCAGACAACGCTTCGGAAGATCAGCAATTATTGCCACAGATTTTGAAAGAAAATTGACTAATTGGCCAAAAATTGGAAACAGTGACGCTCAAAGCCTACGCGAGTTCGGTGACTTTCTCGAGCAAGTCTCAGCTGCCAGTCAGCACCTAACATCGCTGAAAATCTTCGAGTATCCATCCAAACTGCAGTCATTGGTCGATAAACTACCATCTTGGTTCCAAACCAAATGGTCGACGTGCGTCCAGAGGTTACAGCAAGAAAAGGGCTACGACTCTTTTCCATGTTTTGCCGACTTCGTACAGGAAGTCACCTTTCATGCAGACCGTATGAACATTCCCCAAATTGCCTGCCAGCATCCGCTGGGCGGCGGCAGTACTCAACAATCAAACTCTACGCCACCATATCCGCAAGCAAACCGTTGTAGGCAACATGGCGTGGCTGCTACCTTACCAACGAAGGTAGAGAATCCGCAGAAAGATCTGCCAAGTTCTCCTAACATGACAACTGTCAAGAAGAGTCTGCCTGACGCAAGCCTGTCAAGAACAGTCTTCTGCCCTTATCATAAGAAGAACACACACTCCATAGACACTTGTAAAAAGTTCAGAGAACTTCCAATAGCTGAGAGAAAGGACTTCTTTCTGAAAAACAAATTATGCTACAAGTGCGCTAAACAAGATTCGCATCTAGCAGCCCAATGCAAGGCAGCTCAACCAGAGTGCAACGAATGCCACAAACAGCATCTGACAGCTCTTCACGACGAAGCACAACAAGCCCCCAAAGCGGCATCTGCTTGCACACAAGTGTACGGGAGGGAGGAACACAGTCGCTCCTGCGCCAGAATTGTGCTCGTGAGAATCTGTCATCAGTCTTCTCCATCCAAAGAGGTGCTTACACATGCAGTTCTTGATGATCAGTCTATGGATGTCTTCATAACAGACTCCCTCCAAGAAGAGCTGCAAGTCTCAGCGCCAAAGTTAGATCTGAAAGTTAACACTATTGTTGGCTCCAACACCATACATACGAAGAAGGTGACCGGACTACTCATTCAAGACATCGACAATAACCATTCAAGAATAAAGATCCCGTACGCATACACACGAGAGTACATTCCAGCTACCCAGAAAGATATTGCCACCCCACACATAGTACGACAATGGGAACACCTGGCATCTCTTGCAGACAAGATACCTAACAGGCCAGATGTTGATATAGGAATGCTTATTGGTCGAAATGTGCCTGCAGCATTTCAGCCACTGCGCGTCATATCTGGTGGCGAAGATGAACCATGGGCCGAGCAGTACAAACTTGGCTGGACCGTGATAGGACGCGTCTGCAAAGACAAACTTGATGACACAACGAACTCTAAGACCAGTTCAGTAAATTGTGTCGTGATCGAAAGAGAAGTTCTTCTAGAAAATGAGCAAGACGAACCTATCAATCCCTGTCTAATCAGTCAATCAGTTGCTGAAGCGCCATTCGTCCACAATGTAACTACGAAAGATGTCACAAGTCCTAATCAGCTACGTGAGATGATGGAGCTTGATTACAACGAGCTTAAACACTGTCGCAAAATACGTGGGACAGAACAAGCAGAATCCATTGAGGACAAGTGGTTTATTGATATACTTACCAAAGAGATACACAAGACGCCCGATGGTAACTGGGAGGCACCACTGCCTTTCAAGACAGATGAAGTCATTTTGCCAAATAACAAGAGACACTGCCTCAAAAGATTGATCTCTCTGAAAAGAAAGCTTATCAGTGACGAGAAAGTGAAGTGTGATTACTTGGCCTTTATGAAGAAAATCTTCGATCGTGGTCATGCCAGCCTCGTTCCCAAAGACAAGCTGCATACAGAACCTGGCAAAGTGTGGTATCTACCGCACTTCGGTGTTTACCACCCTAAAAAAACAGATCAGATCAGAGTTGTGTTCGATTGCAGTGCGGTCTACCAGAACGAATCACTGAACCAACATCTGCTACAAGGCCCGGACCAACTGAACTCCCTGATTGGGGTACTGTCACGTTTCCGTAAGGAGGAAGTTGCCATCATGTGCGACATTGAACAGATGTTCCACAGCTTCTTTGTATCACCCGAACATAGAAACTACCTAAGGTTTTTATGGTTTGAGAACAACGACCTCTCTGGCTCAATACTGGAGCACCAAATGGATGTGCATCTCTTTGGTGCCACCTCTTCTCCAGGAGTCGCCAACTTCTGTTTACATCAAACTGTGGAAACAAATAGAGCCACCCATGGAGATGAAGCAGCCAATTTCCTTCTGAAAGACTTCTACGTCGACGATGGGCTGATATCTGTCCCCACAACCGCTCAAGCCATCAAAATCGTGAAAGACGCCCAACAAATGTGTGCAGACACAAACCTTCGCCTGCACAAATTCGCAAGCAACAGCGCTGAAGTTTTGGAAGCCCTACCAACAGAAGATCGTGCTAAAGACCTCAAAGACCTCGACATCCGCAAAGACAACATCCCAATCCAGAGATCACTGGGTACTTACTGGTGCATAGAGTCAGACACCTTTGGATTCTGGATCGAGTTAAAAGACAAACCCTTAACTCGACAAGGAATACTGTCAACAGTCAGCTCCGTCTATGACCCCTTGGGTGCAGTATCGCCAGTGATACTGATCGGGAAGCAGATCTTCCAATCACTCTGCCGTGAGAATGCAGATTGGGACGACCCAGTACCTGACAGCATACTGCCTCAATGGGAGAAATGGCGTACAGAGCTTCCCCTCCTAGAGAGCCTCAAGTTTAGTCGATGTCTCAAGCCACCAGGGTTCGGAACACCAGTATCCTCTGAAATCCACAGCTTCTCTGACGCTAGTGACGCAGGCATAGGCCAAGTCTCCTACATACGCTTAACAAACGAAGAAAACCATCACCATGTAAGTTTTCTCATGGCCAAGTCCAGAGTTGCACCATTGAAGCCCATATCCATCCCTCGACTGGAACTCACAGCAGCAGTCATGTCTGTCAACGTGACTTCAATGTTAGGCAGTGAACTAAGCATCGCAGACACATCATCTACGTACCACACCGATTCAGAGATCATGCTGGGCTACATTAATAATGATGCGCGAAGATTTCACGTATACGTTGCCAACAGAGTCCAACACATTCGAGATCGCAGCTCTCCAGATCAGTGGCACCACGTCGCAGGAAAAGACAACCCAGCCGACGAAGCCTCGCGCGGACTCACTGCCAAAGAGCTCATAGAGAATCAACGCTGGTTCAACGGCCCAGACTTCTTGCAACAAGCGAACCCAACTACTTCGAATGGACTGTCTAACTTTGAGTTAGATCCCAATGACAGCGAAGTTAGGAAACATGCAGTAGTTGCATTGTCTATCAAGAGCACCGAACAAAGATTTCCAGAAACGCTGGAGCCAGAGCGCTTCCAGCATTTTTCTTCGTTCAATCGACTCGTCTCTGCAATAGTACGAATCCAAAGAATGATCGAAAGCCGAAGACCAAACAAGCAGTACAACTGGCGTCCAAAAGAAGGTGCGCCGTTGGTCGATGAACTACAGCAAGCCAGACAAGTGATAGTGCAATCCGTTCAACGGTCCTCCTTTCAATCCATTATCGACACGCTATCTAAGTTAGAAGGCAGTGAAACCAACTTCAAGAATTGTCTCAACGCACACAAAAGAAATGCTACCATGAAGCCGACAAGCAATCTTTACAAGCTAGATCCCTTCCTAGATGACAAAGGCATTATCAGAGTCGGTGGACGCCTAAAGAACTCATCATCTTCCTTCGAAGTCAAACATCCAATCCTAATGCCCAAGAATGACCATGTGACCATTCTTATTGTACGCCATTACCACCATGGGGAGCAGCATCAAGGTTATGGCATTACCCACAATGCCATTAGACAAGCAGGATACCACATCATCAACGGCCGTAGTGTTGTGTCAAGCACTATTGCCAAGTGCGTTCCATGTCGTAAGCAGTGTGGTAAAGTTCAAGAACAGAAGATGTCTGACCTCCCTCCTGAACGTGTAGAGCCTTCTCCTCCCTTTACGTACAGTGGAATGGACGTCTTTGGCCCGTTCATGATAAAAGAAGGAAGAAAGGAGCTGAAGAGGTGGGGACTAATATTCACCTGCTTGGCGTCACGAGCCATCCATCTTGAAACGCTAAATGCCATGTCTACAGAGTCTTTTATCAACGCTCTACGCCGTTTTATAGCTCGACGAGGCAAAGTCCGCCAGATCAGGTCAGACCAAGGTACCAACTTCGTGGGTGCCAAGAACAAGCTAGCAGCAGCATTGGCTGAACTAGATCAAAAGCCAATCAAGCAGTTTTTGTCATCCCAAGACTGTGACATCATCGACTTCAACATGAACGTCCCTCACGCATCACACATGGGCGGTAGCTGGGAACGTCAAATACGCACCACACGGTCTGCTCTTACATCTCTACTGCAAGATCACGGCACCCAGCTAGATGACGAATCATTCCGTACCTTACTTACAGAAGCAGAAAACATTGTCAATGGCCGACCACTAACAGTTGAGAATCTAACCAACCCTTTAGCAGACGAACCATTGACGCCAAACCAACTTCTGACCTTAAAAACGCAAGTCGTCCCCAGACCTCTACTCAAGGAAAAGATGGCGCAGAGTTCAGTACCTCGCCAACCAATTCTGGTTGCGATGGCAGAAGGAGTACCGTGCTCAATTACAAAGAAGACAACGATGGAGCAATCAGAAGAGAAACATGGAGGTTGGAGACGTCGTGCTAGTTTGCGACACAGAAGAACCAAGAAACCGATGGCCACTAGCTATCATAACGAAGGTCTACCCAAGCAAAGATCATCTCGTCCGCAAGGTTCAGATCTCTACCGTCAAAGATGGGACGAGAAGGTTCTACGACAGACCAATACAGAAACTGATCCTTTTGATTGAAGCTGGACAGAGAAATTGAAATCAAGAAGATTTACCAAGATTTATGAACTCATTATGAACTTTTACCATATATAGTCAACCTTAAGTGCTTAATAAGACATTTATCAAGATTTATCATATATTCATATATTTTATTATTCTCAGTTTTGTTTGTAAATGTATTCCACATTTAGGGAAGCAGTGCAACGGAAGTCCCCGTTGTAATCACTCTTTTAATCGTTAATTGTTTACACGTGATTTTTTAGTATGTAATCGGATCTTCTGGGAGATCACATTCAGTGACTCACAGAAATTCGACGAGTTAACAGTGATTTGATGATCATTAAAACTTTGTGGGATTGAAGAGTCTGCAGTGCCTTTCTTGGTTTCACGGACCTCTCTGTGACGGAGCTGCCGTCCGCTACACCAATAGTAGTCTGTATAAGAATGAAGGTATAGTATTTGATAATGAGTGGATTAATAACTATTTCCAAGAAATTGCACATGATGAAAATGCAGATTCTGAACAGCAGTCGCAAACTGACAAACACGTGTCAAATAATGTTCATTTTGAAACAACAAATAATGAAAATGAATTGACTGAAGATGAAGCAGAAGCACCTGCAGGTGTTACTGATACCATGCTTACATCAACCAACTTTTTAGAAGATAATGAAAGACAATATATTCTTAATGTTGCACCAGCTGAAGGCAATCATCCTTTAAGTATATTCAGAGATAAATATTCAGAAGAATTGGCATATCCTGGAATATGTCTAGGTCAAGCAAGACCAGAAAATAAAGAAAGACTAGTTAATGTTCACTATAGTGATAATTGCAAATCAGAATTGAGGCGATCAGATAGACGAGCTGCTATGTGTGTAGAAAATATTTTCTATAAAACAAAAAAGTTACAAATGAAAATTCTACTAGGCCAATCCCACATTGCTCTTAGAAAATGCCGAGGAAATAACGGAAATCTCACTGCAGGGCAACTGAAACAACAAGGTACATTAGACACACTGATATGTCACAATGACGGTTTCAAGTTTTTGAGAGCATTACGAGGGTCGCCCCCATATTTTGAAAAAGCTAAGAAAGATTTGTTTGCAATGATAAGACAGCTAGGACCAGCTACATTGTTTTGTAGTTTCTCATCAGCAGAAACACAGTGGATACACTTACTAAGAATACTTGGCCAACTTGTTGATAATCAACAGTATACTGATGAACATCTAGAAAATCTTAATTGGGAAGAGAAGTGTCGTTTGATTCAAAGTGATCCTGTAACATGTGCAAGACATTTTGATTATCAAGTAAATCAATTTTTAGCAAACTTCCTTTTCAGCTTTGCTAAGCCATTGGGCAAAATATCTGACTGGTTTTATTGAGTTGAATACCAACAGAGGGGTTCACCTCATATCCACATGCTCATGTGGCTTGAAGGAGCACCACAATTCCAAGATGATAGTGATGCAAAAGTAATAGAATTTATTGATAAAATAATTACTTGCCAAAAGCCAATAGACAATCCTGAGCTACTGAATCTAGTGAATAGACAAGTACACAGACATTCACATACTTGCCGTAAGAATACAAAAAGTGCATGTAGGTTTAATTATCCACAGCCTCCAATGAATGAGACAATGATACTTTATCCATTAGACAGTGATATGCCTCAAAATGAAATAAAACAGCACCAAGATGCATGGAATTCTATCAAAAAGGATTTAGACGATATGAAGGAAGGTGAAGACATTTCTTTTGTTCAGTTACTGTCAAATCTAAATATCACACTAGAAAACTATTTACTCGCCATAAGTTCATCACTTCATTCACCTACTGTTTTCTTGAAAAGGAATCCAAATGAATTACGGATTAACAATTACAACCCTGCTTGCCTTAGTGCATGGAGAGCTAATATGGACATCCAATATGTATTAGATGTATATGCTTGTGCTGTATATGGTGCATCGTGCATTAATGCCTGATTATCGTGCGTGCCTTGAGCACGATCCTTTTTTGTCGTAATTTTGTTACGCTGCTGTGCACCAACATCGTGCATGAGGCCGGCATTCCAATTTGTGTGAAGCTCATTTTAATGTCCTTCCACACTTTCGTGCTAAAAGCCAGAGCCTCAAAAGGTATGCATACAGGGTTTCAAATTATATTTTTTAAACAAATGAAGTATAGCATGAGCATGTTGTTGATTGTATATCCCACACGTTTTGATGCTAACGTTTGTCACCTTAAGAAAGCCTTTCAAGACTAAATAGGAAGATTTTGAAAAGGCTGACTTGCTGCAAGAATCTTATGCCACCTGTTTCCAAGAAATGAGCCGAGAGTTTACTGGAACGTCAATCAAGAGCGGTGGTTTTCAATTCTCCGAGAAAGTGGTGCGCCTCACTATCATAAAGAGCAATTACATCACTCTGCTTGAACCCGCCATCAAGCGCCTAAAAGCCAAAGACGATGTTTTCCCCAAAGAGAGCAAAAGCAACCAGGGTGGTGCACAGTTCATGCAGGCTCCTACTCAACTTCGACCCCTTGGAGATGAATTGGCCATTCTATGTAATGACATCAAGAGGTCCATGTATAAACTAAACTACGCTGTACACAAGGGATCACAGTCAAGTGGCCGACCCACTTTATTTCAAGCAGATAATCGAGAACAGCCTAGATGAGGACCAGGCAGCCAGCTTGTGCCAGGATTTCCTTGGTCTATTTCTGGTAAATAAGAGAGAACACAAAGACAAAGTTCCCTGCCTCATCGGGCCATCAAACAGCAGCAAGACATCTATTCTCTTAGCCATGACCAAGATCATCGACCAATCGAAGGTCACACGACTGCTGAAGCAATGAGAATTTATCAAATCGATGATCACTCCAGACACTCAATTGATAAATCTCGACGAGGCAGTTGTTAACCTGATGGATGTCGATGACTTGAAGGTGCTTCTCCAGGGAGGCCTAACCACCCACGATGGGAAATATAGAAATGCCAAAGCCTTTGTGAACAAAGCGCCCATTTTCATCACAGCACAGAAACATTTAGACTTTGGAAGTGAGGAGGACAATCAAGCGATGGACAACCGCTATACAAAGTACTTTTTCAAGCCCTTGTCCAAAGTATAGAGGCTGCACTGTGGATAAAGAACCGACAGCAAAGATCTTCAAAGCAAAACTGAGAGTGATGCAGAGGAGGAGGAAGAAAAGGGAGAAAAATCAGAGAAAAATCTCTGCACATTACCTTACAATGCAAGCTGCCAAGGAGCAATGTGTTGCCGATCTTAACTTTGGAAAAGCAAGAATCATCAGACAGATGATCATTCAACTACAAAATGAACAAGCCCAGATGAAATGCCAGAAGAAAGAAACCAAGGAACTGATGCGGGCAAGGAAGAAGCAGTGGCTTGAAGACCTTGGTCTGGATCAGGACCTCGTCTCTCAGTTGCTACCACATGACCAACAACCGCTACCCAGCCAATTAGAAAGAGCAGCTCACCAAAAGAAATGCCTGGAGCCAGACCAGACGGAAAAGGAAAACACCAAAGAGGTTTTCCAATCCAAGGGCCAAGGAGAAAGATGAGAGCACTTCAAAAAGATGTGGAATCATGCAACGATTCTGACGAGAAGATAGGCAAACAGTACCTGTTGGAGACAACGTTAGATGCCATCAAATATTTTCACGAGTAGAGAGGTACCCAGAAAGAGCTGGGCATCAAGTTGCGCCGGCAACTGTGTTTTGCCTGGGGACTTATTGGCCTGTCAGAGCGCAAAGAAATCTCCAACCTGTTCAGTCCGCTCCCCCTCGAGAAGCCAGACTCTATCAATGCATGCCCGAGGTTATCAACACACGTCTACAGATGACTCCACCCAGATCAGACTTTGGAGATACTCCGGAACCACTAACATCTTGGACTCCCAAAGAAAGCACTCTGATGTAAAGTCCAGAGTAAAGTCCAAAGACTCCATCATGGAGCCCTAAACCACTAAGTCCAAAGAGTCCCTATCGACTAACAGCATTCTCCAAGATCTCAACACAGCCAAGTACCTCAGTTGCCAAAGGTGACCACCATCCACATTTTCTGAGTCAAGGTAATACAAAAAAGAACAAGATGTCAATAAACGTCACCCGGATCCCAAAAAGGAAGAAGACGTCATCCAAACAAGGCAATCAAACAACTAATTATTTTTCAAGTCAAAAATAAACAAAAAACTAATGATTAGTGATTAAAGTTATGGAGTATATTATTGAAATAAACAAAAATTACTAGTTAAAACTAAGAAGATTGTTGTCAAGCGAAATCATGGATAATTCATTAGGCCAATAAAAGTTGAATCATTACTTGAATCACAACTATTTAATGAGGTGAACACCTTAGCTTCATTATTTGATTTCTAGAGTATCAAAGAGTTATGTTACAAAAAGTGTCAATTTATAGATTGTTGATTCCTGATATCAGAAATACGTCAGAAGGGAAGTTTGCGATGAAAATTTCATGAAAATCGGTTAAATATCGGATTGAGCAGTTGAATTTATCCTCACTTCTGCAACATTGATTTTTTATTGTGACTTGTTCGAGGAAATTATATCTTCAACTACATACGTATTTTACATTTATTTTTACATACATATCTATAGGCAAAGAATCACGTGACATATTATCCACATGTATGGACATCACCTTTGATGAGATGAGGCTGCTAAAATCTAATGGTATTGTTCTTGATGGGAGAAATTTGGCAATTGAATGGTAAGTCCAGATAATATTTCTACAACAAGAGTATATGGACTGAGTGGAAACAACTGAAGTGTAAAATAGTGAGAAACATTAAATGTATATTTATAAATTTTATAAACAGTATGTACTATGAGTGTTGTAATGTTCATTCCTGTTGTTCATGTAGTGCAATTTAGTATTTATGGGATTGCTTTTAATTAATGTTAGAACTTAACTTCTATTCTATTTCAGCTCATAATACAATTTGCATTACCAATGTCTTTGTATTTTTAATCGTATGACTTGATAAGAATTGTACTTCTGGTCAATTAAAACCATACAATATTACATTTCAGGCTTTTGTGTGCTGACTGGAAATTTATGGCACTTCTCCTTGGTATTAATAGCCCCAGTTCATCCTATTTCTGTTTATGGTGTGAGTGTTCCAAGCTGCAGATCAGAGATTTTTCAAGTAAGCTTGATAAACATCTAGATTCTTTTTTTATTTATCTATTTTGTTTTATATAGATGGATTGTATTTGGCCCTTCCCAAATGAGATAGGAATGTTCAGTGAATGTTTAGTAATTCACATATTTTTTTAACTCAGTTGAGGACTGGCCAATCACTAGATCACATGAAAATTGTGTTGAAAGGTCTCACAAGGATTTTCAGGGTGACCATAAAGGGGTACAGAATAAGCCAATGATTGAAATGGACTTTAAAAAAGTGATCCCTGATACCCTTCATCTGCTTCTAAGAATAAGAGGAAAACTATACATGCTTCAAGGGTTTCCTGTGTCCTGTTGGAATGCAAGGGATTATGGGGCGGAAAGTGAGCACTGGAGTGTAAACAGACGCCATATTGGATTGTATTGATAGCTTTTTCTTGAGAAACTTTTTAACGTTTATCTAACTTTTTATCGTCTTTTTGAATCGCACTTATATTGATTACTGAAGTTGTTATTATAAAGTTCAAGCTCAAAGAAATATGACCTCAGAAAGGCTCGCTTTGGAGGAGTTTAGGACTTGGCGTGTTCCAGCACTGGAAGAATTTTGTTGAAAGCGTAATCTTAAAGTCAATGGCACAAAAGAAGAACTAGTGGCTCGTGTTTTTGCTGCTACAGAAATGGGTATACCTGTTCGACCAACAAACACAGAACTAGTGAAAAGAACAGCGAAGGAAAAGGTCAAATTATTGGTAGCACCTGGCCATAAAACCTTGCCAGATCCCACAACTCTAAAGGCTGGTTCACACTAGTGTCGGAATCAGAATCGGAATCGTAAGAAAACAACAAATAATTTAGGGATTAGAATACAAAAGAAAGGTGTTTTTCTTTGTTCCTTCCTTTGTCTTTGATTATGCTTATGCTTGGTCTTATGCTTCTTGCGATGCTTATGTCGATGTCTTATGTCACACGCTTGACTTAACTCTTTTGTCTTTTCCTTTGTTTTCTGCTTCCGATTCCGAATCCGATGCTATTGTGAACCAGCCTTAAAGGAAGGTTGGTTGCGGGAAGATGTTGGATTAACTTCTTGGTCGGCAATATTTCTCAGTGACATCACCGTATTCCTTATGAAAGATCACCCAGGAAAGGACGTTGATCTTCACAAGAGATTGCTGAATGAGTATAAAGAGGGAAAAGCGTTCCGTTTGTATGAATCTGGTTTTCTTAAAGAAATCTTTTACAATGAAATTTCTAAAGATTCAGAGTACTACTGCTTAAGAGCAAAATGTAGTCATTCAATGAAAATCACTGATGTGCCACATGATACTTGGGTGTTCTCAGAAAAGAAAACGGGCAATATCATCAGTGCTTATTGCACATGTGTTGCTGGGTGAGTTAAACAATGGTTATTAAATATTCTGATCTTGTTTTGAGTGATATGCCTTTTTTACATATCTTTCTATCTTGTATTTCTAGAATGAGCAGTTGCTGTATCCATGTTACAGCTCTCCTTTTTCGATTCGAAGCAGCTAACAGAAATGGACTTACCAACCCTGCATGTACCTCCAAATTATGTGTGTGGGATGTTCCAAGGAAAAATACCAATGTACAGCCAATGAAAATTTGTGACATGGAGTTGAAATCTTCAAAACTAAACAAAGGTACAGGGCCCTCTTTAAACTAAAATATGAGTATGAGTACAATTGTCAAATAAAAACCTACAGCAATATAGGTTTTGTACATGAGTGATATTAAGTGCTGTCCGAAAAGCATCTTTAGGTTGTACCATCATCTATTTAAAGCTGACAGATCAGGGGCCCATTTCTCAAAAGACCCGATAACTTTATGGACCTGTTGACTTATTCGGTTTTAATATTTAGGTTACAGGGTCTGTAAAGTTATTGGGTCTTTTGACAGGCCCCAGGGCTGTTAAGAAGAAGGGCAGAATTAATATTTTGATATAGACATTCACTATTATCTTTAGAACCAACCAGACCACCTGTGGACATCAGACGAGCATTATTCCAACCGTCTATCAGCCAGAAGCAACAAAGTAATAGAGACAAAAGAGAGGGGTTTTATTCTTATCTCAAAGATGCCCTTCCAGACTCTTGCTTTTCTAAGTTAAAAAGAGCAGAATTGGAAGAGGAACCTTTGCAACCTATGTCAAAGAGCCATAACCTAAGTGAAAAAGCACTAAAGGAAATTGAGACTAAAACCATTGGTCAGTCAGAAAATGAAGAATGGCATTCACAACAAAAGGGGAGGATAACTGACTCTAATACCATGATCACCTCGGGATCTATTGTTTTTGGAGGGACGTTTAATCGCTAACATCCCTCCCTCATGAATAGAAAGAGGGAAAATTAGTTCTAATATTCCCTCATTAATTATGAATGAGGGACGATTAGAACTAATCGTCCCTCATGTTATTCATGAGTGGTTGTCCCTCATTTAACGCAATCATCGGGATGATCGGGACAACTTTGCACGCTGTCCCGAAATTCTGTAACTTTCTAATGCACCGATACCTCTTACCACTAAACACTATTACGCGTGTGAGATCTATGCATTCTATTTTGCGCATGAGCATAACGAAGCAAAGAAAGCATTATGAAAAACAATTTAGCTTTCGAATTGATTAACAACCTATAAATACTTGTTCATTGTAAGTATATAACAAAGAAATCTATTTTCGAAGTCCCCAGAGAACAGGGTTACGCACAATTGGTAAAAGAATTGTATAATATTTTCAAGTTTTGGATGAACAAACAGCGAAGTATATTTTTGTTTATTTCCTCGGTGACCATGGTACTTCTTCGGGATATTAGTGATTAAATGTCTCCTCAGCCTCGGGGGGTTTAGTACTAAGCCTCCCTCGGCTTGGGGGACATTTAAGAGCGACCATCTATAAATAGCGACTTAGGTACCTTGAGGTCAAAAATGAAAACTTTTACCAAAAGATAGGTCCAGGTGAGTAGTCTTCGAAACAGAATGTTTTATTTCGGTTGCAGCTGTTTCAATAAGTCTAGTCTTTCTATATATATATTCAAGACAGAGAGATTATGTGTGTCTTCAGGACAGAAGCTTTAATCATGAGCCCCGATTCTTCAGTCTCTACAAGAGTCACGCTAGAATCACGTGACCAAAGATATATCCAATTACATGTTGTAACATCCCCCCTTGTTTATTTAAGCCCCCTTAATCAATGATCTAATGTCAATCAGATGTTCATATTATATAATCATAGTCTATTAATGGCTAGGATGTAAACAAGATCCTTATGCCAGGAACAAAACCTAAATGTGTAAATATAGCAGACTCAGTGTTCAGAGTTCTACTTATTGTGGCTTCCCAAGGACATAGTCGCTCAAATAAGCTGGCCGTTTCTTTGTACGTTGAGGCCTTGTGAGCTGTGGCGTCTGTGGGAGAGTCACTGTCTTCTCGTTGTTGTCAGCCCCAACTGGTGACGATGGCGTTTCCACTGGAGTCTCTGTGCATTCAGCCGGTTCCTCCTGATCTGCAGGTGATCCGCTGGTAGGTTCTGATGTCTTCTTGAGGTGGAAGCGGTTTCTCCTGTAGGTCTCACCGTCTGGTGTTTCGACTATGTATGATCTTTCGTCTAGCCGGGACATCACAGCTGCTTTCTTCCATCGTTTGTCTCCAAGTTGAAAGGGCTTTATTCTAACTGTGTCTCCTTCCTCTAGGATAGGCAGTTGTTTGGCGCTGCGGTTGTAGTAGGCCTTTTGTCTTTCTACAAGTTTCGCCATATCCTTGCTCTCCTTTTCTGGGTAAACAACTCTCGGCTGTAGTAAGGCTGAGGTTGTGGGAAGTAGCGTCTTTGTTCACCTGTTCATCAGCCGCTGTACAGGACTTGATTCCATGCCCTGTGTTGGTGTGTTACGGTATTCCAGAATGGCAAGATATGGCTCTGTACCAGCGTCCAAGGCTTTCCGTATCAGTCGCTGTCTTTACCGCAGATTCCGCCTTGCCATTGGCCTTACTGTTTCCCGGGCTGCTTGTTTGATGTTCAAAGTCCCAGGTCTTGGCAAATCTTGAGAATTCTTCCGATGTGAACTGCGGCCCATTGTCACTGACAAGTCTGTCTGGACAGCCGTATTGGGCGAAATGGCCTTTAAGCTTCAGTATAACCGTACTTGTGCGTGTGTTGGTCAGACGATCGACTTCCCAGAAGTTACTGTAGTAGTCCACGGTAACTAGGTAGTCTTTGTTGTTTAGGGTGAAGAGGTCGACACCAATCTGTTCCCAAGGTCGTGTAGCAGGCTCGTGGGGCATCAGCGTCTCCTTCTGTGGACTCGTCTCATATGTTCTGCACACGTCGCAAGCTGCAACCATCTCTCTGATCTCGGAGGACATTCCGGGCCAAAAGAATGTCTCTCTTGCACGTCTAAGGCAGGACTCGGCACCAAGGTGTGATGCATGTAGCCTTCGCTTCATCTCGCTGCGCAGACTGTGTGGTATGACAATTCTCTGACCCTTAAATATCATACCGTCTTGTACGATAAGTTCGTCTCTCATACTGAAATACGGTGTGATCTGCACCGGTAGGTCTTCCCTGACTTGTGGCCAACCACACAGTATCACACTCTTTAGTATCTGTAGGGTCTCGTCCTGTTCTGTCGCTGAACGAATCTCTTGCAATCTGTCAGTTGATAGTGGCAAGAAACTTGTTGCATTGATACTCTCAAAGTCTGATCCCGAAGGGTGGTCTGTGGTCTGAAGGAAAGCACGTGACAGTGTATCAGCCAGATACATGTTCTTGCCACGTTCGTAGTTAACTTCGATGTCATACTTCTGTAGCCTCATCATCATGCCCTGTAAGCGTCGTGGGGCACACGCAAGCGGTTTCTTTAGGATGGCTTCCAGGGGCTTGTGGTCACTTTGAATCTTCACATGTCGTCCAAAAGTGTACTGGTTAAATTTCTCAAGGGAAAAGACGATCGCCAGCATCTCCTTCTCAATCTGCGCGTATCGTTGCTCCGTCTCTGTGAGGGCACGGCTGATGAAGGAGATTGGTTTGCCACGCTGAAGCAGAGCTGCTCCAAGCCCCTTTTGGCTTGCGTCACATTGTATCGTCAGCTCACTCTTAGGGTCGTAATAGCTGAGGACAGGTGCATCAGTGACTAGACGCTTCACCTCAGCGAACGCTTTCTCTTGATCCTCGCCCCACACCCAGTCTGTATCTTTGTGTGTTAATCTTCTGATTGGCTCCATGACGTCAGCTAGTCTCGGTAGGAACTTCGATAGATAGTTCACGAAGCCGTTTAATCTGTGTACTGCTTCGACATCCGTTGGTGTTGGCATTTCGTGTACAGCTTTGGCTTTCTCAGGGTCCATCTTCAGACCTTTGTCAGTGAATACATGTCCCATGTATGTCACTTCTTTGAGACGTAGTATAACTTTGTCTCTGTTGAGTGCAACGCCTTCCTTCTTACATCGCTCCAGCAGTTCAGTCAGCTTTCGGTCGTGGTCCTCGTTGGCATCTTTCTCTGTGGCTCCTACGCCGTAAATCAGGATATCGTCTGTGATATCTAGTATTCCATCCAGTTGGTCCAGCACTTGATCGACACGTTTCTGAAATATTTCAGAAGACACTGACAGTCCAAACGGTAGCCGGCACCAGCGGTATCTACCATGAGGTGTTGCGAACGTCGTCAGCAGGCTCGACTCCTCGTCTAATTTACAGTGCCAAAATCCAGAGCAGAAATCTACTGTAGAGTACACTTTGGCCTGAGACAGTTCTGGCAGGATGTCATCTAGCACTGGTAGTTGATATCTTTCTCTCTTTAGAGTGGCATTCAGTTCCTTAGGGTCGATACACACTCGTAGAGCTCCTGATTTCTTTGTTGCCACCACAACACTGCTTACCCACGGCGTTGGCTTGTCTACTTTAGCAATGACTCCAAGCTCCTCTAGTCTATCCAACTCTTCTTTGAATTTCTCTTTGAGCGCTGTGGGGATCCTTCTCGTAGGGGCGACGGTCGGCCTGACATTCTCGTCGACTTCCAGGTGGACTTCAACGGGAAAACTGCCTAGCTCGGCTTCAAATACTTCGGGATATTTTTGTACAATATCCTCAACTGTCAACAGTTGATTGACCTTTATGTCATCGTGTTGTCGTGTGACTGACTCAAAGTTCTCTTTGTTCACGGTTATTAGCTTCATTTGCTGAGCGGCTTTAGCTCCTAGGAGTGGCGTTAGGTTTTCCTCTACAATTACAAATTCGACTGAGTATTTCTTTCCCGTTTTTGCGTTCTTGATGATAAGTCTTGTAATTCCGATTGGTTTAACGTGTGTCTTGTTCCACATCACAAGAGTCTTGGTAGTTGGTTGTACTTTATGGCCGTCGATAAAAGCTTTAGGTAGAATATTAATTGACGCGCCACAGTCTATTTGGAAACTCACTGGTTTCTTATTTATTAACATTTGGGCATGAATCTCTTTAGGAAAAGCAGAGTCGTCGACAGCGCATACGTTCTCGTTGTGAACACGTACACTTCCGATGAAGTCGAGGTCGCTGTCAGAATCGCTGTCAGAGTCGTCGTGTTGTGAAACACAATGAACTTTGTTCTTCCTGCAGCATTTCGCGAAGTGGTTTCGTGCTCCACAGTTTTTGCACTTTTTTCCCCATGCTGGACATTTCTCCTTCTGAAATGGGTGATCTCCATCGCAGAATTTACATGTATTTCGATGTTTGGACGATGTATTCGTGTCATTCTTGAAATTCCTTTGTTTCCGTGTGTTGCATCCCAGTGCGTGTACTTCTTGCCCTTCGTCAGTAGCGATTGTTGCGTTGATGGTCTTAAGTTTGGATGCTGTTGCTTCGGTGCTTCTACAAATGTCGATACAGTTGTTGAGGGTCAGTTTTCTCTGTTGTAATAGCTTCTTACGGGATTCATTGTTATTGATACCGAATACGATTCGATCACGTATCAAAGAGTCGTGTAAACATTCACAGAAATTGCATGTTTTTGCTAGCGTACGTAAATGGGTTACGTAGGCATCGATGGTTTCTCCAGGTTCTTGATTTCGGCTATTGAATATATATCGTTCGTACGTCTCGTTGGTTTCTCCGATCGTGAACTGTTCAAACTTCGTAATAATATCTTTGAGCGTGGCTTTCTGTTCTGGTGTCTCAAATGACAGTCCGTTGTATATTTTAAGGGCTTCAGGGCCAAGACAGTGTAGAAATAGAGCTACCTTATATGCTTCTGATTGAGAGTTGACGTTCATGATTATGCTGTAGTTCTCCCATGTCTGTTTGAAAGTCTTCCAGTTCTCTCCAATGTTTCCAGTGACGTCTAATTTCGTCGGCGGTAATATTCCTGGTAGTGCTGGTAGAAACGGCTGTGCCGTTTTCGAGGATGTGGGTTCGCTCATCGGCGGAGTTGATTCTTTCTTATCGCCCATGATCCCACCGCTGCCACCATGTTTCAATAAGTCTAGTCTTTCTATATATATATTCAAGACAGAGAGATTATGTGTGTCTTCAGGACAGAAGCTTTAATCATGAGCCCCGATTCTTCAGTCTCTCCAAGAGTCACGCTAGAATCACGTGACCAAAGATATATCCAATTACATGTTGTAACAGCAGCCATATTTTAGGAAAAATATGGGGGTTTTCAATCCCGTGGCTAATTGGCGGCTTATTTGATGTTTCCGACCCTATACCAAAATACACGTTCTTTTTCATTAAAAATAGGAAACACATCCATTCATTGATATTGATCCTTAAAGCAGGCATACTAAGGAGTACCCTGGTAACTTTTTTTACTGTTTGATCTTCAAAATAGAAGAGTTTGTAGACTTTCCAATAACTTCGTTTTGAGCAAAGTTTTTTGGTGTCGCAGAAATTGACCGAAATTAGTAGCGAATATCTTCAATGTTACATCGAATTTTTCAAAAAGGAGACAATTTAATGTTAGAGCAATGATTCATCTCTAAGAAGATGCAAAAACATTTTGGGGCAATTCAAGCTAGAAAATTTTGTAAGTAGTTATGTGACACAATGTCTGAGACAAAAATTCCCCTCATTTGCATATTGTTAAATCAACAACACGACAAGATATTCCATTTAATATTTAGACGACATTGAACTATTGTCAATGTCTGTCAAACAAGACTCAGAAATAAAGTACCCAGTAATAAAGTATCAGAAACACTACTGAAATGGGTCCATGGGAGAAGGAATCGCATGAACCACTCCAAAGAAGCACTCAGCCGCAAATTTACCGTTTGCCGTTCAGTTGACCTCTGATTGTTTCGGAATGTCACACTCAGGTCTGTAGAACCGTAGAACTAAACGTTTTGCGGTTTCACAATCAGATATTTTAGTATACCAGGGTTCATTTTTGGAACAGTCTTCTGAGCAAGGAAACGAATACTTGAAAGAAGGCAAGGAAGAGGGTCATAAGTGGATTGCGTTACATGCATACCAACAGGAAGCCCAAAATATGCTGAGGCTACAGGTGTTCGACTAGGTGTACAAAGTTGATACTAGTACCATACTGATCTATTCTTACGTTATATTGACCCGGTCAGTCCGTCTTTGTCAGTGCACAGGTGGGTACATTAGAGCTATTTTGATTTTCCAGATATCTTTCTGGAAATGACAAGTATTTTTACTAATAATTTGCAGTCAGATGTTTGCCGATGGCCTCATGTAGCTTCTCGCTACACGTTGGAGGTTCATGCGGATCAAGTACTTCGAATTCAACTATTCTAGAATGTATGTCATTGGAAAAGTGTACAAAAGATATAAGAGCCCACTTGAGAACATGCAATAAGGGATCTCACCATAAAGACCGAAGCACAGTTACTGCTGGCAAGAGCAGATAATTGAAAACATGACCTTCGTTAGTTCATTATATATGATGTATATTTATGACGCCAGTGCAATTATCTTACGGCGATCTCTTTTCTATATATTTGTGTTTGTTTGCTTTAAAAACGTTTAGTTCTACGGTTCTACAGACCTGAGTGTGACATTCTGAAACAATCAGAGGTCAACTGAGCGGCAAACGGTAAATTTGCGGCTGAGTACTTCTTTGGAGTGGTTCATGCGATTCCTTCTCCCATGGACCCATTTCAGTAGTGTTTCTGATACTTTATTACTGGGTACTTATTTCTGAGTCTTGTTTGACAGACATTGACAATAGTTCAATGTCGTCTAAATATTAAATGGAATATCTTATCGTGTTGTTGATTTAACAATATGCAAATGAGGGGAATTTTTGTCTCAGACATTGTGTCACATAACTACTTACAAAATTTTCTAGTTTGAATTGCCCCAAAATGTTTTTGCATCTTCCTAGAGAAGAATCATTGCTCTAACATTAAATTGTCTCCTTTTTGAAAAATTCGATGTAACATTGAAGATATTCGCTACTAATTTCGGTCAATTTCTGCGACACCAAAAAACTTTGCTCAAAACGAAGTTATTGGAAAGTCTACAAACTCTTCTATTTTGAAGATCAAACAGTAAAAAAAGTTACCAGGGTACTCCTTAGTATGCCTGCTTTAAGGATCAATATCGATGAATGGATGTGTTTCCTAT
This sequence comes from Telmatactis stephensoni, assembly GCA_029948255.1. Taxonomy (NCBI): domain Eukaryota; kingdom Metazoa; phylum Cnidaria; class Anthozoa; order Actiniaria; family Isophelliidae; genus Telmatactis; species Telmatactis stephensoni. The sequence goes on along the minus strand of JALIZF010001606.1, from coordinate 444,351 downwards.
TTTTAATGAAAAAGAACGTGTATTTTGGTATAGGGTCGGAAACATCAAATAAGCCGCCAATTAGCCACGGGATCGAAAACCCCCAGATTTTTCCTAAAATATGGCTGCAACCGAAATAAAACATTCTGTTTCGAAGACTACTCACCTGGACCTATCTTTTGGTAAAAGTTTTCATTTTTGACCTCAAGGTACCTAAGTTGCTATTTATAGATGGTCGCTCTTAATCACTAATATCCTTCAGGGTCATGGTATTACTTATAATATTTTCTACAAGGTTTATACCCGAAGTGAGACACTCAAGTCATCTGGAGGAGATGCAACACCTTTAATAGCTAGCCTCATGGGAATAACATCGCCAAATGAAAATCTTTATGCTCTAAAGTATGGACGAAATATGGAACATCTTGCCAAAACAAAGTACTTCAAATTATTTGAAAAACATCACCAGAATGCGACTCAGAGAGAGTGTGGTCTTTTTATTTATGAAGAGAAGCAGTATCTTGGTGCATCCCCAGATTTACTTGTTGAATGTTCTTGCTGTGGAAAAGGAATTTAAGTGTCCATATTCAATCCTTAATGAGGAACCATCTCCTAGCAATCTACCACATTTGGTTATTGATAATGGTCAGATTCTGTTAAAGCAAAGGCATCGTTATTATGCACAAGTGCAAGGCCAAATGGCAATTACCAAGAGAAGCTGGTGCCACTTCATGGTTTACACACAAAAGGGATTTCACCTAGAAACAATAAAATTTGATGCAGAGTACTGGAATAATCTTAAAGAAAATGTAGAATGGATTTATAAAAATCACTTGGCTGCATACTAAGTACAAACACTAAGTGTGCAACATAAATAGTACAAAATAGTGCTAGATTATGCTAATTCTATTGTTTAATTAGCAATATTACCACTAAATAGTGCTAAATGTTTTAGATTGAGGTCATTAAACCTGTGAAACAAAATCTAACAGCTAAGGTGTAAAAGTCAAATAGAAACAAAAGAAAACAATGAAATTAGAGCACACTTAGGTGTATTGGTCTAATGTGTATTTCACAGGTTTTTTACCTCACTCTAGTGTCTGCACTCTAAAACATGTTTTCTATTGTTTAATTAGTACTATTTTGTAGAAAATAGTAAAACATTGAGTTATTTATATTCATTCAAAAGTTAGAGTGAGCGCACTTAATCCGTGAAACAATATTTAGAGATCAACATATTTTAATGTCTATTAATGTCTATTATACTAAATTTATCTTCATTTAGTGAAAATTTCTACATGGTTTGTTTAGTGTACAGAAAAGTTGTCAGGGCGCAACAACAGATATATTACAAAGATTTTCTCCAAGAGCGTCTATAGTATCCTTACATTATTTGCATCAATTTTTTCAAACGCCCTCAAAATTGCAATCATAGGATCGATTGATAAATATCCTGGAGAAGTGTGTGCAAGTGCTTTGGCCAGTCCGAAAACCATTTCAATGGGATTCAAGTCATAGCTATATGCTGGTAGCTTGACCAATGTTATGTTTTTCCTAAGCAAAATTTGACAGATTGCGTTTTCATTGTGAACGCTTGCATTATCAGCTAACAAATAGACGTTTTGTGGCAGAAGTGGTAAAGTTTGGTTTTCCAGTATGTCAGTGACTAAAGCTGCTGATAGGTTTCCCTTAACAGGGATAGCTTGAATAACTCCCTCGACAAATCCACATATGGCTAGTACTGAATATGTTTTTTTTATTTTTTTATTTTTTTATTCTTTTTTTATTTTTAGTTTTTTTTTTTACTTTTAGGTGAGATTCGAGGGCAAGCCAAACCCAAGTCAGACCTCCGTACTGTCTGCAGTTGAAACAAGTTTCGTCGAAAAAGTAGATAGTACCAGGGTCGATGGTCTTTCTCCACTGAAAAAAAAGTTGACAACAATGTAGAACATGTGGTGAATATCTCTCCCGCGCAACATTTCTTTCTTGTTATTCTTAGTTCCTTGAATAGTTTTCTGATAGCCGTGATAGATGGAATCTGAGGTGCTGCCAAATTGAAGTCGCTTGCCAGAGCGTTCTGTATTTCACACAGATACATCGTTGGATAAATACGTACGAGGTTCTCTGAATAAGCTTCGATAAACCAAGATATCTCCTTTGGCCTTGCATTACCTTTCACCAGTGGTGACAAAGTACTGATCTATTCTTACGTTATATTGACCCGGTCAGTCCGTCTTTGTCAGTGCACAGGTGGGTACATTAGAGCTATTTTGATTTTCCAGATATCTTTCTGGAAATGACAAGTATTTTTACTAATAATTTGCAGTCAGATGTTTGCCGATGGCCTCATGTAGCTTCTCGCTACACGTTGGAGGTTCATGCGGATCAAGTACTTCGAATTCAACTATTCTAGAATGTATGTCATTGGAAAAGTGTACAAAAGATATAAGAGCCCACTTGAGAACATGCAATAAGGGATCTCACCATAAAGACCGAAGCACAGTTACTGCTGGCAAGAGCAGATAATTGAAAACATGACCTTCGTTAGTTCATTATATATGATGTATATTTATGACGCCAGTGCAATTATCTTACGGCGATCTCTTTTCTATATATTTGTGTTTGTTTGCTTTAAAAACGTTTAGTTCTACGGTTCTACAGACCTGAGTGTGACATTCTGAAACAATCAGAGGTCAACTGAGCGGCAAACGGTAAATTTGCGGCTGAGTACTTCTTTGGAGTGGTTCATGCGATTCCTTCTCCCATGGACCCATTTCAGTAGTGTTTCTGATACTTTATTACTGGGTACTTATTTCTGAGTCTTGTTTGACAGACATTGACAATAGTTCAATGTCGTCTAAATATTAAATGGAATATCTTATCGTGTTGTTGATTTAACAATATGCAAATGAGGGGAATTTTTGTCTCAGACATTGTGTCACATAACTACTTACAAAATTTTCTAGTTTGAATTGCCCCAAAATGTTTTTGCATCTTCCTAGAGAAGAATCATTGCTCTAACATTAAATTGTCTCCTTTTTGAAAAATTCGATGTAACATTGAAGATATTCGCTACTAATTTCGGTCAATTTCTGCGACACCAAAAAACTTTGCTCAAAACGAAGTTATTGGAAAGTCTACAAACTCTTCTATTTTGAAGATCAAACAGTAAAAAAAGTTACCAGGGTACTCCTTAGTATGCCTGCTTTAAGGATCAATATCGATGAATGGATGTGTTTCCTATTTTTAATGAAAAAGAACGTGTATTTTGGTATAGGGTCGGAAACATCAAATAAGCCGCCAATTAGCCACGGGATCGAAAACCCCCAGATTTTTCCTAAAATATGGCTGCAACCGAAATAAAACATTCTGTTTCGAAGACTACTCACCTGGACCTATCTTTTGGTAAAAGTTTTCATTTTTGACCTCAAGGTACCTAAGTTGCTATTTATAGATGGTCGCTCTTAATCACTAATATCCTTCAGGGTCATGGTATTACTTATAATATTTTCTACAAGGTTTATACCCGAAGTGAGACACTCAAGTCATCTGGAGGAGATGCAACACCTTTAATAGCTAGCCTCATGGGAATAACATCGCCAAATGAAAATCTTTATGCTCTAAAGTATGGACGAAATATGGAACATCTTGCCAAAACAAAGTACTTCAAATTATTTGAAAAACATCACCAGAATGCGACTCAGAGAGAGTGTGGTCTTTTTATTTATGAAGAGAAGCAGTATCTTGGTGCATCCCCAGATTTACTTGTTGAATGTTCTTGCTGTGGAAAAGGAATTTAAGTGTCCATATTCAATCCTTAATGAGGAACCATCTCCTAGCAATCTACCACATTTGGTTATTGATAATGGTCAGATTCTGTTAAAGCAAAGGCATCGTTATTATGCACAAGTGCAAGGCCAAATGGCAATTACCAAGAGAAGCTGGTGCCACTTCATGGTTTACACACAAAAGGGATTTCACCTAGAAACAATAAAATTTGATGCAGAGTACTGGAATAATCTTAAAGAAAATGTAGAATGGATTTATAAAAATCACTTGGCTGCATACTAAGTACAAACACTAAGTGTGCAACATAAATAGTACAAAATAGTGCTAGATTATGCTAATTCTATTGTTTAATTAGCAATATTACCACTAAATAGTGCTAAATGTTTTAGATTGAGGTCATTAAACCTGTGAAACAAAATCTAACAGCTAAGGTGTAAAAGTCAAATAGAAACAAAAGAAAACAATGAAATTAGAGCACACTTAGGTGTATTGGTCTAATGTGTATTTCACAGGTTTTTTACCTCACTCTAGTGTCTGCACTCTAAAACATGTTTTCTATTGTTTAATTAGTACTATTTTGTAGAAAATAGTAAAACATTGAGTTATTTATATTCATTCAAAAGTTAGAGTGAGCGCACTTAATCCGTGAAACAATATTTAGAGATCAACATATTTTAATGTCTATTAATGTCTATTATACTAAATTTATCTTCATTTAGTGAAAATTTCTACATGGTTTGTTTAGTGTACAGAAAAGTTGTCAGGGCGCAACAACAGATATATTACAAAGATTTTCTCCAAGAGCGTCTATAGTATCCTTACATTATTTGCATCAATTTTTTCAAACGCCCTCAAAATTGCAATCATAGGATCGATTGATAAATATCCTGGAGAAGTGTGTGCAAGTGCTTTGGCCAGTCCGAAAACCATTTCAATGGGATTCAAGTCATAGCTATATGCTGGTAGCTTGACCAATGTTATGTTTTTCCTAAGCAAAATTTGACAGATTGCGTTTTCATTGTGAACGCTTGCATTATCAGCTAACAAATAGACGTTTTGTGGCAGAAGTGGTAAAGTTTGGTTTTCCAGTATGTCAGTGACTAAAGCTGCTGATAGGTTTCCCTTAACAGGGATAGCTTGAATAACTCCCTCGACAAATCCACATACGGCTAGTACTGAATATGTTTTTTTTATTTTTTTATTTTTTTATTCTTTTTTTATTTTTAGTTTTTTTTTTTACTTTTAGGTGAGATTCGAGGGCAAGCCAAACCCAAGTCAGACCTCCGTACTGTCTGCAGTTGAAACAAGTTTCGTCGAAAAAGTAGATAGTACCAGGGTCGATGGTCTTTCTCCACTGAAAAAAAAGTTGACAACAATGTAGAACATGTGGTGAATATCTCTCCCGCGCAACATTTCTTTCTTGTTATTCTTAGTTCCTTGAATAGTTTTCTGATAGCCGTGATAGATGGAATCTGAGGTGCTGCCAAATTGAAGTCGCTTGCCAGAGCGTTCTGTATTTCACACAGATACATCGTTGGATAAATACGTACGAGGTTCTCTGAATAAGCTTCGATAAACCAAGATATCTCCTTTGGCCTTGCATTACCTTTCACCAGTGGTGACAAAGTTGCTCTATGTTGAAACAAGCGAATGTATTTATCAACACAGTTGTAAGACACTCTGCTTGCTCTTGCTGTAACAGATATTGACAATGTAAAAATATAAGTAACTATGACCTGAAGCCTTTTCTGCATGGGATACGAGCATCCATAGCGGTATAAACTGCCCTTATCATTCAACTCCCTTGGCATTGCTTATCATAATTAAAGCGTTGAGATTTTGCTTTAGACCTGAGTTTTGCCGCTTTATCTTAAAGTATATTTGTTGAGCTCTGTTTACTCCAAGACAAAGGGTGATCAGTATTATACCATGGAATTAGTGGAATATGGTTGTCTTTGTTTTACCAAATATTAATTACATTAATATTCTTTTATAACACGATGCTGCAGGTTTTCTGCAAAGGTCAGTTTCATAAGGCATATGTACCGAATTCGATGCAAACGAGATTATAATGAGCAGAAACAAAAGATAGATCAATTTGCATCAGTTACATGTGAAATACAGTACAGGTTACATAACTTGCATGGGGCAGAAACCGACTTTATTTCGATACATCAACAAAATAATATCGGATTCTACTCCATGCAAGTTATGTAACCTATATTGTATTTTGGGCACGTCCAGCCGTCGAAGATAGTGATAAAGCAAAACTTCTTTGTTCATGTCATCCGGCAATGCACGTCGAAGTTGCTGGGAAGTGTTTAATTTGAAGTGTTTAATTTGGTTTAATTTTCAAATCACGGCGCATTTCTACTTCAGTAACAGCGGGGAAGGATGTCGTCCAGGACATGTACCAGATGCCGCTTACATGGCAAAATAGCATTACTGAAAGGCCACAAACGTTTGTGCCCCTTTCAAAATTGCAATTGCAAGAAATGTGCCAGTCATGACCATGCTTTGGAAGCTAAAGCTTCGACATATGCTAGTAAGGCCGACAAAGGACAGTTTTGGCGCACCAACCTGAATGCGAGATTGACGACGGCTCCTCAATTTCCCGAAATGTCGCCGACTAATGTGGAAAAAGATACAAAGTTGGCAATCCAACTAGCAAATTTGGAAACACAGAAAAAGCGACAGCGGTCAAAGGTTGATGAACTGAGATGTAAGTATATCAGCACACCTATTTGTTTTGACGTTAAATTGATAATGGAAAATGCATGGCCGATCTGTGGTTAGTATATAGATAGTGAGACGGTCCATTTTGTAACGAGTATGAATATGCTACGAGTATGAATGAGAAGTGAAGATTAAAGCAACTGAACATTTACGCTATACCAAACTATCCCTGACTCGTAAGCAATCCCGGATAGCTTTTTATAAATTTCATTTCAGATAATGTTTACTTAATTTTCTTGTCCAAGATGATTTTTTTCGGACTTTTCAATATCTTTGGGAAACTCTTTCATCTTGTTTTTTGACATTTTGCATCTGGATTGTCTTAAATCCGGGATTGTTTGCGCAAGTGTAAACATGGCCTAACTTTAAATCGAGCGTGAATTTGTTGCTTTTGTAAATAATATAACTCTAACTCTCACAATTCTAATAGGTCCTTCAGATCGACCATTTTTTATGATCAACGTTCATTGAAATATGTGTATAGAAACGTACGCTTTAACTGTTTACGGCCTAGAATTTGTCTTTTTATCACTGACAACTGTTTCAATGTGACACGAATGTCTCATTTTAAGTTTTCTAACTGTTTATGGTATTTGCATTCTTATCGAAACTGTTTCAAAAGAAATGCCGACGCATCTCACACTATACAGTTTAATGATAGTTGTCTCCTTATATGCTGTGTACATTGAGATACATAAGCACTACTTTAACTATACTGTTTATGTTTTCTAATTACCATTATCATATTTTGCCTTGTTGATTTCGTGTGTGCTTTCGTTTTGCTTTGTTGATTTATAATTACCCTTATCATATTTTGCTTTGTTGATTTCGTGTGTTGCCAACATATGGCATATACAGAACGAATGCACCAAAATTAATGCCCACCTATGTTTTTCCACAGACAAACAGGAGGAGCGACTGAATAAGCACAAACAGATGTATGGGAGCATAAATGCATACTCGCAAGAAATTACTTCTGAAGCTACTAGTCGTACATTGAGCCCTTTAGCAGTACTACGAACCGCCATACAACTCCATCAAAGAGAACCAAAGCATCTTACGTCAACAGACATGGCACCAAAAGAAGCTCCTTTGCTGTAGGCTGAACTCCCTCACACATCAGCAGCAACGTCGTCCTGCACGATTTTCACAAGAAGTTGGAGGCCCTGAAGGAAGTTCTACCGATGGCTTCTGAGGTTAAAATGACAACACTCTTAAGTGCTGAGGAAGGAAATATGAATTCCGTGGTGCAGCAAATTTTAGATTGCTTAGGTCCAGACGAGGAAGACTCTATGACTGAGCCAGTCGCGGTTATAGACCTCTCCGATAATTGTGGCACGAACAACGAATCTGAAGCATGTGCCCCACCAACACTGCAAAATGATGACGCCGTTGCAAAGCTTGCAAACTTACCGGTGGAAATAGATGACTTGAAAAGCATTTTGGCTAATGTAACACCTCCCACTAGTACTCAAGAGACTCCAATAAGTACCAGTCAAGAGCAAAACAACTTGCTGTCATTTCACCAGCCCAGCAAAACGGATACCTGACTGGTTAGTTGTCTCTAATAATGTCTATTTGGGACTAGTACTTTAAAATCTGTTTCACGGGTTAAGTGCGCTCACTCTAGAGTGATGGCACTTAATCCGTGAAACAAAATCTAATAGTCAATGTCTAATAGTCTAATCAAAACAAAAGAAAACAATAGAAAAAGTGTCTACTAATGTCTGTTAGACTAATATCTATTTCACGAATTAAGTGCCATCACTCTATCCTCTTAAGATTTTTATGAGTATTGAATATTAGTGTTTATATTTACATAATTATTAATTTATCACTAAATATGAAATGTTGCATTCTTCAGGTGTTTACACTTCCGAACAAGTTATTATTTACATAAAGGTTTATATAAATTACATAAAGAAGCACAAATGGTAATGATGTCATCTATATTGGCATATTGGTAATTCATGCTTGATAATTCGAAATGTTTTCAAACGTCTTATTGCCTGTTCCACAAAAATTATACGGTTTGCAATTGCTTTTGTCTTTTGAACTTCAGCTGTTGTTAACTGCTCCTCTCCTCGTTTACCTGGAGGTATATGTAACCTTGCATGTTTGAGTAGTAAGTCCTCCGTAATAGTAAAACCTCGGTCAGCCATCACCTCATCCTGGGGCTCCAAAATGTCATAGAATCCAGATTCATTTGTCAAATGAACATTGCTGGTTCTACTCCCCCCCCCCCCCCCCCCCATGCTTTAGAAATAAAATTGAAAGCACCATTTGGAGTAATAGAAACTAATATTTTAGCAGTATTATGATGCTTGTAATTTGACCATGTATGAGCTTTTATTGCCGGGTCCATTGGGGTTTCAATAAAGATTTCTGTACAGTCAATTATATGTCGAACCTTATCCATGATATTTAAACTTTGCAGGCAAGGTTTTCTTGACAACTTCAATGGATGGATTATATATGACACACTTGAGTTCTTTGGCTATGTGCTTTACCCAGGTTGTGAATGTGTTTGACAGTATTGTCAAAGGATATACCAAACCTTTGAGCCAGATCAGCATTAGTTGAACCCAACCTAATTTTCATCATTGTCATCAGAAATTCATCTTTTTGAGAGAGTTCTTTGAGGGCCAATTTTTTTGGGTGTGGCTTTAAATTTCCTGCCTTTTCTTGATACTTGTGAGGGGCCTCTCCAGTAGGACACTTATTTGGTATTATCTTGGATACACCTATTTAAAAAAAGGTTGTCGTATGAAAGCTCTCAAGCCCACGCGACTAGACCTAAAAGGAGTATGGGTAGAGGAAAACTTCACTTCGTTTTACGCTTTGGTAATGACTTTAACATCAGGAAGTGAAGTTCTTTAGTGTATAAGGTCAGAGCAAGCTGAATTTGGGTAATCATGTGGGGATTTTTGTGGTTTTATAACTTTAGTAATTTCTTCCCATACTCCCTTTCGGGTGTGTCGCGTAGACTTGATACCGACAACGTTTATTGAAATAGGTGTATATTCAAATAGTCCGTAAAAAGCAAAATTGTAAATACTGTACCAGTGCAGCTATTGAGTTGATGTAAAGAATTATCAATTTATATTTCAAGCAAGAAAATGATATTTTAACATTGTCTTCAAAGTAATTATGTCAATAAACATCCATTCATTCATCCATACTTAAGCAATAATATAAACAACAAATATAAGTTCATCAAGAAATACATGTAATGACAGAAATGGAAAGAAAGATGAGGGACTCATCAAATAACAAATGAACATTTAATTGAAATGCATGATTTATATAGAGTTCAATGACGTACCTTTCCTTTGTTGGTTAACATATTCATTCATATTCATATAACTAGAGGTAAGACAGTGGAGGTAACCTCGTTTCTTTTGGTGCACATATACTCGGACATAGTGCTTCATTTTCCTCAGTGTATGTACAGCGAGGACATGAGCTGTGGTCATAATTGACCCGCAGCTCATACCCCCACGATACATACACTTTGGAGGTGGCTATTAGGTAGCATGTTTCAATTTTTTAACATTTTGCAAAACATGTGGTGTTTATATAGAAGTGCTAAAATATCCTGAACATTTCCAAACTGATCGATATCATATACAAACTTCAAAATATGTATGATCAAACTTAAATTCAGAACATGATTAGAATAAAAAGGTTGATTGTATATTTTAAGTGTACAAATTTGATCAATATCAACTTGTACTTATGGTTCTTATGTATCACTAATGCCGATTTCCATCAAGTACGACCAAGTGGTTGGAGAGGCCAGTTCTCAAATGGAATACCCCAGTTCTGAAAACTGTTTTGAATTAGTCCTCAGAAATGGTGCATTCCATTAGAGAACTGGCCTCTCCGACCACTTGGTTCTTCTTGATGGAAAAGATTGACATATATATTACATAATTTATATTTTCTTAGACTTGAATAGTGTTTCTATTGACACACATGGCAGATTATCTGGTTTCACGGGTGTGGAACTGGATACTTTTTGGTACACACTGAAAGACAAATTACTAAAATTAAGATAGCATATAAAAAATGCCTCAGTCCCCACTGTTAACACACCTTTGAATTTCACCATGATCCACATTAACAGTGGATGAATACAATTTGCTTTCCTCGTGCTCTATTATGCAGGAGTAAGCTCCTGGCTCTTTGATCTTGACAAGGCAACGATTTGGGCCATTCAAGATTGGTAAGCCATTTTGATACCAACAGTAATCAACCCCTATTCTGTTGTGTACGCTAGTAACCACACCGACGAATAAGTCACCCTTGTGATAGCCATTTATAATGTCTGGGCCATGAAGAATGGCAGCTCCTATACTGGCTTTTGCAGCTGGAAACATAAATTCTCCATCAGCATGAATACTACTACAGCTATCAGCTTGAGGGTCATATGTCTCTTCACTTTGATCGAGGAAATGTTCACAGCGATAAACAAATGTTGAAGTCCAGCCATTTACAATAAGAATGCTGGGTTCTCCAGAATATAAAGAGTACTTCGTATACATAAATTCAGAACTGAGAGAATTGTTTTTCCCATCGACAAACAACTTCATGGTTAGGTATTCCTGGCTCATTGGAACAGGGTTCTATTGTCCAACCGATCAGCGGTATTTTCGCGCCACGCGGACTGAGTACTTGGTGTATGCCACACTAAGTGTACATGATAATATTGTATAGTTAAATCCTGGACTTAGATATTCTTAGTGTTGCATACCCTACGCGCGCTTGTGTTTCTAGTGTGTAGCTTGTCTTCTTCCAATAATGAGGAGATACAAAACCTGGAACAAGCTCCAGGGGAATATGGCTGAAAAGAGAGTTTGTACTGGTGATCGAAAAAACACTAAAAACAAGCAAAATCCATGAGAAATAATTGTTCAGCGACTGTCATCAGGGGCTGACAACAAACAAGTCTACAAGCCGTTGCAACCCAGACGATTTGTGGAGTTTGACTATGATGAATTCAACCTATTAAATCTGTAAAAAGCGTGTGCTAGCCACTTCAATCTGCCTGTCTACACATGTGATATTTTGGTGTCTAACAAAGGCCCATCTTGTACAAACATATCACAAATTCCTCACAGGAAAGACAAGGTAAGTTGACATACAAGAACTTTGGCAATGCTCTATTGTGAAATCAAGTGGTCCGGAGTTGGTCTTACATAATATCTAAACGTTTTTTATTATTTTTATTTTAAAAAAATCAAATAAGAAGAAAACAAATTCTAAAATCATTATCAGTGAGATCGAGTCAGTGCAGTGAATCGTAAACTGTCATTTGAACTGTCGGTTATCAGTGGACGTGGAACATTTTAGAGTACTCAAAACCGGGGGGGGGAGAGAACTCCGGGGGGAAACCATCGAGGATGCTTGTCGGCATTTTTCAAAAATACCCCTGAAAGATACCGGAAGGTTTCAAAAGGGTGTGGCTTCACCAATTTTCACCCCTAAAAGATACCTAGAATTAATACTGTTGATACCAAAAAGGAATGACTTGGCTACTTCTATTATTTTAAACCCTAAAAGAGAATCGCTGATTTATAACCCTAAAAGATACAACGGGCATGCCTGTCATTTACCCCCACTTAAATAAAACAGCCATTATTTAAAACATTACTAGACAAACTACCGATATCTAATGGCTAAACTCCTTTAATGTAATAGTAGTCTCTCGTGAGTCTCAATCAAGGGAAATTCAAGCTTCTTCATTCAAAATTTACTTAAGCTTACAAATCGACGATATATTCAAATGTTAGCTTGCAAATCTCCCTTTCTAAAACATGACTAAGCTCGTTTGAGACATATATTTATATGTGTTTAGACTTTTGAAATTTTTAGATGACTGGCATTTTCATGTTACTTACAAAACTTTCTTAATTTGAGGCAGTTGAATTATATTTCCATGTTTGATTTGATTTTGATCCCTATTAATGATTCCATTATGTTACTGGCATGAATATCTGGACATGGTATTTTTCTTCAAGGTTACTCACAATATTGTCAACTTGAAACCATCTGTTCTTCCCATCGTTCGTACATCATCAAGACCAACACAAGCATCAACAGGGATTGCACCAACGTACATCGTACCAAGATGCAAAACATCCACTTACAAAGATCATTCCTTGTCAGAAGTTGCCGTATTTGGAATGTTTTAGCAGAAGACCTAAAGTTAATTATGAATAACTTAAACACCTTCAAGTCCGCAATGATGTCACATAATGTCTTATGTCCCAACAATACTTATAACTGTGAAGACTCACGTACATTTACATCTATTTGTCTGAAATGTAATACTGCCAGAAATCTTAGTTACCAAGTTAAATGTTGTATGTAAATGTTCTTTTTATCTGGGTCCGCAGTAATTGGCTAACACTGTTGTGGCCAACCCTGTCATTGTCAATTAATAGTTTAACTTTATTTATATTTCCTAACGGCAATGACGAAGCTAATAAAATAAAATAATAAAGATTATTTAAGCTTACTCTTTGAAACGAATAATTAGAGTGGTTTTCATAAAACCGGGAAACAAAGTGTACTACTTAAAGTGTAATTGTAATACTGAGTCAAACAAATGGCCCTGAAGTGTGATAAAGTGTAACTAAAAGCTAAAGTGTCTTTCACTCGTCAAGATATTTGTGTTTGGTACTAAAAATCTCTTTGGTACTTAGAGAATAATTTGAAGGATTCAAAGCGTTATCAGTTTTGGAATTATATTCCTCGTGCAGTCAAGAGCGTATATTTCCAGTTTGCTGATTTTGAAATATATCACAAAAGAATAGGCAACCACAGGGAGGCCAAACCAAGAGTTTGGTTGTACTTATTAAGAATTTATGCCTTTTATTTCATTTTGATATTATACTTCTAAGCTATTATAGTACATTTTTGTGTGGAAATATTTGTAAAATAACTGTATAGAAATTATTCACACAATAAGTTTTCAGGGAGGTGTATCTCATTTCAGCCAAGTTTGTATGATAACCTCTGTCTTTCATGAGAAAGATGTATAAAAGGAAGATTGTTGCAATAAATCACTTGATGAGAAACTTAAATGCTGAAGGGTTTGTTTTCTGCCTTGTTTCTGGTGCTTTTCTCCAGTAATACACTGCGGTCAGAACAGTGCTTGTGATTTGTTCAAGTAACAAAGAAACAAAGAATGGTAAAACCAAACAAAGGACAGAGATTATATGTAGAACAAAAGGCATTGTTCATCATAATCCACACATTCGTTGTTTTTGATATTTGGTAATGCAGGATGACCCCTTTTCTCTGGATTATCCTGTTCTTTCTCCCCAGAAAAAAAGTCAGCTGGAATGTGTGTGCATAGAAATTTGGATTTATTTGTTCCCCAAATTGATGCTTAGGCAATCGAGCACATTCCTTTGCTAGTAAAAGAATTGGCTAACTAATAGACCCTTATCACGCTAATGTGACAATATAAATTATTATATCCACATCCACTGGATATGAGCAATCGTGCGCTCTGATTGGTTCCTCTACTACTAGGCTATCAGCTCATATCCCATGAGTAGAGAAAATCAAAATGGCGGATCGTTTTGCCGAACTAACTGAGGACGAAATAAAATCTTTACTAGAAAACAAAACTCCTAAACAAAAAACAAAAAAGCAACAAAGTTTGAAATGAAAGTATTTGATGGTAAGAAGTACATTTGTTATTTTTCAGTGATTATTAATACAGATTTTTACCCAAAATGTACTGTCTCTAGCTCTGTCGCTATTTGCCGGTTTGTTTACAGTCCTCATGCCGGCTAATTATAAACACTTTTTGTGATCTTTTGCGACCTTTTTTATTGTAGACAGGTTCCAGAGCTCATATAAATTTGACAAATATATCACCGAGATGTCCAAAACCGAGTTAAATAGCTGCTTGAAACTATTTTATGCTTGATTACTGTTTCGTGCGATTTGTCACGTCCTTGAAAACCGGAAGTAATCTTTAACAATTATTTTTCCATTAATATTTTTTAAACTTGAAAATAATTAAAATTACATTTTTCTCAGAATCCAGTGGATGTGGATATAATAAAACAATTATTCCACTCAATCTTGTCGTCCATGGCTAATAGCCGACTCGATTTCGTGGAATAATTGTTAAATATTTCATTTATTGAAAAAACGAATTCACTATCAAATTCATCACATTGATATTGGTAAAATTGCAGAGTTTCATAAAGATTGCCCTTAAACTGACGAAGTTATGGATTTTTGAAGCTAGATATTTTTGTGGAATTTTTGTAAAAAATGTATGTGTTTAGCATGATAACGAGGCTCGCCATGCATGTGATGCCCGTCCACCATACATTTCTTTGTAAAAATGCTAAGTTTTAAAAATTCATATCTTTGTCAATTTAAGAGCAATCTCCCCAAAAAATTGCAATTTTACTATTATTGTGATGAAATTGATAGTGAATTCCTTCTTCCGATAAATCAAATAATTTATAATCTCACACTTACGTGATATGGGTCTATAGCAGACTGTAAATCTTTTTGTTTTGTTTTGTTGATAGTCCTTTTTCTTTCATCTGCAAAGTAACTCTAGAATACATTAGACACTTAAATTTTATTATTTGAAAATATTACAAATTGGATGGGCAACCAAGCAAATAAACTGATGGCTGCCAAAGACCATGCAGCTTTGGCATCTAGCTTATGTAAACCACAGGTATCCCAAGCTGGCTCAATTCCTTGGGCTGGGCACGAGTAAATGCACCATTGTGCATCTAGTTGTTTTAATAGTGATGATTGTGTACAGTTTTTTAATTTACAAGCAATGCGCTGTATTACTAAGTTAACTTTTTATATTAAATTACTTCAATCACTCAAAAATTTATGTTGTCAAGAGGAATGGACATGTAAGCTTTAATAAGCTCATTTGCACATTTGTACATAAGCTAAACCTAAACATTCCAAAAGAACAGCTCAAGATGTACAAATTAAGCTTATATATTAACTGTATACATGTTCAACATGAAATCCCTTGTGTGGCTGAGCTATTAAGAAGCGATGGTCTTCCTTTCTCAATGCCAGGTATGACATTCTCTGTTGCTTGCAAAGTAGAAGTAGGTCATGTAGTGTTGGGATCAGGGGGTGTGTATAAAAACTAGGAGTGGTGCCACTGTTACTGTTGTCATCAATGTAACAGGGTCTTCATCTTCAAAATTGACTTGGTGAACTTGTTCTTATGTGCTGAAGTGATCACTGGTTCAGTTTTCTCTGGATTTGCTTCTGGGTCTTGCAATTGTGTTACAGTGTCATCTTCAATTTCTGAAGAAAATCCCTCTCTACTGTAGATGATTTTACCCTCCCAAACACGGACTTTGTAGGCTGTTTTTCTGGTGTTAGTTTACACATGTCCCAGGCATTTGTGAGATTACTGTATACATCTTTTAGACTCTGGGATCGGTAGTGATATAGCTGGGGTCCTTCTTCCTTTTGTTGTTGCTCTTGGGGTCCATCTAAAAATTCCACTGAGCCATCATCTCTCCACTTCCAGCAAACGTTGGGTCCAGGTATCAAATAGTCAGCAATCTCTGTCATGTGAGATTGCCACTGTCGTGAATGCTTGACCATGAAATCTTTGGTGATAACTGTGTTTAGTGGTTGTGGTAGATGCTTTCCCAGGCATGAGATTTCCTTTTCTTTGACACGGAAACTTTCCTTCTCTGTTATCATTTCATCTTCAGCCTGAATGTGCAGGAAGACATTTGGTACTAAATCTTCAACATGCTTATTCCATGTTTTCCTCGTAATATCTTCTACTCTATCAAAATATCTCAAAAAGTTCTGCAGAGATGGAATGCAAACAAATAAGCCTGTATATCAGGGGAGCATGGTCTATGGCCTCATGATAATAAATGCCACAGAGCTTCATGAGAGTCATGGCCTTCGATGGTGTTAGCATCTTCTGAATTGCATGGCCATGCTGAAAAGAAATGTTGTATAATCTTAACACTGCACAAGGTGTTCTCTTCTCAGACGACACTTGAATGGCATTTTTTAGTGTTTTCACTACCGTCAATCACATCTCAGACTATTCGTTCTCCCTGAAGCAAGTTTACAAGCAAGCTTTACATCAAAAGTCGGGGAATACTAAATATTCTGTCAATAAATTCAAGTTTATTTTGTTTCTGAATTTAGAATGCTACAATTTTACAAATTCTAGTCGTTACAATTTGATTGACAGGAGTTTAAATTCCAGACAAGCCATTGCCACTAGGTAACGTAATTTTGAAATTGGGTGTAAAGAGAAGTAGACTGTTAACATCTGTGATATGAAGGGGTAATTCGGTAAAATATTAGAAATATGGTTTAAACAGGTATGCAGAGGATCGAAACAGAGAACTTCATAGTCTTCAAGATTGAGAGATTTTAGATGAAGGCCTTTGTCTCCAAACAACAAGGCAGGCAGCCTACTTGTTCCACGTGGAATATGTGAGTTGATCCTGTAGAGATCTTTCTTGATTCCTTCAGTCTGTTTGACTCCTCTTGCTGTTAATTCTTTCCTGGGATCATCCACTTTGAGGTTTTTGAATGGTGTTGGGGTGTTATACCTCCCAAACATTCCAGAAAGTACCAGATTTTGCTTTTCTTCTAAAGTGTTGTATCTCTGGTAGGCCATACAATCATATTCATGCGCTCTTCTCATATTACCTTCACAGCCACAAGGGTATTACGCCACAACATGCGTAATACCCTCCTTTCTGATTCCCGTCTTCAAATTAAACAGTGGGGCTGTCCCCACTAATGAACCTCATCTTCTCTTTGACTGTGATTTCAGAGTCCTCTTCTTCTATTTGGGATTGATAAAACTCCCTTAAACATTCTCATTGAGTGGGCACAAATGCCAGCTGTTCACTGTCCTTAGGGCCACATGCTCCCATCAAGTAAAGTTGTGGGGCTTCCCTATTCTCTTACCTTTGTCCAGCTTTAGTTGATCATATCTTTAAATTGTTGTGAATATAGAACAAATCGCTCGTCCAGAATTCAGATCTTTTGCTTAATAAAATAAACATAAAAACAATTTTAAATGATAATGCTGATGTAAAAAAACCTTGTTCAAAATGATATTCAACTGTCAAAAAACCCTTGACATCTTGGATGACTTAGATGACTTGAAAAAGATGCGTGAAAATGCATTGAAAGCTTCAACCAAGTAAAAAAATAAAAAATTATTGCACTTCTGTTTTAGAGCAATAATTATTACACAGCAGACATATATGCTTGTGCTCAAAATGATAGTAAGAGATTATCCCTCAAAGGAAATTCTATCTTCTATATCTTCTATCTTCTATATCTGTCATATCAAAACTTTAAAAGTTATCCACAAACATGGATCCCATGAAATCCCTTTGGTGGAAGTGACTGCATTTATGGTCAATTTTTTCAGTAAATTACATGTAGTTCTTGAAGTGTGGCATATAAATGCTTTGAGTTAGTAAATTATCAATTTAGAGTGGGATCTGGATCGATCCATTTGAAATGACTCTTAAGTTTATATTTTCAAATAAAAATAAAATAAATGAATATAGTACCTTGTGTAGGATTGAAATACAAGTTACTATATCCATTTAGTACATTTCTCTGGGTGGTTGGTTGGTTCACCAAATAGAAATACAAAAAAGTAAATACCCTATCCACTATAGCTATTTAATACATGAGATAATATTTATTTAATACCTTACATTGTACATTTCCAGTTCATTTGTAATATTGATTTTTGCAGTGCATATTACCTACTAGCTAGCCACCATTTTTGTTTTGCTAGTGCCAGGCTTTTTCGAGCAACAGGAACCCCAAACCTTATTGTAAAAGTCAATAGTTTTATACTGTTAGTTTTTAAACCTTAAGGTGGCTCGATATAGTTTTTTATTGATAATGCTTCCATTTTTCACTTCACGAATTGAGCAGCTTACTCTTGACCAACCACAACGGTTTTCACACCAGTTACTGGACTTGAATCAAAGTTTATATTTTTGTCTATTCCACTTCAATTTGTGTTGCCATGATCGGTTAGTCAGTTGGTTGGTTTGAAAAATGTAGTTTAACTAATAGCGAAAATATGAAATTGCATGACTTTCCAGGTTTTCCAGGACCCATACGAACCCTGATGTTAATTCAGATATTTCCATTTCATTACACAGTATTTTGCTGACAATTCTCAAACAAGCATTGTTTTAATTATCTTATGCATAAAAATAGAGCAAAGTTAAACACTTTGTCTTTTTTTAATTTTTATTGTACACATTTATAAGTTGCTTTCTTTTCTTTAAAAGGGATCGAGTAGTACAGACATGAATGATGAAAAGGACAAACAATGAGGAGGCTCAAAACCAAGACACGGATAGCACATCCAGTAGTGAGGATGAAGGGTGCAGCTTTAAACTACCAGGTGATGTTTCTAACATTTACTAGTATCAAATACTGTAATATTAAATTAATGTGCAAATTCTGGGAAAAAAACACTATTTATGGTTACATTGTTGTTTTTGTACAAGTTCTACTTCTAAGAATTATGCGTTGTGAAAATATTCATCAAATGCTTTCTAAGCCTCTAGTACAAGCCCTGCTGTATGTTTCAGTGAAGCTACATTCTCTCGTTATTAACAAATCCAAGCTTTTTGTACAACTAAATTAAATGTATAATTGCTTAACATATAATTTACTTATTCGAATGTTTTGTTTTTACTTTGTAGGAAATGTTGAAAAAGTGCCATTGTCCACCGCAGAAACAATAGTACTAGCTTACTTCAAAAATGCCTACACAAAAGAAATAAAAAAGGAAGCCCACCTGTCGCCACTTTGCAAAACATTAGGAATAAAGAGATCAAAAGGGAAAGACAATCAACCCGCCAATGGCGAAGTAACTCGTGGATTTTAGTTAAATAATGAGTTTTTTATTTGAAGGCAAAAATATAAATCAATTAATACAATATATATTTTTCTAAATGATACATCATTGCTCTCACAAATCTAAAAATTAAGATTGGGCCCATCTGTAAAGAATTTTGAAAGAGTCATTTGGATAATCATTAATAATATCAGCTAATGTAATTTCTTTAGCGAAAAATAATTGACTTGAGTATGAAAGAAGAAAAAAAAGATAATGAAGCAAAAGAAAAAGAAAAAAAAGGAAAAAAAAAGAAACCGGTCTGCCCATGATTCGAACAGGGTACCTGTGGGCCCGCAGCCAGCAACGAACCACTTGAGCCACTGAGCAATTTATCGTTTTGAAAGGTTATATTTTTATACATATTGTTAATTTATGGCTGTACGCTTAGCAAAGCTATTGAACATGTACAAATTATGAAAGAAGTTTCTCTATGAACCAAATGTCGCTATGGATAAAATAAATTACTCCATAAAAGTACTCATAATAGCCACCAAACTTAAACTCAAATACAGCCGGGCCATAGCGATTCCACGGCCATGCAGTTTCTCCAGTTTCAGCAGGCGTCTGTTCGTACTCAAATATGATTTCGTTTGCTTTTTATTTCAACATTTACTCTCGTGCTGATAGAGTACAAACACTAAATGCTTGGATGACTCGTTGATATTGGACTTCCGGCGATTTTTTTTGTTTGAAGACAGCGACTACAAAGTCCATTGCCTGTTTTCACATCCGAGTATATCGAACAGCTCGATCAACTTGGAGATGTGATGAAAATTATTCCAAGCTGCAGAGGGAACCGAGAGTAGTTCAATACAGAATGTGGTAATGAATAAGAAACTATTTATTCAAATCTATTGGCAAATTCGCCTAACATCCGACACGTACAATTGATCTTCGCGGAGTGCAGACCCGTGTACATGTATAAACTTACATGTAGAGCACGAGGTAATGTTAAAAACTTGTATTACCCAGCTTAGATCGTGTGCCTAAAAATTGTTGCTTGTACACAAATCTAAAACAGTTACATTACGTTCAAAGCTCTGGTCGCCGAAAATTATTATAGAGTATGAGGGGGAACACCGTATGGCCTACGATACGATACGGTTACAGCAGGAGTTTCGAATGTTTTTATAGAAACTATGATACTGGTACAGTTACGATATGGTACGGTAAGTTTCCCACTCATACGAAAACGACTCTAACGCAAGTTAGCACCGTATCGTATTATCAAGAATAGACCGGAAGTTTACAGGAAAGTGAGTGAGTGAGTGAGTGACACAATAGCTTACTACATTATGTATGGCACCATTCTAGTTAGACAATAGATAGATTGAATAGTTGTTGTCATACACGAAGTAGTAACCTGACTGATTTGCAATGTGGCATGGGTCCGTGATACACTTGGTCAGCAGTATCCATTAAAAATAGCATGATTCAGTAATTCAAGATGACGTCCTTTTGAGTGGATGAAGTAATCGATCAAGTTATGGAGACTTCTGATGAAAGTGAGACCGAAGATGGATCAGAACATTCAGAAGTCGTTGCAGACAAAAGGAGGAAGTCATTAGACATGAAAATTGAGGCATCCATGGAGGCTTTTGAGGACATTGACCTTGGAGAAAACCTTGAAGCATTCAAAGAGTGTGTGTTTGGTTTTATCAGAGCAACTTATGATAATGCATTCAAACCACCATCCGATCCCTTAAAGGAACAGTTACCACCCATTTTTCTAGTCAAAACTATATCAATTGTGACGCAATTATAGCACTTTTATGACTGACTGTCCTTCTGTATCCCTTGAAAATAAATTCAAACATCTTGCGTAAATCGCCATGGAAGCCATTTCATCGCGGGCGCAAGAAGATGATCTGTGACGTCACAACGTCAATGTGATAGAGCATCTGAAAGCCGTTCTACTATTATTCTCTAGTTTATTAGCAATTTTTTTGCCCTTTGTCTCATTGTGAAAATCATGTCTGACAACCCAAGTTCAAGTTCTGGGGATTCTGACAGCTCTAGTGAAGTTTTCTCTCACGAATCGTTGGGGAATTTTGAGGAAATTGCTATTCAACCATATCAGTTTGAACCAGAGATTGAGTTAGCGTCAAATTCAGAGGACAGTGAAAATTCAAGTAGCGAAAGTAATGAGGAACAAGACCAAGATCGCCTTCAGAGTTGTAGCTGGTAAGTTTATAACAACGGATCGGACGCGCGACAGACTGTCAGCTCACAAGGCTTTACGTTGAAACGAGATGACAGCGAGTGTTTTGATGGAATGTCAGTTGCCCCCGAATAATTAAGCTGAAAGCAAAATGATAAAATATTAATTCTCGCTCTACGGAAAATGAAACAAAACATACATCGACTAAGTGCTTGTCAGTTACATAGAGCAAGCTTATAGACAGGTAAATTGATTGGAACAAACTATTTCACACATTTAGTGTTTGTAGTGATCTATACCAGCTGTGACAGCTACAATATACTCTTTGCTTTCCTAATGTGATCTGCTAGATGCCACGTCCCGGATCACCTAAGTATGAAATTAGTAACCCAGGGAATTATATAATTTATTTAAAGAAAACTTAGAATCTGCTGTGCATAACAGAATTTTATTTAATCTTTTATTCAATGTATATTCAATTTTTCATTTATTTTTTCTGTACACATACATGTGTTGGCTATTTTGTTACAATGGTGTAAAATAAAAACTTTGTTAAGCATCATCAATTTTAAGAAGATATTTACTAATTAGCATCCCCATCATTTGAAAAAACAACTAACATAGTTATTTTATTACTATGAAGGTGTACCTGTGGAAATTGCCAAATAATGGATAGAATAGAAGAATGTATTTGCTGCCAAGAAGTGCAGAAAGTCTTGGATGCATGCCTGGCAGTTGTTGTGGATGGGGATGCGACAGAGCCCCCTACCTGCATAACTCAACATCCCGGATTTTTGCCTGTTTGTACTAATAAATATGTTAGAGTGTTTTTGAAGGTTTTCATTATGCAGACGAATAGTGACAATGTGACGTCACATTGTCACTACTCTATGTTGAAATAGGTGAATAACTATTGTTCTTCCATTTTTCTATGTGGCAACAACGCTTATCATTCCAGACAATGACAGTTAATTCAAATACTGTCAGTAATTGAAGGGTTTACTGTAAAAATGACCTAAGTGACATTTTTTATGGATATCCAGAATATATGATTTATTGATTTTTTAGCATAGGAAAGTGAATTATATCATTTTATACCATTGAAAAATATCATTAAAAAGTCACTTAGACCATTTTCACAGGGAACCCTTTAATTAGAGTGTTCCCAGCCATTCTGAAATATTTTATTCACTGACTTGTCCCTGACTTTTCCCCCAACTAAAACTCAGTTTTCCTGACAATTTATTACAGACAAAATAGACAAAATATTTGATTGCTACCTTTTAAAGTTTAAAAGGACATGAAATATATTTTGACAATCACTGTAGGTGAGCAATGCCCAATTAAGAGGAATTTTTGATCAGCTGGCATCTCTTTTTAAAATCTAACGGTCGGTCCCTTAATATAATTTAATGATCAGGGGCTTGCCCCCGGGGTCAACCTCCAGGAATTTCCATGGGTGGAGGGCAGCACAAACATCATTAGGTCCCCACCCTTTTGGATCCTATAAGGCAAAGTAATTCCAAAAGTTCACCAAATAGCCAGACTGGAACATTTTACTGCATTAAAGATCACTCATTGTTTGACAACTTGGTAAAAGACGTTTTGATGTTTTAATTACGTAAAGTGACTCCCGCAAAATTGCAAGTGAGATAAGCACTTTTTAGACTTTGTTTCATGCATACCAGTATGCATGAAGTGGTATGTTGTGAACACATATCACTTCAATTTCATGTCTTAATTTTGGCTTGAATTTTGCTGGCCATTACAGTTTTACAATGTGTTGTTTTGTTAAACACAAATACTAAGCCATATTGCAAAAATATATTTGTTCTATGATATCCACAAAATTCACACTCCATTTTTCTAAAGTCTTTAATAACAACTTATGTTACAAATGTTCCATAGGTGGATTGATGGTTTTTCCAGGAAGGTCATGTTTGCAGTATGCAGTGGAAACAACCAATCAGACACAGTTTTGAGGCTTTTTGAGAATGCTGTTAGAAAGCCTTCCATCAAGAGTTCGAACTGATCAGGGAGGAGAAAATGTAGGCGTTGCTTGGCATATGCTCACACATCCTCTAAGAGGACCAGACCGTGGTAGTGTCATAACAGGTCCTAGTGTACACAACCAACGCATCGAGAGATTCTGGCCTGACCTTTTTGTTGGATGTCTTTATATTTATTACTCTGTGTTTTGTTATCTTGAACAATCAGGATACCTTGATCTTAGTAATGAAAAACATATGTTTTGTCTGCACTATATTTATCTCCCAAGAATCAACAGGCATATTCAGCAATTTGTTGATTGTTGGGATAATCATCCCATACGAACGGAAAGTAACAGAACTCCCAACCAACTATGGATACTTGGTTCTACTAATATCAGCAGAAGCAATGACGTTGCCGCTACAGACATTCAGTTGCAGCCACAGGTTAGTGTATGTGTGTCATTTTGTTTAAAAAAAACAAGTTTTCTATGGATTTCTGAATATCTATATCAGCCCATGCTGTTAATATTTAATATATGGTTCAATAAAATTATACAAATTTGATATGTTTTTTCAAATGTTTTCATGCTAGAACGCAGTGGTTAAAATTGTTATTTTGAAATACCACTATACTAAGGACTACCCTCCCATCAATCAATCAATCAATCAATTCAATCAATCAATTCAATCAATTAACTTTATTTACCCACGGTAAACGCCATCAGTGGGACTGTTTTTCAGACGTGCCGTGTTAAAAAATAAGCCATAAGCCATCAGCCAATTGAATTGCAAAATTTTACTGAAAAAGTTTTTAACAGGAATTGATTTTCTGTCAGTGGGTGTAGCTTATACAATCTGTGTCAATGATTGCGTGTCCAGGCCCGTAGCTGAGGGGGGTGCAAAGGACCAAAAGGTCCACATATTTTGGCCACACCCCTGACTGGATTTTTTGCTGGATCACGCCCGCCCCCGCCCCCCCCCACTTCTGATGAAAAGCAGTCAGAGGCTTGCCATGTCTGAAATTTTTTTTTCTGAATAAACCACCCAACTGTTTCCTTCCGAACCACGGAAATCCCCCCCCCCACCCCAAATTGAGCATGAAAATTAGAGGCTTGCCACGGCCATAACTGTGCGTTTGTCCACTTAGTGCGTATAAGCACCCCCCCCCCCCCCCCCATAAAAACCCCCAGCTACGGGCCTGGTGTCTCCGTGATTGACAGCTCGGAAAATGCTCAGAATCCAAACAATTTTTAGATGACAGTTGCAAAAGTTTTTGCTGTCAGAGTAGAAAAAATACAAATGACCATAATTAATTTTATGGAAAAAGAAGTGGGTCTGAACTTTCTGCTAAACCTTATTCTATCAGGATTGGGATCAGTATGGCATAGACTGTGATGGAGAAATACCAGAGTTGGATGCTTCTAATGTAGTAGAGGTTCCCATAATTGGCTACTCTATGCCTGATGATAAATATGAAGAGATGTGCCAGCAAGTTGATTGATTCCAAGAAGATGGTGCATATGGAATAGAGATTTATCTTCAGGCTTGTCACTTTATTAGTACAGTTTAAATGGATAAATAGAAATAGAAATGGTAATGTAGCCATATCCACAGTGAACATGGCTGCACTAACATTTCTATTTTATGGAATTTACAATACTAAAGATTTGACATTGTGGTGCTCAAAGGTCATGAAATATGATTCTTGTATAGACAATAAGAGAATTTTTGTATGTTGTGTTGCTATAATCTATCAGGAAATCATCCAAAGGGCAACAATGGTGGGTGGTGATAATTTTTATACAGTTCATAAAACATGGGATGCATGCATTGTACAAGATAGGATAGGGTAGTACCATGTGCAGAGTGGGAATGGTGTTATGGCATGGAATGAAGGGATTTTTGATAGGGTTGTCAAAATGGTCCCTATTGCTGGTTTTGAATCATTCCCCTGGGAGTTAAAGACACGGTGGCCATGTTGGTTGATATAACAAAGTAATTCATTAAAATCGTTTGTGAAATTCAACCAAGATGGCGGCTATGACATCATGTGAAAACAAAGAATTTGACAAAAAACTGAAAACCCAAGTCTAGTTCAGTGAACCACCACTGCATGTACCATAGATGTTTTTTATTTCAATTAAAATTATAAAGCTAACTTCTTTATATTAAGTTTCCAAATCAAAATAACTTTCAAATATTATGATAATTTCAATGCAAAATTTCTAAAAGGTAAACACAAAAAGAAGTGTCCAAAATTGACACTTTATTGACAAGTACTGAAAGGTACTTTAACATAGATCGTATTCTTAAACAGAACAAATTTTATCATTAAGACCATAAATCTAATTCTTTAAATTTGTTTCAAATATAATCATTTCAATGCAAAACTAGCTCTTCAAATATGATTCAAAATAGAAACTTTCTAAAAGGTAAACACAAAAAGAAGTGTCCAAAACTGACACTTTATCGACAAGTACTGAAAGGTACTTTAACATAGATCTTATTCTTAAACAGAACAAATTTTATTTATTAAGATCATAAATCTAACTTCTTTAAATTATGTTTCCAAATCAAAATAACTTTCAAATATAATCATTTCAATGCAAAAATAGCTCTTCAAATATGATTCAAAATAGAAACTTCCTAAAATATAGAAACACAAAGTGTCCAAAAGTGACAGTTTATCAAATGTCAGTAAAACATATTAGAACCTGCCATATCCAAGAGCTCCTAATTCTAGCGAAGAGCAGCAGGCTTTTTTGAACATTTCATATGACTCATGGCCAATGGGCAACTCTGTTAAAACAACTGTCTGCTTCAAGAAGTGTCTTGTTGTGAAGAACTTGAAAGGTGATCTCACATTTCTCATTAACATCTATATGAGTGGCCCCAGTTATGAAAATAATTAATGTGTTTAGCATTGGGCGGCTTACCATGTGATCTGAAAATACAAAAAAATTAAAATGATTGCTTGTCACAGAACTCCTTTACAAAAATGTGCATAACCAAATGTGTTGGGCATAAATAGTCCTGTTTTGCATTGTAAATTCAGCAATTGTTTTACAAGTGAGTCCAATCAAAATACGGGAGTTTATGAACAGTACAAAAAGGTCTTAACCCAGTTGAGTATTAACATTACTTAGCTAGCCACAGAGGAAGCAATAGGAAGGCCCTGTCTTTGTGTTACTAAAACCAGAGCTGAAGATTGTCCACATCAACTTTGAAGGGACTGAAAAATAAACAAAAACTTGCCTTTTTCTAGTGCTGCATCACCAATAAACTGGTAGAACCAGTTCTTGGCACGCTCCTCTTCCTCAGTGCCATTCACGTGTTTCACATCAAATCTTGCCTTTACTTGGTCTGGATCTAATATGGCTTGATTGGGTGATGGAAAAATAAGTGGCGCAATTATGGTTGGGGAGGTGCGCAAAATTTTCCCTAGTCCCATGCAATCCAACCCTTTGAGAAAGGAATCCATGGCAAGGGTTCTAGTTATAATAACTTCAGCACACAGGAGGTCCTTTATAGCTTTGTCTTTGTTTAGGATGGTTAAGGGAACATCTGACAAACCATGACTGACAAGTTTTTCCTCAATCTTGTCCTTCTCCTCTGTTGTTAGTTTCTCAAGAGTATCTTCGGCTGCAATCTGAATAAAGAATGATTTTATTACAATTGTTATCTCAATATTGCACACTACCTCTGTAGTGATAAAAGAACTTGAGAACTGGTGTCAACAAGACTCCTCAGTTCTCCAGGACCTTCCTTAATAAATAATAATAATAATAACAAATTCTTATATAGCGCATTCTATAAAACTCAATGCGCTTTACAATTTATTAAAATAAAATAAGATAGGAATATTAAAAACCGTGCAGAATTTAAATGACTGTCTTCTGCAGCTCCTTAACCCCACATTCAACATTATTTCATGCAGTCATTTATCCAGTTTCTTCGGTGTTGTCTCTAGTGCCCCTATGGCTATTGGGATCACCTGCACGTTCCAAATCCTTTTTAGTTCTCTAGCTAGATCTTGGTATTTCTGAATTTTCTCTTATTTAGAATTAACTTTTGAATCAAAGGGGACTACAAAGTCTATGATATGACATTGCCTTTCTGCCTTATTTACCACAATCATGTCAGGTCGTCTATTATTATTATTTTATTCAAAAAGACACATCTTGAATTGTACATAATTCATGTATAGCCGAGACCAAACATTGTTCTTTGGGCGTAACCTCAAGCCACTTAAGACCAGGAATTCTGACCAAGCTAGCTAAATAAATATACCTTAGTCTGCGGTATTTACCAAGCAGATCAAAGTCGATCAAAGCAGATCAAAGTCGTTCTGGTGTTAATGCTGCAAGGCGAATACCCATCATTCATGCCCATCTGTACTAACTGGAGATTCCTATCGCCCTGATCTTCTCCTCCTGGCATCATCTGGCTGTCTATGTAGAGGGGGATGTAAGGGTTTGCAGTGATGCGGTTTTGCTCTATTTTTGATGTGGTTTTTTGGAAATTTTTGTTTCAAACTACGGTTTTTCAGTTTTCAAGATAGAGCGGTGTGCAGTGTTTTCAAACGTGGAAAATGGTGATAAAAGTATCTTTGCGGTGACATAGTACAGCCTTTCAGCATATCAGATTGTATAGTAGGGGCAATTATTACATAAGAGTCTTTCGCCAGCCTTTTCCAGTTAATATTTGACTTGATTAAAGTTTTTAGCCAATTATACGTCAACTTTTTGATTGTCTGTTGACTTTCCAGCTTACTGGGCTTGGAATTTCTTGAATCGGATGTCACTGTACTTAAGCAGTTAAACATATTGTACAAACGTAAGTGATATTATTAATTATTAGTCGTGGTTTTGGTTTTTTGTCAATTTTTGTTGCGTTTTTTTTTTATTTTTTGGTTCTTTTTTGTGCGGTTTTTCGGTTTTCAACACCCCCTTACATCCCCCTCTAAATATTGTTGAATTAACAGTGGGATTCGAGTCTAACCTTAGAAACAGTGCTAATTGCAAAAGTGAAAAATATAAAAACCTCATGAAAATATTATTAATTAAAAAGTATTAATTTCAAAACTGTTAAATTTGTAAACCTTTCCATTAGCTGTCTTGGTGTTTTCTCTGATGAATGTTCTACATCATTGAAATGATAAATGAAATCGGCTTTGACAAAAAACAACAAAAATATGTTGTCAGAAACATAGTTAATCTAGCTATCAGATCAACATACTACATCTTCTGTTGTAGAAACAAAGTTTGGGATGATCCTGACTTAATGAAGTTTTAGTATATATGCATATAAGTATACATCGTTCCGATATGTTTGTAGTCAATTTTATTTGTAGTGATCTAGTTACAATTGTAAATGTAAAAAGAAAGAAGAAAGTTTTCATTATTAGTATTATTATAAATTGCAAAAACTCTAAATATAAGGAATTTGTGATCAATCAATCTCGTTACTTCAAAAAGGTAGTTTTTGTTAACCTTTCAGTAAGTGCCCTTGGTGTGTTTGAAAGAGTCAGTAAGTTTTATATCTATGTTGGATGACCTGGGGTTGGAAAGCAAATAGCAGAAATATGTAATCAAAACCATCACAAAAATAGCAAATAGGTCATCGTACTATATATTCCGTTGTAGAAATAATGCATGGGAAAATCCAGAATTAATGGAATTTTAAAGTGATACATTATTGTTTTTATTGTGTGTTACATTGTTTATCTGTTTATAAATTTCTCTATATACAGCTATTTCAAAAAACGTTGGATACTGAGGCCATGTCCACACTAATGGGTTTTCAAACTTATTCGTTTACGGTGTCATCGAAAATGTATCGATCGACCCGCGTTCACACTAATACGATATGCGTTTTGGCCTTGATCCATGTTCAAGAGCGTTTTCAAATTGATGTGTTTTCGATGAAAACGCTCAACTGATTAGTGTGGACGGAAAGCCTAAACGCATCAAAATGTACGCGTTTTCAAATGAAAACACATTAGTGTGGACAAGGCCTGAATTGTGCATTGTTGTTATCAGTGTGCCCTGAGCTCAAACAAGAAGCCAATTTCAAGTTATAATCAAGTAACTCTCCATTGAAAGGTCTTCACTGCACAGAAATGACATAATAAAATCCTCTAGCTGTTATAAAGCAAATTAGTGGCAAGAAGATAATGCATTTCGGTCTTGGAATGCAGTTTTCAGTAGACAACCTTTTTTGAAATACATGTAGCTATATACTATGTATGTTTGATACGTATTGAATTCAAATAACCGATTTGAAGGTGCATAAGAGAGATTTACAATTGTAAAGAAAAGAAAAGAAAGTTTCTATTATTATTATTATTATGTCCCACAGTAATGTTTTTAAATACTGGAAAATTTGCTAGATATCAAGCCAAGTCCCTTGGCCTTAGGTATCAAGCACCTACTTTATAACTAACCTTGGTTTCAATGATATTCCTTAAGTCCACATCATACAGGTCAGCTGTTGTAACTTTAGCCGCTGCTTTTTCAATTGATTCTGTAGACAGATATTCGATAACTGCAGGGAAAGACCAATAAGCCTTCCCCAGAATGGAGTATGCTCCAAGCTAGCAGCTTCCTGCCATTACAAAAACAGCCTTCAGAAATGGCGGTCTACTCCGTACAGTGGGATAAGATGGCCACTCTCTCCTCCAAATAGCTGGAAATTATATGCAGCATCAACTTTGCTCAGAGCTTGGATTGCCATGGTAAAAAATTCTTTCTTGGGTCCACCAAGGTCTGCCCCAAGCTCTCCAGAAAAATGAACATCAGGATCCTTCTTTAAGTTTAATTTTGGGGTGCTTGAATATGCACATTAGTTGCCTTACCATAGATATCTGCATTCTATTTATATTGACAAATTGTTTTCCTGGCTCTATTTGGTTCCTGTAGCTAGCCAAAGGATCTGGTTTTGTGCATGTACTTGAATCTTTGAAAAAAAATATATTGTAAGTCTTCAATGTCTTGATTTGTTTGTTATTAAAAATATGCAGGCTATGATGCAGAAATTCCCAGTCATGTATGTATACATAGGAAATCACACATCCTCAAGTACACTTTGGAAATTTGAATAGGCACATCAAGTAATGCTTTTAAAGTTCATTTAGTTGCACGAGCCTGTTATGGTGAGTTCAATTTAAGACCTTTCAAAACATTACAATTATCTTTAGTTAGAGCTAGTGTGATATTTTTTATAGTAAGATATAAGTAAAGCAAACGGAGCTTTTTCATCTCTCTCTGTCACTTTTCCATCCAGGTTCTTATACCTTTTTTTTGTTTAAATTTGTCACATTTCCCTTTTGTTTCAATTGCATTTTTGTCCAAGACTGGAAAGTGACTGCCAGCCATTTCTGAATACACTGACATTTGCTGTCTTGGCCATGTTTCCATGGCAACTTAATGGGGACTTCTACAGAGAACTGACTAGCCATTTATAATAGAAAGTGAAATGCTGTGAGCACAAAACAGTTGATGTATCCAGTACGGTTAGCAGAACTGTTCCCCTAAAATCATGAAGAACACTGCTTTTTCTGACATTTCTCTGAATCTTGATATTGAACTACAGAATATAATTTTCCAGCATCTGCATGTCGCACTTGGCACTTAGCTGAGTGAAGCAATTTTTTAAAGAGTCACAAATAGCTAATGTTAGCAATGATAAATTATAAAACTACTGATTAAAGTTTATTTAGAAAAAGATTTCAATGACCGTGTATAGTCCTACAGCATCTAAAATAGTGCTAAACTAGTCTTCGAAGGTAATATTTCAATTAAGTTTTAACGATCTAATGTGAGTTTCTAAAGAGATTTTACCTGGCTTTGTCAGTAGTTGAAAAGCATTCAAAATGCATTTTATAGAAATTAGATCAAACTCGACTCGTGAAATGGCTTAGTCACTCTATCGTCACTTAAGTGATTCACCACTGATTGTCAATTCCAAACATTCCAAGCTTCATATTTTGTCACAAGCACAGTTCATCCTTGATTCCACATACATACATGTCAAGACGTCAAAGTTGCAGCAAGCATACATAGCGCCCAGGCCACCTCAACCGTACGTAACACAGGAAATCCATCGTCAAGATTAGATTAGTATAGGAAATCGCACGATCTCAAGTACAATTTGTAATTAATAGGTACGAGTGATGTTTTGAACTTAGGGCAAGTCCAATTTGAGAACTTTCAAAACATCATGAGTGCCTATTAATTACAAATTGTACGAGATTGTGCGATTTTTTTATTTATAATATACTCGTTGCCACAACTTAATTGGTACTCTGCATAGTACAATTAACAATGTAATTGTACTCGCCTTGACAGATCAGAATTGAGTAATTTTGTTGAGTATATTATAAGCACTTAAATTGCATTCCTCTTGACCAATCGGAGCAATTATTTTTAAGATATACTAAGCTGGAACAGTTTTTGTCTAAGAATGGTTGAAACTTCTAGAGCTAATATATATTAAAAATAATTATTCCCTTATTGCCAGTAGAAAAAACAGATTGCAGGAGTTCTTTCTCAGTTTCATCATCAACATCATCCACGTTTTCTGTCCAGTCAATGAACTTTGAGGCTGCCAAGCTGGTATCCCCACCACACGAGTCGAGAGCTTCTCTCTTTGTACTTTCATCTGTTTCTGGGAATTCAATTCAGCCATACCTTGGTCAAAACTTGATCCAGCGCATGTCAAGTCAATCTCTTGCTATTGGGGAAATTAAGAAATAAAAAATTAATCCTAAATTATAGATAAATGATTAGTATCAATATTTTATATACAGTCGCACTTTATAGAAATGTGTACCTTAAATTCAAATGAGCTAAATCATGGTGTGTTAACTTTTTTTGACACATAAATGTTATTGTTACAAGTTTACTCACTGAGTCTATATTGTTCAAAAACTTTGCAACACATTTAATACTTACATTGTTATTATCCTGTGCTATGACTGTAGTGCATGGGGAAGGGGAGGGAGAGGGGGCACAGGCTGCATTTTTGTCAACTGTGGTTGCACTCTCATCATCATCTTTGTTTCTGGAATAAAAATAACTAGAATTAATTATCCATCCAAAACTTTTGATGTAATTTTTTGTGCAAAATATATTATTTCTTCTTATCTGAAAAAAAAAACCAAGCATAATTTCTATTGAGTATTTGATTATTAATTGAAAGAATTATGAAACTGACAACAGAAATAGAGGCTGAACAGGACACTGACATGTTTGTCTACAAAAAATATGATTTCAAATACTTACATGCTGTGTTTGCACTCTTTCTTGTGGCTTTTCAGTCCAGAAATGGTGAATGAATTTCTACAAATTATGCAGTTTATCAAGATAGAACTAACATCACTTTCCTATTAAAAGTTAGAGTATTGCAAGATTTCAACATACATTTATTAGAACATGATCAGTAGTTTTTAGAAAGAAACAAGAACATGCTGATCCATGACCACATATTAAATGTTGTTTCATAGCTTGCCATTTGAATGTGTAAATAAGTGTGATCAAGATACATGTACCATCGCCTACAAGGCGCCGAGACTCAATACAGTTCCAAAAGACTTGCAGATCACACAAGTCACTCCTTTATTTTGGATGAACAGTAGCAAAAATGCTGTTTTTTCTTTGTTCGAAACTGTAAATAATATTATTTGTGAATAAAGCATGTTTAACTGATTAATAATGTTTACCTTGTCAGTCAAAGGAGTTTCATCAAGATCCATCTGCAGTGGTCTCAAATAGATTGCTGCCTGACCAAATCTCTCTCTCAGGAAGGAGGAATTAGAACTAGAGTTCTAGAACCTCCTCCGCCTCCCACAGCTCGAAGGAATTCAAATCCCCCGCCACCTTTTAATCGGGGGAATTTGTTTTCTAAGAAGATGCTTAGCTCTGAATGTGTAGCGTTTTTGTTGGGAAACACTACTTTCATTTTGCCCAAACCAGCTTGAGTGAGGATGGCCATTCGTTCTCTATTTGGAGACAAATTTTCGTTACACCTTCCCAAAATACATATTTCCTTTGTCCAGGTATCCTGCGCCTTCATCGGAAGATATCCAGTCAGTTTGCCACACTTTGGTTTTGGCCCACTGTCAAAGGTAGAGGGTAATCGCCTTGACACTTTCGACGAACACATGCCAGGAAAAAGATTCCTGATGAGTTGATAAAAGTTTGTTGAATTTATTAGGTAGTTCCTGAATGGTTTCTCTTGGAAAAAGTTTTAAGTTGTAGGTGTGACAATATTTTCAGTTTCATGTGAATATAATTTTTGGCTCAAAAAATATTATTTCACATGCACTGCATTCCAAGAAAGTTTCAGATGGTTGGGTTGGACTGCCTGTGGCCAATAATGCACCTATCAATGTCTTCCCCCAACGGGGGAGCCCGGGCATAGTGGGGCTATTGACAAAATAACCTAGCCCATGGGAGGGGCTATTGATTTTTATTGACACAGGGATCCCCCCAGGGTAGGGGCTATTGACTTTTTTTGGAAGGACTGGGAAAGAGTTTAGAAAGGATTATGGGTACAAAATTCCATGTTTTTTAGTAACATAACTTCTACATTGCATGTCTTTTAGCTAAACTAGTATTATTGAAAACACAAATTGTTTAATATGGAATATTTGCGCGCAAATAGGATTTTTGTTTTCTCTTGGCTGTATTTATTTGAGCATTATCTAGAGGCATTATGTAATTGTGTAATCGTAGGTCTTCGTGTAGGAGCATTCATACATGTGAGGTCGGTATAGGGTACTGGAGTAGTGGCAATTTGAGTGACCCCCACTGAGGTCAGCACAACACGTTAGCTGTCAGGCAAAGTGATTCATTCTGGTCCTGACTTTACATAAGCTGGTAGCTTTAATTTTGGAGGTCGATTTAGTTTCTAAATTCTTTTGGGGTGACTTTCTCGGTCTTCAACGCATCCAAGTTTTCGAGGGACTTGATTTCTACAGCTCACAAGTACGACTATCTCTGAGAGAACAAGAAAAGTCAGTTACATTCCAGCGCAGTGCCAAACCGAGTAGCTGGTACCGCTTCGTACTGAACCACGTCAAGGAAACGATCCGTTAGTTATCAGCCAAGTTGTTGCTATCCCCGGCAACGGTGGCAGCTGTTAAGTGGTCAAGCGTTTGGACTTTTTGTGACCTTTAGGTACTGTTTGTTATTGACTGAGAGAAAATGACATGTCAAATTCCTATGTCAAGCTATGACGCTGAACAGGAGCTGTTGTTTATGGTATCTGGCTACGAACAGGATACCCGTGTTTTCACACAAATTCCCGGAATTTCAACACTGCACTACTTGGTAAGTTGTGTATTTGGTAAGATTCTAATTATTTCAGTCAGTACATATTACTGACGTGCATGTTTAAGCTTAATTTTCCCCGAGACTTCATGCCACGTGGACTGTCTACCTATCCACAATGACCTTTGTGTGGCTGTGTCTTCATTATGGTTTTTCTAGCACTTTTCTCAGTTGTTAGGTATTATGAATTGAAATTAATACATGACATTTCTGTTGCCCATATTATCCATGGTTCACGAAATTATCAGAAAGGAGTCCAAAGATTACAATAATTATCTGCTCACTCAAGGATAAAAAGGGTTTTACGCTGGCTGTTATCAGAGACAAAGCCCTAGATTACACTGATTTATTACAATAGCGAGCCTACAGCAGTGTATCACTGTTTGTGGACTTTGGATGAATATAAATTATACCTCTTGCAATATGATATCTTTCCTAGTTTTTGCGCTTCCACAGGGATTTGGGTATAGCTTTGTATTCACTAATTGGAAAGTTTTAAGTCTGTCTCAACTATGGTCAACTTTAATTATTTTATTGGTTTGTTTATGATATGGGCCTTTAGCGTCTTTCATATGTCATGGTTGACTGAGACTATTGTTACTAGTTAAGTGAATCATATTGGCTAGAAAATACTAGCTGTTTTTATGGCAATAATCCTACTTTGGCACGGAATTGCACAGTCTCCCTATAAGATTTAGCTGCAATTGTCCATGTCAACATGCAGTCTGGCAATAAATCAGACAATTGTAACATTTGAGTTTGTAGTCTACTTGCTAGTTCATTATTAGTTTATGTTCATAAATTAGAAGGCGAGGAGCCACTTGTGGATGTACTTCTAATAAACTATTATTATAAACCATTATTATTATTATTATTACTGTAAATTATTAACTATTATTATAAACCATTATTATTATTATTATTAAAGTGTAGGGTTTGTGGGAAGGAGGTGGAGTCTGTTGGCCATTTGGCAAGTGGTTGTAGCGTTTTGGCCCAGAAGCAATATAAGAAGAGACATGATCGGATGGGGTTGCGGGTGTATTGGGAGTTGTGTCGGAAGTATGGGGTGAAGTGTGCTGATGTGTGGTATAAGGAGGTTCCAGATGAAGTTAGGATTTCGGATGATGGAGAAGTAGAGATTTGGTGGGACAGGAGCGTCGAGACAACACAGAAGATGGAACATAATCGTCCAGATGTTACTGTGTTGAATTGGGCGGCTCGTAAGTGGACCTTTGTTGATTTCTCGGTGCCTTGGGATCGCAGTGTGATGGTGAAGGAAGAGGAGAAAATTGCCAAATATTCTCCTCTTGCAAAGGAGATACGAAAGTTGCACCGGGTATCAACAAAGGTGATTCCATTGGTCGTTGGCACTTTAGGGGTCGTGTCAAGCAATCTTGAGGGGTACTTGAAAGATCTCGGTATTCCAGACGTGCTGGGTGGCATGCAGACATCTGCAATCATTGGCACCACCCTCATTCTGCAGAGACTGCTTAGTCTCTAAGCCCCAGGTCATGGGGTTGAGGCTAAGTGGTATTTTACACCTGTAGTGTGAAATTAAATCTCCACTCAGGTTGTCTATTTATAGAAAGTCCTTATTATGGTTATTATTGTTGTTGTTATTATTATTATGTTTATGTTCAATGTCATTATCATCAACAACCATCATCATTCGATTATCGCCCTCACTATCATGCTCAATTTTTATGTTTGTTGCCCCTTTACTGGGGCAAGTCTAGATTTTAACATGGTGTATTTTATGTTGGATGTTTTAATAAAACGGCTGTGGGTCCCTTTGCCCACAGCCATAACACTCCAAACTCAGGTGTGTTGAGTTATTGCCTTGCCCAGTAAACGAGCTTCAGGAAAAGCAGCAGCACATCTTAATAGTTTTGTGTGGCGCAGACAGGGGAAAACATAAATATTGTTTATAATGGATTGATCAAACTTGATTTTGCCTCACATTCGCACCATGTGAAATTGTAGTCATCTCTTATAGAATTGTTTCTATTGTAAAATTTTGTTTCTATTGTAAAAAGAGATTTTGTTTGAGAGAGATTTGCAAACAGCAGGGATCTTAAATACAACCATGTTTAGTAGAATGAAAACTGTTTTCAGTAATTATTCATAGTTTATTGAAAGCCTCTTTACATGGCTGTGGGATAAATCTACTGGGGCCGGTTGCACGAAGGGTGAATAGCGCTATCCACTGGATAAATCCTTATCCAGCGGATAAAATCTATACAAACTGTATGGAGTGGATAACTTATATCCGCGGATAACTTTATCCAACCTTCGTGCAACCGTCCCCTGAACAGCAGCAAGATGATAGCTTTTCTGGTCCCACTTTTTCTATTGAGCAAAAATATTATTCTATTCTTTAAAACATGGATCTTTGATCATTGGGAAGGGCTTATTGTCATTTTGAATTTGCCCTCCCTAGGGGCCCCTGGGTATGCCCGGGCTCCCCCCGTTGGGGGAAGACATTAATAGGTGAATAACTTTCCGGCTTCGTGGCCTTGGTTGGCGATTATAACTCTAAATTAAATATAACGTTTTAACATCTTCATTCAGCTTTATTTTAAAATTATAAACGGTATGGCTTACATTAGGAAAACTAACCAGCGTTGCAGCATATTTCACTTGTTGATAGAAGGCTGATAGATACTAATAACTTAACTTAAGACTTATCAGTAAAATATCCGCCATTTTTTATTTTGTGTTCTGACAGTTAACCTCTAGAAAGAAGATAAGTCCGATTTCTGTATCGAAAAAGATTACCTGAAATTTGCAGATGCAGAACTTTGACTTTGATTCAACAGTGCTGAAGAGTTTGGAGAGGTGGTGCTTGTTGAGTTCGAAGTACGTGTAGACCGGGCTGTTGATGACGAGGTGGTTGTTGCGACAAAAGATGATTGTGATCTTGGCCCTGACTCTAATTCTGCCAATGCATTTCTTAATATTTCTGTCGTTCTTCGAATGGACGACTGAAAAGCGTCTGACATTTTTTAAAAACTCTTTTATAGCGACACAATATTGACTCTTGCCTTGACTCAAACTTCACGAGGGCAGTCAATCTCGTTCCCAGACCCCTATTCCCTTTTACGCATGCGCGATGGCGGTAGCACAGAAGCATGCGCTGTCAATACATAGGAATTCAAAAACTATAGCCCACCCCTCCCCCATTTATGCGATTTTGTTTCAAATCGCATGAGGTATGAGATATCGCATGAAGTACGACATATCACATGGAGTACAACATATCGCATGAGATACGACATATCGCATGAGGTACGACATATCACGAGCCAGTCTAGTCTCTGAGCTTCTCTGCTCTCAACGTACGGCAAATCAAAATAAATTAACGGTTGCATTATAGACATTCATCACAATACGGTATATCCTAATAGAAACAAGCATCGAATGAACGGTATGAAACATATTCCATGAGGTACGATATATAATGGGGTGAGGTATGATATTTCATGGTCAAAGATATATGATATATCGCATGCCAGTACGATACATTGATCTCTATCAAATATATCATTGCATTTTTGTCCATAATCCCCCTCCATAGAGGGAGGCAAGGGAAGAGTTGATAAGAATGGAAGAACAAGAACTACAAAAAAAGAGAAACCCTGATGTTACGACCATTCGACTTTTAAAAGAGGTTCTTGAAGAAATGGGGGTACCTTTTAAGAGTAACAACAAAAATGGTGACCTTATTTGAAAAGTCAAAGAGGCATGATCGAGATGCTGTTCAAATTCTATTATACAATACAATATTGTATGCTAAACTTCTACGATAGGGTACAAGCTTACTTTCTTATTGAATTACTGACATACAGTAATAACTTTCCATTTTAATGTGTATCAGGCTTAAATAAGGTCTAATGTACATTACTAGTACAAAGGTAAGCAAGGTAAAACATGCAATGAGTAAGGTTAAAATTACGTGTCTCTATTTTTCAAAAATAGATCCGCGGCGAGCAAATGGAGAAGAAAAGTGTTTCAGGTTGTCTAATTTGTAGTTTTTGGATGGTATTTGTTATAGATATTCATTACCAATATGTCGAACGTTCACGAAGAAGAATCCTTACAAAGGAGGAAAAGGGAATATTAGAAAATGCCTTTAAGAAGGATATGTATGCTAGTCGAGGCAGACGGGAAGAGTTGGGAAGAGAAATAGGCCTGAGTGACGTTCAGGTGAAACATTGGTTTCAGAATAGGCGGAGGAGATACTGTAAGCAAATTGCACAAGCCGAAGGCACCGAGAACGACCGACAAAGTGGCACCGGTAATGGATATGACCGATAAACAACCGCGATGCTCTATTATTGGATAGGGACTCTATTTTACATTTCCAGACAATATAACCTTTTTGTTGTCGAATAGACGTTATACTTAAGCATTAATAATTTCCAGAAATAGAATAATATGTATCAGCGATACTATTAATTTGAGTTTTATAACCACATGAATTTAGATTTTGGAATATATATTGATTTATTATATACATATCGAGATTTACTCACTAAAATTCCATTTAGTAAATTTTCGTTCGTTCATTGCTCTCAGCCAATCAGAATGCGCGTATCGTTTTCTTCACGTGTGAGAAAAACGATACGTCCAATCAGAAGCCGCGTATCGCTTTTTTTCACGTGTGAGAAAAACGATACGTCCAATCAGAAGCGACTTCATTCCTGATGAAAATTTTTCTTCAAACTGGCTCCTCTCAGCACTTTTTATGGAAGGATTGTCAGTCTAGGCTGTTCAATTAATCTTTATTCAGTAAGAATTCAAGCAGATAAGCTCATTCATCACAAAAGTCATCGATGTCATGCAAAATAAGAGCTCTATGGGGAAAAAGATTTTCAAAACCACGCTGTGCTGCGGCAAGAGCGAAGGAGGATTCACGGCCGGCAGTTTCAGAGTCGCTGAATGGAAATTTAGTCCAAATGAGCTCTTTCAACAAAAGCTTGGAGAAAAACACTTATAAATCCAGTTCAAGATAATTTATTTCAAGTTTTGAGGGACATTTGAAACGCCAGTATGTTTAACGGACGTGAATTTGACCGTAAGTTTGTCTTTGAATGAGCTCAAATTCTTCGCATTGTCTTTGCTCGTTTTGTAAACAAACACATGTCAGTGAGCAAAAAGTCCAAGTTACACTGAAAAGAATTATAATTTATACTGTAATTCACTTTAGATACAAATACATATTAGTTTTGTTTTGGTTTGACGTCTGTTTGTTATTTAAACTTTGTTTTCTAGAGATTTTTGTGCTTTTGAAATCAAAATCTTGACCGTGGAAAAGCAATATCCATATTCAAAGCAAAACGACAAAAATTTATAGAAATCTCGATTTATATATGATAAACAGAAAACACCATGGAAAGTGCTTTGTACAGTTTTTATTCACTCGTGTTTCGTATCATAAATCACTCGCTCGAAGGACTCGCTCGTTCGTTTTATGATACTTCACAACTCGTGAATAAAAACCGTACGCGCGCACTTCTGCCATGAAGTAATCTCTATGTATTGCATTACTGTAGATACTTGTAAATCTTAGGGATAAAACTATGTAAACTATGAGAAATTGTAGGATCTTAGTTCAAAATGGTACTATTGTGTAAAAAAATTGGTACTATGTGTATGTTATTTGTTGTTGGAGAATCGTGAAACAAATATGTGTTATATTTAAGCAATAGAAAACTTTTTCCGTGTTTGCATAGCCTGATATAAACATGTAAGGAGCTGAGAGAATTTGAGACAGTTATGCAAACCCGAGATGAAGTCGAGAATTCTCCCAACCCCTCGAGTGTTTATATCAGGCTATGCAAACACAAGAAAAAGTTTTCTATTGCTTTTATAAAATAACTTTTTTTCTTTCAAAAATACTTCAAAACGCAGACATTTAAAATATGATTTTAATGATCAAGATACATCTTCTCATTACATCAAACTTGACAATGGAATTCCTTTAAGTAGGCAATCAAAATTCGCGTTTGAAAGTCAACAAACCTGGTCTGGTGATCGGGGAGAGAGCGAACGGCGGCAAGCTCGAAAACTTTTAAAAAGGTCGAAAGTTCAGTTAAAATGTCCAAAAATATCGATAAAAATGTTAAAAAGTTAAATTATGTCAATCAAAGTCACTGAGGCTGATCATGGCTCTGGTCATTGCTGAAAGAAACACGAACTTGGCCGATCTGACAACCTGAAAACATGGCAGCGAAGCTGACTTTCTCTTCGTGGTTTGTGTATATATTATGTGCTGGAATGGTGCTTGTGGTGGCTCTGGCTGAAGCAAGAACTGGCTGTTGATTTCCTTGAAAAGGTACTATCTGCTGATCGTCTGAAGTAAGAGCAGTTGACAGCACGTTGCTGCATACCTGAAGCTGTTGAGACGAAGGACGTGTGTTGTAGTGACAGAGAGAGTTCTTGTTCCCGTGGCCAGATAGTGACATTATATGGCAGTTGGACAGGCCAGCATCTGACCAAAGAGTTATAGCCGTTACTCTTACACTGTGGTTAGTGTAGATCTTTGACAGATTGGCTGCTCGGCTGAGATCTTTCATCATATCTACCAGCTTATTCACCCCAAGACATCGATTCTCAAACCACACTTTTTCTTGTGGACCCATCCAAAAACGCTTCGGGAATTGGAAGAAAGCGTTGCACTTTGGGTTTAGCTTCTCTAGATAAAGACGAAGAGCATTATAACCGTCGTTTGGATGCGTCGTTTGGTAAATTCTGGCTAGCTTTTCAAAGCTTGTGGTGTTGTCGCTTAGCCCTCCTTGGCGAGTTTTACTTGCTACGTCGTGTGCCATAGTTGCATATGGTTTTCCATTCTCGTCTTCGCGGGAAGCAAAGCTGGATTTCGTCAAGTTTCTTGTCCTTCCCGCCCTCGACGGCAGAAGTACAGGGTGATATGAAACCACACGTTGTAGAGAAGACCTTGTGGTGTTGAGGGACACATGACAGGACCGTCTTTCAAAATTCGCAAGTCTTCATGCTCTATGCAAGGTCTGTGTTTCACATTTTCCTCACCATGTTGCTTCATGTTCTTTAGCTTGGCGTCTAGCATTTGGTTTGACTGTTGGAAAGCAGGGTCGGTGGCAATATGTATGCCTTTCTTGTAGGGTGGGTTGTTTAAAAACCTCTCTATACCATTCCGGAAACCAAGTAAAGTGCTTCTGCTGTAATTTCCACCATTTTTGTTCCTTGCCTCGGCATAAAAGAGTCGCAAGTTTTCATTCAGCTCCTCCTTGCTTTTCTGCCAAATATCGTCATCAATTCCTCTTACCAAAGCCCATTCTGAATGAAAAAAGGAAAAAACTATCAACACGAATGCATTTAGAAGTTTTTTGGGGCTCACTGGCTCAAAAATAATTTCTGAAAGAATGCAACTTAAGGACGTTCGCGGAAAAAAAAGTTTACCATGTTTTTTCCTTCATACTTCGCATGGTGAGATAATGTCATCATAGAAGTTGAAAGAGCAAATAAAAAATGGGGGTCACCGTGCTCGTTGAGGAGTGAGGTGACATCAAAGTGCACCCACTTTCTCGTAGAAGATCGCTTGCGCGCCAATCTATACGAGTGGAGCATAGAAGTAATTTTTTTGTAGAAAAACTAAATGGATTGCTCAATGTTTATTTACACGACCACTCAATAATCCATGGAATAATATTGTGTGAAAATATTCGTAAATACTTAAAAAATAGCTGTTGTTTTTAATTCGAATTGGCAGTCATGAGCGACGCTTTTGCCGCGACTTCGCTCAAACTTGTCACGGAAATCCGTGTTTTTAATATGATTTTACCATAATATTTTTCTCAAATTTAGAATATTAACAGCCTATGTAATTCTTTGTCAAACATTGAAATAAAAAGTGGGGGTCACCGTATTCGTTTCCGAGATATTGAGCCGTACGAGCCGCAAAGTTTGCAAATTTGGCCGCCATCTTGAATACCGAGAGGAGACTGGTTCCAGTAGAATCTTTTCCATCCTTTTTTCTGCAGTTTTTCAACCTTAACGATTTTTTTTTCCTCAATAAAATTCCTTTTTTTAACTTTTTTTTTATTTTTTTAAATAATTTCCATTTTAAAAAAATCGAAAAAGTCGTTACCGAAAAAAAATCTTTTAGGCCGCCATCTTGGATTTAGTCGAGGTAGCGCGCGCTAGCGTGCGCAGTAAAAGTGCGCGTGAACAATGCCCGCGAACGTCCTTAAAAACACAACAATGGTCTGCGCTATTGCAAAGTTTGATTTGAAAACTTTTAAGTTAATACAATAGCGAAACTGAAGTTTTTACTTAATACAAATAGTTTAGATGAGAATTTTTTCATGAAAAAAAAACCTTTAAAAACTGTCACTGCATATGTGGTAGCATATTTTGTCGACTCTGATGCAGCTCCCTCTACGAGTTTAAACAAGTCTTCATCGTTCATTGTTGCGAATCTCTCTCCTTGTTTCTGTCTTTTAGGTCCAGGCTCTGCAAAAGACTCCTCAAAACCCACAGAAAAGTCTGGTAGCTCTTCATCCATTTTCCAGCTTTGGTCTTTCTCAGTTTTAATTAATTTAAAAAAAAGTTTTTTTTATGTTTTCAAATTGTGCCACGAAGCACAAAGATGGTGACGTCACAACCATGTTTACATACTCTCATGCAAACACAGCTCTCAGCCAATCAGAGCGTGCACAGTATCTTAGTTATTTTATAAAAAAGGGTGATATCAAAAGGAGAAGTGTCCTGCGACAACAACATCAAACAACCAGGGTACAGAGATTTCTCTGCCCATCATCAAAGAAGAGGGGTTCACATGTATGCATGAAAATTATTCGAGAACAGAACACAGCAAGACATCAAAGAGAGTGTCGCCAACTCCTTGTTCTCTAATTTGGCATTACCACGACGATAAAAAGGAACACTTCCTGTTTCTCCTTGTCTGAACCCTCTCTGAGCAGCATACCCAACTCCCTCAATGTGATTCGTATCCTTCACCTCCAACAAGGCTTTCCTAACCCACTCGAAGACCCGCTACTTAACTGGCGTTACAACATGTTGTTCCACGGAATAAAAAGACAAAATGGACGCCCAGTCAATCAGAAACTTCCAAACCACAAGCATTCTGTGCTGCATCAAAGTACAACTTGATTTAGCCATTTCGGCAGATGCCACTTTCTGGGCCGCCTGTTTAGTGGCCTTTTTCAGGAAATCAAACCTCTTTCCCCCTTCGGTCACTGGTTTCAATAAAGACTGTCACTTGCGTAGACAAGATGTTGTACTGTGCAGCT
This sequence comes from Telmatactis stephensoni, assembly GCA_029948255.1. Lineage (NCBI taxonomy): Eukaryota > Metazoa > Cnidaria > Anthozoa > Actiniaria > Isophelliidae > Telmatactis > Telmatactis stephensoni. Next base: position 400,120 of record JALIZF010001606.1, on the reverse strand, counting down.
TGGGAGCTATTCTGGTAGTCCGCTGGTCAAAAACATTACAATTTCATCAGCGAAAACTGTTGATTCCAATTCCGAAACTCCCACACTCAGACTTATGTCCTTTTTCCGCTCTCCAGCAATCATTTGCAACAACACAATCGGCTACACCCGATGGACCAGCTTTCATTTATTCGACGGACTTGGGCCTCATCCCTTACACTTATTCCTCGTTCACCACAAAGCTCAAGAACACTTTACACAGTGCAGGCTACCCTTCTCACCTATACTCTGGACACTCCTTTTGACGAGGGGGTGCTACTTTTGCTATGCGAGCAGTAGTCCCCTATAACCTGATCCAGGCACAGGGTGAATGGAAGTCAAATGCCTACGAATGCTATTTAGACAAATCCTTCAGAGACAGACTACAGACCATCTCTGCCATGGCCGAACATATACAGAAAAAAAAAGTTGTTTCAGTTCTAGTTCCAACTACACCTGTTTGGGGGGTGTTGGGGAGCTTAATTGGCCGTGTGCGGTCTTAGGCTAATAAAGCCCCTCAAACCCCCCAAACTGGTGTGTTGTATTTGTGTCATTTATAATTAAGTTTAGAATAACATTTATTTTATTCAGTTTTGATTAATCTTTAACTAGGCGGGACCTACTCACCACGTGATAGACATGTATATATAAGTGAGTCGGTGTTGAATTGCATTCGTTCTATGTTGTGACCACAGTAGCTTAGTTTACCCACCCTCCCTCCCAGGGAGCTTAGTTGCCCGTGTGCAGTCTTAGGCTAATAAAGCCCTTCACACCCACCAAACTGGTGTGCTGTATTTGTGTCATTTATAATTAAAAAAATCTATTGACGCCAAGGTTTGACTTCGCTGAGACGTTATAATCGCAATAAGGGTTACTAATTTAAGTGTTAGCTGTTTTAGCGTTAATTTGGGTAAGGGAGGTAAGGACAGAAAATGATCTAAAACTGTGCCTACGTCTCATACTGTCGTGTGGTAGAAATGGTTTAAGTTCACATATTCCTTTCAAGAACTGAGTAACCAATGGGTGCTCCCCAAACGTGGTTTTGTCCCCTAACATCTTCACAGATGACAGGGCAGACCGGGCTGTGTTTATAGTGCTATAGCTTAGCCCCTGTTTATAGAGTGTGATTTGAAAGAAGATACCAAAGACATCAAGTTGGACAGCAAAGATGACAGCTGATCAGCCAATAGTGCATAACACTGGTACGCGCTACAAAATCTCATGCCAACCAACGTTACTTCCGTACACAACAAATAAAATCACAACAAAATTTCCACAGCCATATTCAGCAGCAAGAGCTCGGAACATCTACAGCAAAAGCGAGATCGAGGGAAGTTCCAATACTCTCAGGTTATACTGGGAATTTTAGAATAAGAAAGCTCAAGATTGTTTGAGGAAGTCAATTGACGCCAGAAAAAGGCTCTTAAACTCATGTGAACAAGACTGTGAAGATAGCGAGGAGGACACCGCCAGTGATTCAGATACTGAGCTGACTGAGTGACACACTAAACTATATATCCGTAATATTATAAGCTTTGTATGAGTTAATGTTCTCAGTAATGCAACAACATGTGGAAATTGCTGCAGAAGGCATCAACTGATTCATGTCAGAAAAGCAGATACTGCTTGTTCGTTTTTTGAGAGCCGAATGTAACCCATTGTTTAAAGTTTATTGATCTTATGACGAGCCATATATTAAACAACTTTTTAGACTCCAACTGGGTTGTGTTTTACAAGTCACTGTGTTTAAAATTGTTAGAGCGTGCGTGACCATGGAGCGTGACTTTGTAAATGCAAATTACAACTGAAGTTGTCGTTGACATTATAAATACATTGATTTTTTATTCAACAGTAAACATTAGCATAATCATGGCGGCGTTTAGACGGCTCTTTTGCTTGTCCACCATTATCTGGATTTTTTCATCATATACGAACCCTGGCTGTTTATTTCGAGAACCTATCTCGAATAAGTATGTCGATGGCTCAAAAGGTTACATCCTAACAGATAAGGAATGCTTTTTGTGGTGTTATTCAAAAGACCTGAAATGGATGATTTCAAATCTCCCGCTAAAGCGCCATCTCCTAAGCTTTGACACCCATGGCAATAACTCCCATATTCTGCTATCTATTCTTCTTGCTGGAGATGTCAGCATCAACCCAGGACCTACCAAAGACCAATCAAGGAGGAAACAAGGTACAACTCCAGCCAAATGCCTTGTTATCAATGCTTGAAGTCTTGTAAGCAAGCATGTAAGTGAAGGCAAACAAATCTGTCATCTAGCTCGCTTTCAGGAGTTAGTTTACTCTGAGCTTGCTGATATTGTTTGGGTAACTGAGACCTGGCTGAACGACACCGTCGATAACTCAGAGATTCTGCCGTGGGGCTATTCAATATTCCGAAAAGACCGGACTTCTTGTGGTGGCGGAGTTCTGCTGGCAATAAATTCAAGCTCTTTCCCAATAGTGCGGGGAAATTAACTTCAATACGGATCTTGAGCTTGTCACTGTGGAACTGATATCAAATTCAAATCTAAAATACTTAATCTGTTGCTGTTACAAGTCCCAACAAAATGCGAACAGACAGTGGATGGATAAATTTAATATATTTCTAGCAAAATCATGTTCTGGATATTCAAATATGTTAATATTTGGCGACTTCAATTTCCCTAAAGTCCATTGGGATTCACCAGAACTTACTACAGGTGTTGATGAAGTCTTATTCACTGAATTGTTGAACGATTATCATCTTACTCAACTTAACACTTTTCCCACAAGAGAAGCCAATATTCTAGACCTTGTTCTCACCAACACTCCAAATCACATTACGAATTTATCAGTCTTCAGCCCAGAGCAGAGCAGACTAATAACGGACCATTCAGTAGTTGTCTTCGACCTTAAGATGTCAATCAAAGCAGTGCCGCAGCTCAAGAGAACAGTGTACGACTACTGTAGAGGCAGCTTAGATGGACTTTGCGCTGCCCTGGAAGCTATTGATCTATCGAACGCTATCAACGCTGAATCCGACATTAACATATGTTGAATAAAATGGAAAGATATGTTCCTCACGGTTCACAGTTCAGGACTACATACGAACAAAAAAGATTAAAGGCAGTAACAACCCTCCATGGATCATTCATGCCATAAAGAAAAAGGAAGCTGTCCGTCGGAAGCTAACGGCCTCGCCGACTGATGCGATGAAAAAGAAATTCAATGAACTGCAGGCAAATGTCAAATCACTGGTTCGTGGAAGTCGTGCTATGTTTTATGACTCTTTAGTTACTGACTTTGTAAACAACCCTAACGGCCTGTTCACATTGGGACTTCTAAGCCGCTTTGCTCATAAAAGTACTTTGCTAAGTGGCTTTTCCAGTGTGAACGCTTTTTGGACATTTTCTCTAAGCCGCTTTTCAATGACCAGTTTGTGGGAAAATAGGCCGGAAATGTGATAAAACTCAATCCACTGAAAACTAGGTTTGAAACCGGTCGTGGCTGGTAATGGTGTTATTCTTGACAGTTTTTCTTTGCATATGTCAATCAATCGATGACCTTAGGTCAAAATTTACTTGTTGGATTTCATTTCACTGCTACCATCACAGATTTACTCTGGTTATACCCTCACAGTTACCTTGAAATCGACAGTAGTCATAAACTATGAATAATAGAGTCTAAAATGGAAGTTCAAACTAACTTAAGAGCTGTTTGACCAGATATTTTTGTGTGTTGATGACAGACAGCAAACAGTGAAACTGGCCGGCTACTAGCTTGGAAGTTCGTAGTCTGAACGCAAATTTTTGTTAAGCGGCTTTTTACTGGAAATCGATGACAGACAGCAAGTGATAAATAAACACAAAAACCGGCCTAAGTCGATCGAAAATGGCCTAATGTGAACAGGCCGTAAAGGTTCTGGTCACTCTTCAGACTAAACGGAAAGCAATCTAGCGTTCCTAACAAGTTATCAATGAGCCTACAGGAAGGATTAGATCCAGGCGCTGCTCACAATGCTTCCACACCTCGTAACATTGCAGAACTTTTTAACATCTATTTTACATCTGTGTTCAACGACACCAACCTAAATATGGCGACCACAAATCCTCATGTAACTTCAACCAGCCAAAGCCCCACTCTGTCAAACCTACAGCTATCCACTGAAGAAGTACTAAAGGCACTACAATCACTTGATGTTAACAAAGCAACCGGACCAGATACCATCCAGGCTAGGTTACTCAAGGACACTTCCCAATAATGCCCATATTTAAAAAGGGTGATAAGAGTTTTGTTGAGAATTACCGTCCTGTCTCATTACTCTGCATTGTGTCTAAGGTTCTTGAAAGATGCGTGCTCAACAACCTACGTGACCATCTGTTGCAGTTGATCAACTCCTCTCAGCATGGGTTCATACCAGGCCGCTCATGCACTATGCAGCTTGTGGAGGTATTGGACCACATCGGTTCCTTACTAGATGCTTTTCTAATGTGCTGTACATATCATCTCCCTGAGCATGACTAGGGACATGTGAGCAAGAACACTTTACAATTTGCTTACAAAATCACCCTTAATTGGCAGAAAAAGAATAATAATAATAACGTACTATATAATTTTTGTACTCAATGGCTGTGCTACTAAATTTTTCTTTTCAGTGCAATCAAGACTTGTCTGGCAATATGGCACCAAGGCAAGCTACCAGCTTTTGCAAGAGTCTGGTTTTGTCGAGCTCCCCTCAAAGAGATTGCTTCAGTATCATAATGGGAAAACTAAACAGGTACCTTCAGTTCAAAAGTTAAAATCATTGTAATTTATATTTTCCTGTCAGATTGTTAGAAGACTGAACTTGAAACTGAAATGAAATTTTTCAACTCTAGCCTGGGCCCAGCCTGCTTTCTTTAGACTTAATCGGTAAAGCTAGGAAATGTTAAATTTTGTCCTATTATTCTACCTGTAGAGCTTCAACTTTGAGTTAAATTTATTTTTACTTTTCACAGACACCCGGGTGAAACATTGCTATGTTAAAACATGTTAGAAAAAACAGCAGACGAACAAGGACTTCCTCCAGCTGGATACTATGGATTTATTACTTTTAATAAAATGGCTATTCAGGTATTATAATTACATTTTTTTACATAAATAATATATGTGACCCTATTTGCGAAAACCGGGCTTAACGAAATTAGCGTTAAAGCATTATTTCATTTCAACGCGTTTTGGACCGTTGAGAATGCGTTAGAAAACATTACCAACGCTTTGAAAAACATTCTCAACGCTTCGGCAAGCATTCTCAGATCGTTGAAATAGCGCTTGAGAAACCGTTTAAAAACATTCTCAACGATTTTCATGAGCATTCTCAGAGCGTTGGCATAACATTTGAAAAACGGTTTGAAAACATTCCCAACGTTTTGTTAGTAAAATAATCAACCAAATTCCAACGGACTGCATGAAGGTCAGAGTTCGCAGAATACCGAAAACCACCGTAATCATATTTATACCAAGGGCATAACATTTGAGAAACACATTCCTTACTCTTCTGTTAAATGCGTCTGTGTTGAAAACACTAAATCGTACTTAAATAAATAAATATTTTGTGTTTTCAGGTAATAAATTACACTCAAATGAATTAAGTGAGGGAAAATTCAATAAACATTTACAGTGTGTTTGAGAAGATGCTAATCAGATTAAGTTTAAAACTTTGATTGATTTCATTCGTACTTGAAACAAATTCACATTAAATAAGAAGTGTTAAAGATTGCATTTAGAATTGGGAGACTGACGATTCAACCAATTTGAAGTTTCAAAAATTGTGTTACTGTAATATTCACAGAGCAGTGCGGATTCGTTTAAGTAAATAAAACACATCTAGTGAAACGAAATAAACAATTTTTTCTTCTTAATTAACGAGAAAGTGAGAAAATGAACCATGTTTAGTCTCGTCACCCATGGTTGTGTTGAGGATTCGCCTGGCGTGACGAGACTAAAATGACTGCGAAGGAGTCTAAACCGTTAAAGGAAAATGATTATTTAGTTTGAAGTAGTTGACAAAGAATAAATAAAAACAATGGGTTTAAAATCTACTGAGAACTGTTAGATTACTGCTATTTGCCTGAGTTCAAGAAGATCAGTAAAGATTAACGTGTTGGCGGTAAATGCATGTGTCGATAGATGTTACAAAACGCACGGCTCAGCTTGAATCAATGAAAATTTTCAGACTTCTGCAATCCACCTTACTGAACTAGAATACCCTCTTCTGTTAAGTATTTTTACTTTCTCCAATTATAGTATTCTTTTGGTGAATAAGTCTCTTTGGAATTCAGTATGTTTGGTTATTCACATGTCAATCATAGTACTAAAAATTATAATTACGAAGAATTGAATAATTCCAAAATAATTATTTTGCGATTCCAAAATAATTATTTGCTGTGATATACCATCTAAAGACCATATTTCTATGCTTTAGAGTCTTTCTGAAATTTTTTGGGGTTGTTTGTTTTATCTAGCGCTAAATTATTTATCGTCTTGTCGCTTTAAACGTCGGAAGCCGACGACAAGCCCTAGTGTTGTCTCGTTCCGTCTTTTATTATAAAACAGCACTCACCTGACTCTAATAATTATTGGGTTCACAAGAGGCTCTAAATTCTGAGATCATTTTGTGTGTGAATGGCTCATCAAGAAAGCTCAAGTCCATGGGAAAGCAGGACCTTCAAAAGATTTCTGTGTGACTTCATGATCAAGCAGTTGAAAACATGACCGCAACTTGAAAGCTTTTTGACAGCTCATCACTATTAGTGTACAAAGGGATTGCACGCGGTATCGGCTAACGCAGCACGTCAGACTAGACTAGATTTACCAAACAAGTTTCATGATTCAAATTGGCATCTTCGTACATTTGCAGTATCAGGACAATCAAATTGTACAGTTCCAGTTAATTATAATGCCAGTTTTCTATCCGATTCGATTACCGGTAATTGATTTATTGAGACATTTTCAGAGTCTACTGATCATATCTGACTGGCTGACATTCCAAATGTATTTTCAATGTTTTGTTAAATTGAAGGTGAACAACGTTGGTAATGCTATTTAAAACATAATCAAACGCTATCAACCATTCTCAAGCATTCAGACAATCTCATCCAATGCATTTTCATCGTTGGGTTGAACGCATTTCCGTTATCAAAATCATTGTAAACGCGTTGAGCAGAGTACTGCAGTATCTATTTCATTTCAACGTTCTATCAGATCGTTGAGGAACATTTTCAATGCATTACAAGTGCGTTCAGAAGCGTGGAAAACGCACTTAAACGCTAATTTCGTTAAGCCCGGTTTTCGCAAATAGGGTCACATATATACAGTACCGCCCAGATTTATCTTAACAACACAAACGCGTTAATAATAAGACAAAACGCGTTTGAATGGGTCCGAACGCGTTTAAGAGAGAATGTCACATAATATGGAGCAAATCCCCAAAAATTCGGCCACAACGGAAAAATCGATTTTTGTACCTAAACAAGTGAAATACTATAGAAACACATGATCTGATGTCATTTTTCCCAAAACTTTTGTATTTTTTGAGAAAATCGAAAAAATCGATCCAGGCCTCTAGCGGTCTAAAATTTGCTCAAATTCAGATAGAAAACAGTAGTTCTAGAAAAACGTGTCGTGTAAAAAAAGAAAGCCGTCCAAAGCGAAAATCTCTCTAAACATTGATGAAGGAAGGATTTCATGTGATATCTGAGCTCAATCCGTAATGATTACTGGAATATAAAAAGCATGCGATATTGTTTTATAAACTAGGATTTTCCTATTTACTCAATTTTGAATTTCGGCGTCCAAATACGATTCTAATTTTCTTTATGTGGTGTTTATCCGATTTCCTTGAAAAACCCTCTATGGGAAGTTCGAATGATACACTACAATATATCTTAGAATTGATTTGGGTTTTTAAGAGGGCACTCTTTGCGACACTCTTGAATTTCAAGCATTTTCGCTTGAAATCTGTTAAAACTTATGCCGTAGACAGCAAGTCTGGTGTGACACACCTCAAATCTGAAGTGCCGATTTCACGACTGAGACCTCCCTAAATTATCCTATTCAATCTACACTTACCTTCTATAACCAACATCGGACACATTTAGGATTCGTAGAGAGATTTCACCATTACAAAATCCTGAGTCTTCCATGGTAATCAACCCATCAACCAGGTAGACTTGAAAGTGCGTTACTCCATGTTTACATGATCAGTTGAATTTCTTCGCTTTATCTTTGTACAATTCCAATATTTTTTTCGGATTTTTAGCGTATCAGAGACTAGACATTTTGATCATTTAGAATCTGGCGTTAAGATTAGTTCTTATAATACACTGGAATTCTGAGACAAAAATAATATTAAGAAAATTTATGCAAAAGAAAGACTTGAACTTTAACCCCGTAATGCAAACTTACACAAATTACCGTGACAACATATAATCCAGTGCTGTTGAAAAAAATACATGCACGATTAAAAACTAGAGACACCATGCAAGAAAAAGGAAAAGAACAAAAGAGCAAAATACCATTATCGTTATTCTTGTTTTATTTAGTTTTTGTTTATTTGGGGGAAGGGGGGACGTTTTGTTTAGTTGTGTCAATGATCATTCCGACTCCGAGGTTTGGCATAATGAGCGTACTAATTAGCATTCTCCACGCCGTGGCAAGATCAAAGCATTGAAAACAATATGGAAAAATGTTCGTTTTTAGCTATAGTTGGTGGCCGTTGCGGTTTTGACCCGAGAGATAGATCGAAATCAGTGAGCACTGTACCATTAACATGCTGTAACAAAGATATTACGAGCCACAAGTCCATGCTAATGTTTCATGATGTCGAGGATGAGATGGAATTGATACTCGCAAGAGCTTCCCTCTTTTCGCTTCCAAGGAACATAAATCAAATGATGATTTGCCCTGCGCATCGAGCCTCTCTAGGTATTGGTTGGAGGGGCGATACTAAATTGTGTAGAATTCCAGATTTGATGTCCAGTCACCGGGACGGCAAAAGACCAAAAGCAGACAGAGGTCTTAGCAAAGCGGCTTCGTGGTTGGTTTTGAAAGAGACTGGTACATTTCTTGCTGTAGGAACAGGTATGTTCATGTCTAACGGTCAAAGTGCGTATATTTATATAAAATTATTACTCAGTTTGATACAATTATTCTTAGCCAGGAGCCACGCCCAGTAACCTGCTAATTAGCATGGTATTTTTACTTGATATCAGGTGTGTGCAGTAATTGTAGAAAAACGCTTGACAGTATCAGTGACAAAGATGAATACCATGGCGGTAAAAAGGCTGTAGTAACAGAGGATAGTGAGATTACTTTCAAGATGGACTCTCTGTTCTTGGTAATAAATAATTGAATGAATGAACGAATGAGCGAAAGAATGAACAAATGAATGAACACAATAAACCAATGAATGAATGAACGAACGAACGAATTCAACAAACGAACGAAAGAATGAAGAAAGGAAAGAATAAATGAATAAATGAATGGACAAACTGATTTATAAATCTGTAAGTTACTAAAGGTAATGCTTAATTTTCTGCAGGATGAAACAAGTACCAGCACTCCTCTGAACTACCATAGTACCCCAAAATCTCTACTTGACTCCAACGTTAGCCTTGAGACACCTGTGGGAAGTGTTTTCTCTCCCACTGATATGGATACAGATATAGAATCAATTGTGGTCTCAGAAGATTGTCAACAACTTGAAAAATTAAATGTCTATCTAAAAAGCAGAGACATCAGTCCTGTTAGATCCCAGATGCAGATTCCTTGGGAAGAAGCCAGCGAAAGAACAAAGCGTCGTTATTTATGAAAGGGCAAACAAGTAGTGACTGCTGTTCTAAATGAAGTGGCACCGAATCAGTCTGGTCATTTGTGGCAATCCTTGGTGGCATCGAAACCCTTCAGTGAGTCATCCAGTGATGAGGACAAAGAAAGTGAATGTGTTGATCCAGTTTTAATGAAAGCACTGTACGAGTGCTACCACAATGCAAATTCCTGGGCCACTAGACGACAAATGGCGTCCATAGTAGCTGACAAAGTACCTTTCAAAACCCTGAAATATTGGATTCCAGATTTAACACGATACAGGTATTCTTGTGCAAGAAAGCATGTCCTGGTTCATGGAAGGGGAGTAGCACCGCCGCAATCAACTCGCACTAGAATGGCGGTATCAAGAACACAGTTAGACCATTTCCTGGATTTCATTACGAGCCCTCATGTGATTCAGGACCTCCCATTTGGAGAAAAGTCAGTGAAACTTTCCACAAAGGAAGTGATAACGGTCCCCAACGTGATAAGAATGATGATACCAGAGTCCATCGTAAAACAATATCTTGCATATTCTGAGGAAAGTGGATTTACACCGATGAGCCGAAGGACATTGTTAAGGATTCTGTCCAGCTGCCCAGCTTCAGTACAAAAGTCTTTACAGGGTCTAGACTACATCAGCGCAGAAGGCGGACAAGCGTTTGATGACCTTTGTAATGCAGTAGAAAAACTGGGAGACTACTTCAAAGGAATGACATGGGCGAAAGAAATCAAAGCACAGCTAGCGGCTGCAAAACATTATCTTAAGACTGACTACAAGGTATGTAAGTATTCACAATGAATGGCGATGTCCATTTTTACAAACGATGCAATGCCATATTTAGCCGAGAGAAACAAATCACAAAACTAGGCTCAAAATAGAATTTGACATAACACGGATGCTAAATCATCGCAGTATCTCATTTATTTATAGAGGGGCGGGCCAAGGGGAGGAATTTGACGTTATTTTGTTGGCGGAAGTTTACAAATGACATTGGATTGAGCTGGGAAGTTAGACAGAAAAAAGTGTGAATTGAGCGTACAATTCACTGTATTTCGCCTGCCTACTGATTAATAAAATAATTTATTACTGATATAGGTTCATGTGTCAAAAGATTCCAAAGTTCCAGACCACTGTAGGTTGTACGCCCTTAGTGACCCACGTGACAAAGATTTTCAATCAGTCTGTAAACACGAGCACAGTGATACATGTGACCGCTGCGAATCACTCACCTCAGTCTTGGAAGAAATAGACAGGGCAGTTCAAGAGATAACCGAAAAATCTGCTGCAGCTGACATCAAAGAGGAATTGACCTTTCTGGCAGTCCAGGCTAAAAAGAACATCCTTGCTTGGAAAGCCCACCTTCTGCGTTCTATCAATCAAGACGAGGCAAGGCTTGATATTCTTGACGCTCTCGATCAAAAGTCCGTCTATCTTGTACAAGACTGGGCAATGAAATTTCTTCCTCGCAAATACAGAGAAAGCCAAAGGGATTGGTTCGCTAAACGTGGCCTACCATGGCACGTTACAGTGGCTGTTCGAAAGACAATCAAAGAAGAATTCCAGACGCTAACGTTCGTACACGTTTTTCCAACTTGCAGTCAGGATAGTTTTGCTGTTCTTGCTATAATGAAGGATGTGATCGGGGAGCTGAAATTATTGATGCCACAACTAGAATCTGTATTCTACAGGCAAGATAACGCCGGCTGCTACCACTCAAGCACAACTATCGTAGGAGCATCCTCTGAAAGTCAGTTCCATGGGGTTTCTGTTAAACAGATGGACTTTTCGGATCCCCAGGGTGGAAAAGGGCCCTGCAATAGGAAAGCAGCATCAATCAAGGCACACATGAGAGTTTACCTAAACGAGGGGAACAACATTGAAACAGCCAGTGAAATGGTAGACGCGATACAGTCATCTGGTGGCCTCCATGGAGTAAATGTTACTTTATCAGATACTGTGACATCAAAAGACAACTCAGAAGTAAAGCTGGAAGGTGTTAGCATGATTTCTAACATTAAGTATAGTGGTGAAAGTCTGCGTGTGTGGAAAGCGTACGGGGTGGGTGCTGGAAAAGTCATATCCAAGTCAAAAGCCCTTAAACTGACACAAGAAATTAAAATTCCTGATCTTGTCAAAACCTCTGACAGCACAAAATCAAGTATCAAAGAATTCGTCACATCCAAGTCCAAACAAAACAATAGTGAAAATACTGCCACAAAAGCTACTAGCCCATCAACCGTCAAAGATAAATCAAACGAAGATGATCAAGATTCTTTTCTATTTTCGTGCCCTGAAGAGGGGTGCGTCAAGACGTACCAGAGATTCTCTGCTTTACAAGCTCACATGGACTGTGGAAATCACCAACGAGCTTTGGAAAAGGAAACGCTCTTCGACAAGGCGGTACATGGTTACGCGGCTAGGTTAGAGGAACAATTTGGCGGTAGTGTCCCACAGATGCAGCAATTCATTAGCAAGGAAACTGTCCTGGAACAATCATCGTTACCCATGGGATGGGCCCTAAAGACCATCCAAACTAAGAAGTTTTCAGAAAAACAAAAAAACTACTTGTCCGATCAATTTCGGATTGGAGAAGAAACAGGACAGAAAGCAAATCCTGTATCAGTTGCCAAAGCTATGATGGTTGCTAAGGACAGTGCTGGAAACCGCCTATTTGACAGCAGCGAGTTTCTAACAAGTAAGCAGATAACCAGTTTCTTTTCTCTTCTGGCGTCCAAGCGAACCCTTCCTGGTGATATTGCTGGCCAACGCGACATCGCAGAAGAGAATAATGCTGCCGAGCAAGAAAAAGCTTTCAGTGAGTTGGGCAATCATATTATGGAAGACGTTGCACTTGTTCATCCAATTTGCTATGACACCTACAATCTTTGTGAACTGATAACCAAATCAAAGCTATCAAAGTTTTCTATTCAGATGCTTCAGAACATTTGCGAACATTTTGATATCCCGACAGAAGAAATAAAGTCTAGAAGAAAGGCGCCATACATCGAGAGAATCATTGTCTTTTGTGAGAAATGTCCCTGCAATGGTTCAACGACAGAAAACAGAAATCTAGAGACAACAGGACAATGTTAGTCAAACTCTGTCCATTGGAAAGACATAAATAATTATTACTATAAAATTTACAGACCATTTTGTAACCAGCTGATCTGAAATAGTGACGTAAAATGCAAACAGTGTACGATGTCTCGCCCCGCTCTCAGACCTTGTTCAGTGAAAAGAACGTTTATAGTATTGCACACACATTTTGGATCTTGTAGTTGCTTGCGTGCGCTTTTCTTGATTTGCAAGTGTTTTATAAATATAGGGATTCTGAAAATGCTCATTTCTTAGTTCTGATCTTGTTCTAGATTTTCAATTCAGTACAAAGAAAACTCAATAATGTGAATTCCAGTAATGACAAGGCTCGGGGTGCGCTTTACTGTCAGCCTGACGGTATCATATTTTTTGTAATCAAAAAGCTTTAATTTTCACAGCCATACGCAAACTGCTGATCTATCACGACGCATTTGGCTGTCGACGCATTTCAGCTGACTTCTAACAATAAAATGTATAGACTCGATGCAGAACAAGGTTTTTTCAGTCACACGACCCATCTTTTTCAAAAGTTATCGATGATATAGAGCGAGATATTTAGACAATGGCTATTGAAATACAAAACCTCGATTACTACAAAAAGGAGTATTTAGTCAGAGGTGTGGATTTAAATTTAAGATAGATTATGTCCTCTTAAAGATAAAAAAACCTAAGATCATGAAAAAGATCAAATACTGAGAATGTATACATCTTCTTTTATTTTATGTGTATACGAAAAATAGTAGCCAATCTTCAAGATCTTGCATTGTTTTTCCTCGGTCGCGCAACATTTTGTACACAAGATTACGTTACGGGGTGAAAGTTCAAGTCTTTCTTTTGCATAAATTTTCCAGTAATACTATTTTTGTCTCAGAATTCCAGTGTATTATAAGAACTAATCTTAACGCCAGATTCTAAATGATCAAAATGTCTAGTCTCTGATACGCTAAAAATCCGAAAAAAATATTGGAATTGTACAAAGATAAAGCGAAGAAATTCAACTGATCATGTAAACATGGAGTAACGCACTTTCAAGTCTACCTGGTTGATGGGTTGATTACCATGGAAGACTCAGGATTTTGTAATGGTGAAATCTCTCTACGAATCCTAAATGTGTCCGATGTTGGTTATAGAAGGTAAGTGTAGATTGAATAGGATAATTTAGGGAGGTCTCAGTCGTGAAATCGGCACTTCAGATTTGAGGTGTGTCACACCAGACTTGCTGTCTACGGCATAAGTTTTAACAGATTTCAAGCGAAAATGCTTGAAATTCAAGAGTGTCGCAAAGAGTGCCCTCTTAAAAACCCAAATCAATTCCAAGATATATTGTAGTGTATCATTCGAACTTCCCATAGAGGGTTTTTCAAGGAAATCGGATAGACACCACATAAAGAAAATTAGAATCATATTTGGACGGCAAAATTCAAAATTGAGTAAATAGGAAAATCCTAGTTTATAAAACAATATCGCATGCTTTTTATATTCCAGTAATCATTACGGATTGAGCTCAGATATCACATGAGATCCTTCCTTCATCAATGTTTAGACAGATTTTCGCTTTGGACGGCTTTCTTTTTTTACACGACACGTTTTTCTAGAACTACTGTTTTCTATCTGAATTTGAGCAAATTTTAGACCGCTAGAGGCCTGGATCGATTTTTTCGATTTTCTCAAAAAATACAAAAGTTTTGGGAAAAATGACATCAGATCATGTGTTTCTATAATATTTCACTTGTTTAGGTACAAAAATCCACAAAATCAATTTGTGTGTATGGCCAAGGTTTGCTGCACGGAAAGGGACCTTCTCTCTTAAACGCAAACACATTGCTCGTTCGATTTCTCAAGTTGCCGCTGCCAACATGCTAATCCAGCTAAACAAAAGCAATTGTGAATCCTTTGTAATAAAATCCTTTCACAAACAAATTTTTGCTAGACCCTTGAAGTAAATCAGAGTTAATTCACTGTGAGTAAACTAAAGGCTAAGTTTATTTGCACAGAAAAGATTTAAAAAAAATTAGAAAGTTTTGACTTACATGTATATGATCTTAAAGTTTTGACTTATGATCCTAATATTTGAGACTGATGAAGTGACGCATGACTGAAACCACTGAAACTCAAAAATCACTTTTTAAATCACCTTTTTCTTCTTGTAATTCCACTCTAACGTTTGTGACTTAAGAGTCTTTATTCTGAGTCCCATTAATTGTATGAGAATGAAAACAGTCAAAACAAGTGCAAAATCTTGGTTTCAAATACGGCAGTGTGTGAAATCGACAAGTTGTTTGTTTACACCTGAATTGCACGTGTTTCGAGTAGAACTTCGGCTTGAAATTCACGTCAAAAACATCAACAAAACTAGACTTTTACTTTTTCAAATCACATTTATTAACAACTATATTTTGACTAGTTACTCAGACTTACAAAATGAAGATGCTCTACTTGCTATCGTGCATTGACTAAAAAATCGCTAAATTATGGATTTCTACTCAAAACTTTCATAATTATCTACATGTAATTACTTCTAGACCTTCTACTATACTTCTTGTGAATATTGCCTTCAGTTTGGTGAAAGAATAAACTTGTTAGTGTGTTTTTCATTAACCCTATAATGCACTATTCTCGGTGCAATAATCAGATATATATATATAATTACAGTAGAGTGTAATAGTGCCTTGATACACTACAGTATCTTGTTTGACTTATGCTAAAAAAATAATGCACTAATACTGATAGTTATCCGTGGAACCACGTTTACAATTTATATTTCCAAAACTTATTAGTCACAGGTGTACTCAATCTTCAGTAGTCCATCCTGAACATAAAGATTCTAATAGCCCAATGCTCTACCTTCTCTCTCTATCGCTGCCGGTACAACTTTCTTGAGGTGATTTATGTATTTGATACATTTTTCTTTGGTGACTCTGGTCTTCCAGTCATCAGAAATGCCCGCCACAAGCTCTTCTTTGGTTTTGGGCTTCATGGTCTTACGAAGCAATGACTTAAGCTCATGCCATAAGTTTTCTATGGGGTTGAGATCTGGTGACTCTGCTGGAGTAGGCCAGTAGTTGATGTTGGAAGTTTCAATGAAGTTCATTGCAAGCTTGCCTATATAACAAGAACAGAATATCTTAGTAAAACATGTCTGAAGAAAAACTCTGAGGTTTGACTGTTCACTCATGCCGACTCACTACAAAATGCCGTCATCTCTAAGTGTTGTCCCTTCCCATTAGCTCAGATAAGTGTCTGTTGGAATCTGTGTTCGTCTGGGTACGTCTCTTGTAAAAATGGCACGAGAGTGTTCTGTAAAATTTCCCTTACATAAAATGCTTTTCTCATTATGCCAGTAAATATAGTAGTAATCACAGCATTTTCACCATCGCCATCAGTCCAACCATCGCCATCAGTCCAGCCATCGCCATCAGTCCAACCATCACCATCAGTCAGGCCATCGCCACCGCCAGTAACACAGTCGCCAAAGAGATCAAGACGTGGGCTGTTTTCAAGCAGTTATGAGTCATCAATGGAAACGGCACATCATTTTAGCTCATTGTTAAGAGGTTGTGATCCACTAAGGAGCGACCCAGAAGTGATTAACTATTTAGAAAAAACTGATCAGCAACAGAGACAATGTATTGAGTACCATAAGATGACTGTTGACAAGTTAAATTTGATCATAGAAATGTTTTCACAAAGAGACAATTCATATCTTCAATACTTTGACTTTGACCCCTCAGAAAATGCAGAATTTACCAAACCTCAAGCTGTTGGTATTCTACCAGTAAGTAGAGAATCTTGGGCCATTAGTATTCCACCAGTGATAAGTGAACCTCCACCAGTATCTCGCCAGCTCCAGATTTTTTTCATTTAAGTAAGGAGGCGGCCTCTGAGAAAAACTTTGTCGTTAAGTTAGTTAAGTTTCTATTTCATAAAGAAGGACTCGAAGGCCAAAATGTTAGAGGGGTGCATGATAAACAGGCCTTAGATACAGTGAGAATTTCACAAATCAAAGAAGCTGTCATTAGACATTTTCCCGTTCCTCCAAGAAATGTCGAAGCTCAATGGGCTGCTTGTAGAAAGGCGATAGATTCATATATACGAGGTATTAAGTATTTAAGCAGAAATCAATAATTGAGTAAATAAATAGCCAAATAACTACCATTTTGTAAGTTTAAGAGAGCTATTAATAAAATATGATTTGAAATAATACAGTCCTTGTTGATGCTTTTTCTCTTGTATAAAATTCTACTTGTAGCACATGCAAATCAGGTGTAGACAACTTGTTGATTTCACACCTTCACATGTTCAATTAAAACTCTGTGTATGAAACTTAACGTATTGCAAGTTTTTAATTCTTAGACAACTAAAAAGACTTGGATCTGGTGTTACAAGAAAATAACACAGAACTCTAAAATGAAGGTGATCAAAAAAGCGATTTTATTTGAGCATTATTGGGTCACGCTGTTTCATCCACCAGTGTTAAAACAATTGTAATGAGTGCGTGTAAAACTTTAGAGATGTCTCTTTCATTAATCTTTCTCAGTGAGTAAATAAAATTCCACTTCGCTAACTCAACCTTTAGTTTTCATGAAGAATCTTACTCTCAGTAGACAAAAGATTGTTAAACAAATGATTTACAATCGCTTTTGTTTGCATGATTACGTGTTGTTGGTCAATGCGTTTAAACGCGTTTAAGTTAATAAAACAAGCAACACGTTTGCATTTAAATGTTTAAACGTGTTTAAACGCAAAATAGATGCGTTCAAAAGTTAAGATAACTCTGGGCAACTCTGGATAACAAACTTGGCTTGTAAAAAAATAATTATTGAATTTACAAGTCCAATGTAGTCAAAATATTTATTTCAATCAATTCATAGATTTGGAAACCATTCTAACCGATATGAAAATGGTCTTTCCATGGATGTATGAGTAGAGATATGAAGGATGATATATAAAGATATATATAAAGATATGAAGTCCAGCTACTTATTAGAAAGAAACCAGAAGAGATGATTTTACATGTAAAAACAAATAGCTTACGACCATCTGAATCCACACAGGCTTGTGCTGAAGAAATTGCTGATGTTGCCTCGATGATTAATAGCAAAACAACCAAGGTCGTGATATCTAGTCTAACAACAAGAACCAATGATAATTCTCTTAAGAAGAAAGCCATTAAAGTAAATGTGATTTTAAAACAATTGTGTGAAAAGAACAAGTGGAATTTTATTGACAATTCTAACATTATGCCTGATGATCATCTTAATCGAGTGGTCTCCACCTGAACAGATTGGGCACAAAACAACTTGCAACTATTTTTATTAAACACTTAAAGAAGACATACGACTCGAATGTTGTGGAGCCCATGGAGGTAGGGGATAAGGGTAAGTTACAGGATTCAAATAAGATTTATGGTCGTGGTGTAACAATAGCCTCTTTAAATATTAATAGTTTAATTGCACATATAGATTAATTATGAGTGTTTCTCGCCGCATCATCTGAGATTGACATTCTGGCAATCAATAAAACAAAACTAGACTCTACCATACAGGACTCTGAAATACGTGTACAGGGTTTTGATGTTGTCAGAGGAGATCGATCTCAGAATGGTCAAAATGGAGGAGGGGTTTGTTTTTATATAAAGAACAACCTTATTATCAAAGGCGCAACGATCTTGAAGATAATTTACTGGAGTTCATCACTATTGAGATTACTAAACCTTGAACAAAATCATACTTAGCACTTGGTACCGCCCTCCCAACTCAACGCTTGACTTGTTCAAGGCATTTGAAAAGCTCATAGAAAGTATTGATAAAACAAATCTTGACTATTACCTTTTAGGTGATATTAACTGTAACTTGTTAGATTTAACAACACCCAGTGTAGTTTCTACAAATTTAATCAATATTTTTGATATCTATGGGCTTTCTCAGCTTATAAATGAACCAACACGCATAACTGCAAATACTAAATCCATAATTGACTTATGAGTGACTAATTCCCCGGACAAAATTACAAAGTCCGGAGTGTTACCTCCTTGGCATTAGTGACCATTCCTTAGTATCTATGACATGACAAGTCCATTAAAAGCAGTCAAAAGCTCGCATAATTGAGACACGTAAGTTTAGAAATTTTGATAAAGATCATTTTTTAGCTGACCTTAGAAAAATGCCGTGGTCAGATGTCAAGCTGTACAGTGATCCAAATGATATGTAGAATCACTGGAAGAGTTTGCCAACCAAATGTATTGATTTCCACCTGCCTGTTGTCCACAAACGCGTGGGAAGAAAAAACTCACCATGGATCACTAGGGTACTTATGAAGAAAATGCAGTCACGTGACATTTTCAAAAGGAAAACAATTTCTACTAACAGTGAACTAATTTGGAAAAAGTACAAAATTCCAAGACAGGATAAACAACAATGGCTGTAAATGCGTATCCAAAAGAGCCACAAAGAACTGCTTGAAATTTAATGCATCTCCTATTTACAGAAGATGAGATATCAGGGGGTATCCTTTTCAAGAGCAAGAGGTCAAATAGAACCCCTCTTGATCAAGAAAAAGTTCAAAAACATTTTGGTAAGCCAATGTGTCAAAACATATTTACAGATACCATTTATTTAGTCCATCTCTGTTGCAAGCAAAAAAGGCCAAAATTGTTACTGAGCACCTATAAGCACCACACTGAATTTGTGCAGATACTCTTTTAGGAATACGAAACATCGTGCCTAAAAATTGAGCTGGGGAAGACTTTTTTTGGCAATTTTTTGTCTGTCTGTTTGTTTGGATCATCTTTCTTAGTAATGTGCAATATGCATGTCGAAAACGTAAGCACTGTCTTTCATTTGTTGTGGGTATTTTTCCGGAAAAATATTTAAACAAAAGGAGCTATAAGAATGTTACAAACACCAGGTTTCCTGAAGAACAGTAGTAGATGTTTGATATTTGTTTGGCTGATCAGAGATATAAGCTTAAAGACGTTCCTTTGAATCCTTATACCATAAACAATAGTGTTGAAAACCCCCTGGGACGAATTTATGAAGCTACAGGAAATGTCAAAGTATTATTTTTTCTTGTTTATTATAACCTCTTGCATTTCACGTAGCACTCCGTAGCAGTGTCTGTAGAGTGCTGAATTTGGTTTCGTAAGTGCTGAAGTAATATTTCAAAAATGAGTGCACGTCTTTCATTAATTTTCCATATATGAGAAAACACTTGAAAGCACAATGCCTCAAAACCAAGAATTTTTATTATTTTCAAGCGATTGGAAAGCCTTGTGATCATGAAACACAAGCACGAGTTTGTGAAATCACCTCAAATGCTCCATTCATTGTTATCCTATTCCTGGAATAGGAGGAAAGTTTAAACAATTCCCTTTCAATTCTGGGTAGACTCAATAGTATAGTGGTTAAAGGAAGGCACAGGAAGGATGAAGTGAGCAGGGTAGAACCTTGCATAGCTACTGTATTTGTCAAAGATTTTTTTTCATCAAATTTCAAGTAACAATCTATCAGTGTCTTGATCACTACCATGTTTGAAATATATTAGTACAGAAAACTCATCCTCCTGACCCAAATTGTCTTAATAGATTGGTTCACAAGCTCATGAATCATTTTTGAATTTGAGAAGTTTGTTTTGCACCTTTCATTCATTGGCATAACCTGTCATATTCAAAATTTAAATACCTCCAGATATTACAACTAAATACCTGAGGAAATAAATGTTTCATTACTTTCAATTGGATAGGAACAACAGATATTTGAGTTTGTAATGTACATTGTAAGATACAAAACACAGTTTGCAGTGAAGTTGGATTTGAATAATGAGAACTTTCAAACTATCTTAAGAAATAAGCTGTCAAAAGTTATGTGAAATGCTTTCAAATTAACCACTAATATTTGCTAAACAGCATATATGAAAAGAGTGATATTTTCTTGAAAACCCCTGAAAATGTTGTTTAGTCATAAGTAGAAAGTTGAAGGGTTTCTGACATTTATTTTTTGCTCCTTTTGCTTTATATTTTTTCATCAGCTCCATGAGAAATAATGCACACAAAAAAAAATTCTACTTTTACCAAGTTTTCTGATTTGCATAAGATAAATAATGAAAGAAATACAAAATAGTCTCGAAAGAAAGAAAAACAGCATCCCTGCAGTCGTTTCAACTTGAACACAACGGAAAACTATGTACTCATCCTTCTACAAACGCATGATAATCAAGCTACAGATGAACAACTAGTAAAACTGCACGAGTACAAAAAACAAGATGGCTTCCCAGTTATCCGGGGAGTCCTAACTAAACATCAGGGTCCACAGGAACCCCAGACAGTTACTAAATATTACAACATCTCCCTTCTGTTCAAACAGTTCATTGTTCAATGAGTCTTTGTGGTTTCTTTACTTCCCGCCCTGATCTTGTCACAATAGGGGTATGTTCTCCTGCTCCTTTAGGTTCATCGCGTACTTCCACTGGACTTGGTGCTGCTTTCTCTGGGCTAGTTACCGGTGGTGGTTTAGTAGTACACTCTTGGGGTTGGTGACTTCCAGGTTTAAATGTCATCTCTGGAATCATAGGTGAGTCATTTGGGGTTGCAATAATGTGTCTCCTGTTCCTTCTGAACACATGGCCTTTTTCGTCCTCCACCACATAGGACCGTGGTAGTACCTCAGCCTTGCGCCATTCTTTGTCTCTGTTTACACGAATACGTACTTTATCTCCAGCTTCTAATGGGGGAAGATCCTTGCTGTGTTCATCGTAGTTCTTCTTTGCAACTGCTTGATCATGAGCCAATCCCTTCACAACTCTGCTTGGGTCGACTGTGGATGGCAACAATAGACGTGGATGGGTAGGTAGTGTTGTACGTGTTCGTCTACTCATTAGTAGCTGTGTAGGTGAGACACCTATGTCCTCAAAAGGAGTGTTTCTGTACTTCAATAACCCTTCAAAAGGGTATTTATTCTCTGCTGCTGCTTTCTTGAAGATTCGTTTTGCTGTCTGAACAGCCCTTTCTGCAGCACCGTTGGATTGAGGATACTCTGGAGAACTTGTAGTATGCTGAAATCCCCACTGCTGTGAAAACTGCTTGAACTCATGAGAAGTACTGAAAGATTTCGGGTGTTACTGTACTGTGAACCATTGTCACTGATCACTTTGGCTGGGATGCCAAATCTTGCGAAGATTTTCTTTAGGTTGTTGATGACACATGATGCAGTGGACTGTCGCAGTAGTTCAACTTCAAAGTACTTAGAATAGAAATCAACCACAACCAAGTACGAATGGCCTCCATATTCGAAAATGTCAGTTCCAACCACCTGCCACGGCAGCCCTGGAATGACATGTGGATGCATCGATTCTTTCTGTTGTCGGTTGCGGAAGGCATTGCAGATTTGACAAGAGCTGACTTTATCTTTGATCTGTGCTGTCATGGAAGGCCAAAAGACATAGTCCCTTGCTAGACTCAAACTCTTACTCTCTCCCAGGTGTGCTCCATGAATCTCGTTGAGTATTTCAGCTCGCATCGACCTTGGAACAACAATTCTATCAGATTTGAACAATAACCCATCTTCGACACTCAGTTCTTCTTTGTAATTCCAGTATTCTTTTGCTAGTTCATCCACTTGTTCTTTGTCTGTAGGCCAGCCCTTTAAGACATATTCCATTACAACTCGTGAAGTTTCGTCAGTACGGGATGCCTCTTTGAATTCCTTTAGAGTGGCACTTTCAAATCCAAGGTTGTCAATTAGGTTGATACCAATCACATCTTCTGGTTCACCAACAGGCATTGTATCAAGTAGTGGAGCTCTGCTTAAACAATCAGAAATCACTTGTTTCTTACCAGGAACATATCTCACATGCAGATCATACTTGGTCAGCTTCAAAAGCATTCTCTGAAGCCTTGGTGGGCATTCATTCAGTGTTTTTTTAAAAATCGCCTCTAGGGGTTTATGATCTGTTTCTACAATAACTCGCCGTCCATACACATACGTGTGAAACTTTTGAGCTCCCCATAGTATTGCTAGCAACTCTCTCTCTATGTTGGCATATCTCTGCTCACACAAAGATAATGTCTTGGAACTAAAGGCAACTGGCTTACCTTCCTGGATGATCACAGCTCCAAGACCAGTGCCACTTCCATCTACATTTAGTACAGTCTCCTTGTGATTATCAAAGTAGGCTAACACTGGTGCACACGTGATTACAGCTTTGAGCGTGTCAAAGGCTTCTTGTTGAGGCGTTTCCCATGTAAATGCTGCTTCTTTCTGGGTCAGTTGTGAGATTGGACCCTGCAAATCTGCTTTATGCTTAATGAACTTGTCAAGGTAGTTGAGTGTTCCCAAGAATCGTAACACACCATCTTTGTCCGAGGGGGGTGGCATGTTGTTGATTGCACGTACTTTTGGCTCTTACTTGGTGTTGCAAGGCACCAAACCTTCAATCTCTTTGTATATACATCTTTTGCAATTTTAAGCACCAAACATACTCTTGTACTGTATAGACACATATCCTTCAGCCCTAAGGCACCACACATATATCTTATACTCACTAAGCTTATGAGAACACTAGGCCAGCTACCTGGGCTGTCCCGGGACACTGGGTCAGCTATATATTACTCTATATATTACTCACACTTATTCTATGTGGGACACTGGGACGCTGGGTCACCTCTGTTAACTTACTGTCCCGGGTCGACCCGGGACACTGGGACACTTACATATTATAAGTCTACTCATGCTTATTCTATGTGGGACACTGGGACGCTGGGTCACCTCTGTTAACTTACTGTCCCGGGTCGACCCGGGACACTGGGACACTTATATATTATAAGTCTACTCATGCTTATGCTTAGTGGGACACTGGGACACTGGGCCACCTCTGTTAACTTACTGTCCCAGGTCGACCCGGGACACCAGGACATCCATTATTACACTATACCAAGACTCTTATATACCAAGTGGGACACTGGGTCAGCTGCGGACACCATAGTTAACTACTTTCCGGGCCGACCTCGGGACACTGGGACACTTACATATTATAAGTCTACTCATGCTTATGCTTAGTGGGACACTGGGACACTGGGTCACCTCTGTTAACTTACTGTCCCGGGTCGACCCGGGACAGTGGGTCAGCTATACATTTTGTATATTATGAAGTCTAACTCATACTTATGCTATGTGGAACACAGGGATACCCTTTTAACTAAGTGTCTAGGGTTCATCCGGGACACTGGGTCAGCTATGTATGATGTCTACCTGTGCTAACGCCAATAACCAATAATTATCATGAAAATATATCAAGAAATCTTTCAAACATTTTTTTGTGTAATTATTTTTAAATAATTTGAAAAATCACATCTCACATTAATTATAATCACATCACAAATCATAAGCATAATTAAATTCTACTTTTACAATGGTTTAATCCAAAGTCTGTAGAAAAAGAACTGGAACATGTACAGATATTAATATACATATTATATATTTTTTGTTTCTAATGTCTGTCCATCACTCTAGTTATTATTTACAAAACATGCTTCTATAAGGAAGATTTGATTGAAAGAAAAACTAAATTTCTATTTACATGTACTACCTAGGTCCAAAGCTGATGATCAAGTTGTTAAAAATGAGTAAATATGCAAATACAAAACATGCTTTGAAAAAGATTTGATAGGCAAAAAAAACCCCTTAATTTCTATTTACATGTATGAGGTATGCAGCTGATGAAGGAAGATTTGATTGGCAAAAAGTAGGGCCAAAGCATCACCTTAATTTCTATTTACATGTACTTGGTGCACAGCTGATGATCAAGCTGTTAAAAATGAGTAATTACAAATATCTAATTGAACCGAATGTCCTTTGTAAATAAGCCAATCAAATACTAATGCCAAAGAATTTTTCAGCAAATACATGAAACCCCGATGGCTGAAATCTGAGCCTATTGACACTTTGGAGTCATGAAATATAATATAGCACTATTAAATAATCACTGTAAATGCACATTAATTTGTACATCAATTGAAAGTTATTCTGCACTTGTCATTGATTATTGAACAGAATATTAAATATCAGATTCTTTTATCTCTCACAAAGTTTTTCCTCTAAAGTCTGCTATATCTTGCTCAAGCTTGCAGTATATAGTTGATTTATTGTGATTTGACAGTGCTGTGCATTTTCACATAACTTTTGAGTTGATTTTGGAAGTTTGTTCCCAAGTTCTTTGCAAACTTCCTAACTTTGTGTTAAACTTGGTTCAACGAAGCATAAACCTTAGGTTGAATGAAATTTCATCTAAAATCTTGAAAGAATAATTATTTTCCTAAATGTATTTTACCATCATCATTTCAGCAAAGCAGTTTGCAACTTATTTTCAGACGAACCTAAAAAGTTGTGCTTCATTGAACAAAGTTCAACATTAAGTTGGGAAGTTTGCAATGAACTTGGGAACTTGGAAACAAACTTAAGAACTGAACTATCAGAAGTTATGTGAATTAAAACGCACTGTAATATATATACTGTCAGTAAAAAACAGCATAAAACAAACTATCAGTTAATTAAAGCCTACAGGTTGAAATATTCAGACTGCACAATAAAAAGGTTCTTTAAGTGAACCTGATAACTAATTGAAGTTACAAAACACAGAGTTTTGTAACAAAGCTAGGACATGTGCTATAGGACATGATTCAAGTAACTGAGAGACATTAGGAATTTTGATTCGATTCGTACAAGACTCAAGTTTACTGAAGGTAGTTAAGGCCTGGGTCAGTGGCTAAATTGGGTGAAATTTGTTATAGCACAAGCTTTAAACCAGAAATAAATGATAATCGTCACAACGTCATAAAAGAATGAACCTTAAGTGCTTAGTTTGTGATTTTAGCGGTCATGTGACCAGTAAGTTGATTTAACTGCATGAAACAAAGTGACTAAAAACTTTTTCACACTCCAGTTTTAGTGAAAAGAAAAAGCAAATGCTTGAAACGTAGTTTCTTTGTGTGACTCTATTCCATTTTGTTTAGAGAACATGACTATCAATTTTCAGTAGTGATTTTTAGCAAAACTGGTCACATGACCAGAACTAAAAATAATTCTTTGTTTAATATCTCCCAGCCAATTGTTTAGTGTCCAGATGTCTATACACAGCTATTTAGGGGTTAGCCTCCTTTTTACAATAGAGGTGTTATTTCTGTTCTTTAAGTGAAATTCAATAGTCCAGTTATGAGATATGCTTCACCTGCCACATACAAAGGATTTAGAACGAGGCTTGGTGCTAAAACTTTTGTCTTGTTAATGTTACAAATGACTGAGCTTTATGCACCAAGCCTTGTCTTGATTCTTTTGTATGTGTTAAGTGAAGTGCAACTTGCAAGGCAGCTATTGCAGACTGCAGAAATAAATTAATTTTCATTGAGATTGGTCACATGACTACCCTACATCAAAAATACTAAGCTAAGGTCACTCAACTAGATATTATTGAACATTTAAAGTTGAGTGAAATACATTTTGCATTGTTATGTCTCACAGAGAATAGCAAAACCCTTCCAAGGTAAAGCAAGGTCAAACCCAGGCCTTTACTACCTTGAGTATTACATGTACATTAAAATGTATGCAGTTAAGGTTGGTTAACATTGTATTTTTCAATTAGGATTTCTTTATAGGGATGGGCATTTAAGAACATCCTCTCTTGATGTGCAGAGAGGTGTGTGTCCATCAGATTAAATGTGTCTATATACATTCTCAACTCCTCTGCTGAAAATGCATCCTCTGGCAACTTCTCTGGAGGATACTTGAGAAATGCTTTGTTTGAGCCACTGTTGAATAAAATCCCAAATCCATCCTCTTCTAGCTTGGAGAAAAGCCTCTCTAGTTCTCCTTGTGACGGACGCTTTGAATGCGCCACTGTCCTTCTAGAGAAGAGCCTAGGATTGACAAATGGTCCCGGGTGCTGGAGGAGTATTTTGTTTACAAGCTCACTCTGGTCTGTCTGTTGTTTGTTAGCTGGATCATCACTGATTGCCACTGAATGGCAACACTGAAAAATTGATTGGAGAATGCCATTAATAAAATGCCACTGTTAAAATGTTTGAAATTAGTTTACAATAGTTGGAATGGGTAGGGGACTGTACAAAGTTTTTACTTAAAACATTCCATTTCTTAGTACTATACAATAATTCAATAGGGTAATCTAATACATGCATACGACTGATTTATCAGTACATGTACACACTTTTGAAATAATAGCTACATGATCATATTTTACATGGAATTTGCGCTATGTATAGGATAAAGAATGAGAGAGAGTGTTTTATCGGATATAAAGATCCGAGCCGTAGGCGAGGATCTTTATACCGATAAAACACGATCTCGAGTTCTTTATCCGACTTAAAAAACTCCAACACATATTTGAGTTGTTCCCGGAAAGAAAATCAAAAATATCTTTATTTATCTTAGAGAAAATCGAGGTTAAAGTTGATGTAAATTAGGACGAATCTTTATGAGATATAAAACACTCGTCACGGTTGCAATTTTCATTGTGTTTGCCTTATGAATTATTAATTAGTTTTTTAAATAAGAAATAAATACTGTTTTACTATTTTTATTATTATTAGGTGTGCGGTCATTTCGATCCAAAGTCATTTTGATCCAGCTCAATTCGATCCACCATCAGTCAATTCAATCCATTTGGCAGGTCAATTCGATTAATTAAATCACGTATTTATAAGTAAGATGAAGTGTTTAAGAAGATCTTAACACTTGTCACTTTGACTTGTCACTTTGACTTGTCACTTTGACTTGTCACTTTGACTCATAAGATTGAATACTATTTACGGTAACTTGTGACGAAGTGTTTCACTGTTTGGTTTTACGGACATTATAAAAGCACGCTATGTGTCAAATTTTGTTCTTTGCTTATTTTTCTTATTGACTTGATCTACTTGCCATTTATAAACATTCTTTCAAAAATCAAAAGTTAGTAAATTTTAAAGACAACAAATCGTAGTAATCCGGCCATGGTATTTATTATTGTAACATGTTTATTTCGTTTCACAAAGTGGATACAACTTGACCGGGTTTAAACCATAAACCTAAGGTATTTCGAAAGTGTTTCTTAGAAAAGATTTGACATGGTTAAACAAGTCATGGCGTCACTTCGACTACCTGCTGCTTGTCTAATGTTGGGTTGTCATCAGCATGAGGCTACCTTGCAGCCATTCCAAATCCTTTCTAAAAAATATGACATTATTAAAGCTCTACGTAAGATATGTGCTCTTCTAGGTATTTTGAAAGTGTTTTTTAGAAAAGATTTATTATTATTATTATTATTATTATTATTATTATTATTATTTGAATTTGTCTCCAAATTTCCTGCTCTATTCGCTAATGATGCCGAGTCCAGGCCCTGGACTTAGGGCACCTATAAGGGGGTGTTTGGTTTATTTAATTGATAGCGTCCTTTTCATATTATTATTATGGAATCTTTATTTTCTCCTTTTCATATTATTATTATTATTATTATTATTATTATTATTATTATTATTATTATTATTATTATTATTATTATTATTATTATTATTATCATTATTATTATTATTATTATTATGTAAAATGCAATTCATACTCACCTGTTCATATATTTCCCTTTGCTTTGCAAAGTGCTTTGTGAGGGCTATTGCCATTTCCAAAGTTTACAATGAAATTTCGGAAGGTATTTTTGTGAGACTCTTTTGCTTGATTGTATGGTCCAAGGTGTGGTATAGGACATGTAAATTTAGGGCAAGCCTCAGTGCTGTACGCTTATCTTTGGATATTCTTCCTGAGTAGTGGGATCGGTTTTGCCATTGTTCACTAAGTTTGTCTGATATGTTATTTGAAAATTTTCTAAAAATTTCCAGTGCCTCTTGTGACATGAAATAATATCTTTCATCACTACTGTGGTATTTGTAAATGAAATCCAATGACTGTATGTTGCGGATAAAACCTCCTCCCATTCATCAATTTCTTCCTCATGGAGAGAAATCGGCTTTGGTGTCTCAACTAAGAACCTGTCTGGGAAGCCATCATTCCTCTCCATGAGTTGTAGAAAGGTTTGAATGAAGGTGTCTGGCTGACTGTATCCTCCAATTACAGGAACAGGATTTGGGATTTCCATTCTGTCTTGGTTTCCACACACCTTTGACCATGCTGTACAGTCATATAATTTACAAAGCAACTGCCTTTCACCAGTACCCTCGCTTTGCTTTTTCAAAACATTCTCCAGAAACATGCCCATCTCTGCATTAAACATAATTGCAACACCAAAATTATCCATCATGTGGTCAAAAAGGCCATTCTGGGTGTACCTATCTATAACTAGATGACTCAGATTTGCTTTGCTTAGCTCATTAGCAATTATATTGTGTGCAGGAGACTTCCCTGCTACAGGGCCAGGTAGGCATATTGAAAACAAAGAAGATGGGTCACTGTAGTTTTTTCGAACTTGCAGCTTTCCACCAGGACCAATAAGACCAGGGATTATGCCCAACAGACCCATCAATATGTGTTAACCGGAGGAGTTTACAGAGTGTCCGAGTGTTTCGATATAATCACCAATCCCATCAGGGGTAATTTTTGGCCAGTCAAATTCCCCATAATTTTGAGCAGTCATGATGGTATCACTTAATATGGAGTGTGTCAATTTCTGACGCTTTGGGGACAAGAACATGGCTGTAATCTGTGGGTTTAAATAAATTTTTTTGTCAATGTTAATTGTGAAGTGAATGTTGATTCTCTGATCAGAAAAGAGGGGCTGAAAATGAGCAAACGATCGGCTTCCTGTAAGATTGGCCTCCCAGTGTGAGGCTAATGGACCTACCTTCACATAACTTATATATGGAAAAAATAACAATTGTAAGATAATACATAAACAGTACTATAACAAGATATAAGCTTATAGTTCTAAATAAGATAAAATATTTGTTTTGATTTAATTCAGTATTTTCATTTCTTTTCAATGCCTGATTGTATTGATAAATTAATACCGCTGTCCTTCAGTTATGTGGGTCAGAACTGTTTCCAAAAAAAGAAGAAGAAGAAAAAAAAAAGAATTTAATTTTACTAGAAATATTTTCTTACTGAATAGAATAATTTAAGTTAATACAATGGTGGTTGTGAAACTCAGTACACGTTTCCACTCGCCATATTAAAGGTTTTGAAAATATTCATTAATAGCAACTCACCTCAATTTATGTGCGAATTGAAATGGAAATTATTGCGTCCAAGTAGTACTGGTGCGATAATGGTATGGTTTGTATTTCGCGCCAAAGCCACAGGCCACAGTGATCTATGGATGCAAACAATCATTTCAGGTCAGAAATAAAGAGTATAAATGCAAAATCGATCATATAAGTACTCATTCATATCTTAGGTATCTTACCTATAGTGTAGTATTAAGATTTTGTTAAACCTAGAGGCTGAACAGAACGATAAACGTCGGAAAGAAAGCAGCGATTCACTGAGAAGACGAAGTAAAGTTGGAATTTTGCGCCAAAAGCTACAGTGACTGCAGAGACCTGGGTTTGAGTAAATGCCCGAGTGGCCGTTCCTCCTGGTCAGCTGACTCTCAAAGGTGTAAAGTTTCTTCCGTAGTAACAGGACACAACCGCAAGAGAATTTAAAGACAATTTTACTTTTATTATATTTTTGGTGGATTAGGTTGTTTTGCACACCTAACAAGGAACCATCCAAGAAGAGTGGCTCAATTCTTGTAAATTAATGCTTGGCGCGAGATGCATGGTAAGTTTAACGTGTCATTCTTGGTTTTCACCTACGTCATCGAAAAATTTCCAGTGCCCTTGGTGAAATTAAATATCATTCATTCAAAAGAGCGCATAAAACTATGTAACTCAGCAAAATTTTGAGTCAAAATGAGTTTTTGTTGCGAAGATATTGACATTTACGAAATGTGTGGCACTTCGAGATTGGTGTTTTATATACTCTACTCTACAAAATACGAAGTGTCAAAACCACATAATCAAAGGCCCCTATGGCTAACTCGTGGATATATCGTGAATAGATATGTACCTAATAAAAGTAATGTCCCACTGCGTACACTGCAAACTGCTTCACTCTATCATATAACTTGAAATAATGTCGTGGATTGACCGAAATGACCACAGGAAGCCCAAGCAAAACATTTTAGTAAAATAACGAGTTTTCATTTGAAGACAAAAATTTCAATAAATCAATAATTTCTTTAGCGAAAAAGAGTCTTTAGCTATAAAAGAAGAAAAAAAATGTGTCAAAAAGAATAAAAAAGTGAAAAAAAAAATTGACCACCGCCTGGCCGAGACTCGAACTCCGGACCTTTCGTTTGACCATCCAGAAGTTGCATGTCTTCGACTAGTAAATTTGGTGTATTTATTCAATGTGTGGTTACAAACAAAACAAATGCAAAAATGCTTCTCTCTGTAGCAAAACCGGTCGCTATAAATATAAAAGAAATTGCTTCATAAAACACTAAGTAAGCCAATAAACTAACTCAATACACCTTTTTGTTGCTGTTTTCGGCTAGCGGACTCGATGGCCTTCATAGTCCAGACGCTGGGCCCTCCTTCGCCGCTCCTCTTTTTTATATGGGCTTTCTGTGTCAATAAATCAATAATTTCTTTAGCTAAGAAAGAGTCATTAGCTATAAAAGAAAAAAAATCTGTCAAAAAGAAAAAAAAAGTGAAAAAAAAAAATTCACCGCTGTGCCGGGATTTGAACCCGGACCTTTCGCTTCGAAAGCCAAGGGCATATCCACTGGACCATCCAGAAGTTGATTGGTTTCTTCTGGTGAATTTTGTATATTTATTGTCAGAGTGTGGTTACAAAACAAATGCAAAAATGCTTCTCTCTGTGCTCTGTAGCAAAATGCCGCTATAAATATAAAAGAAATTACTTTACAAAACACTAAGCCAATAAACTAACTCAATACGCCTTTTTGTTGCTGTTTTCGGCTAGCGGACTCGAGGCCTTCACGGCGGCGACCAACGACTGCAGACTGCTTTCAAAATGTTTTCGTTTGTTTAACTTATCTACTTTGACTGGCTTGTGATAATAGAGTACGAACACTAAAAGCTTGGATTACTTTGATGTTGCACTTAAAGAGATTTTTGTCGCTTAATAGCGATGCACAAAGTCCGTGGTTATCGACTGCAGGCGAGCGGAGTCGAGCGGAAACAGTCTCGTACCCAGACTCTAACGGCTATCTGCTAACGTCTGAGTGAGCGAGTGACACCGAGTCCCCACAATAACTCCTTTCTATGCTTCGCATATCCACGAGTTAAAAATGAAAGTCAAATCGTCTTTCTTTATACAAATGTCTTATAAACAAAAGTTTAATTCATAGACCAACCCAAATGTGCGCAATTTATAGCAAATTTGTCTGTTTTACGTCTGTTGAATAGCATGACAATATTGCGTGACAGGATTTTAACCTCTGATAACTTGAAAACCAAACAACGGCAAAAGCTCAAATATTCAGGAACACTTTCTGTAATGGATATAAAGAACATACTGTAGACCCAACTTTAAATGATCTATATGAAGCGTGTAATTTTTTATGACGTCACGTTAAAACCAAGGAATTGTTGACCAGAGACCTTCCCAGCTTCACATAAACGGGAAAATAGTGACTTGCTTTTTCGAATCTGATTTTGACATCTCAACGCGAAGTTGAATAAACTGAAAGTTATGCTCATCTTCAAGTGTCAAACGTCATCATCAACAGGCACGTAAAAGGCATGAAGCTGAAGAGAGATCTCTGTGAGATTTAATGATTACCAGTATAGTTTTGCATCATTATAGACTTGTTAAGTCTCCAAACACCTAAACTTCCAGGGATTATATTTTGTCAAATGCCACTCAGTGATTTTGCAGGCAAGTGCATGTGTATGGTGGCCCATGGTTATCAATCAATTCTTATTCGTCAATTTGATCTTCATCATCAATTCATACTTCGATTTGTTCACTTAACATCACATTTCAAACATCAAAACAATTCAAACTTCGATTTTATCTAAATATCCAACTACAATCACAAAAGAAACTTTAATTTCATTCAAAAAAGACAGTTAAAATCAAATATTAAATTGAATTAGATTTTTGATTTGAGTATCATTTTAAAAACATTTTTGAAAGAAAAATATCCTTTTGAAAAATGAATTCAATTTGTATTGAATTTGTATTTTCATTTTAAAAATAAAAAAATAAAAAGTTCCGTGTGGCCCAGCGTTATCATTATCAATCCCATAATGCTTTGGAGTATATAAAAATGGGCTTCCTGTGGTGGCTTCCTAGTTCAAGATGGTGGACGTTGCTAAAGTGGTCGATATAGCTACCATTTTTAGTTTTAGTTTTGTAAATATAACTAGTTATTGTTTGATTGGTAACTGAATATGGAAGATTGGAAAACTAATGAAAATCTGGAGGAAGATTTAAAGAAATACGTCGCTCGTAACTTAAAAAGGAAAGAGATACTAGACTTTATGCAGAGAGACTATAACCAGTACTCTTGGAGTTTGCCGACCCTCGATAGACGACTACGACATTTTAGCATTTTTTATATCGACTATAACACTCCCATCCAATCAGTGTCTGATGCAGTTCACAAGGAATTAGAGGGACCGGGAAAACTGTTGGGATATAGAGCGGTAAACCAAAAATTAAGAACACAATATGATGTAAAAGTACCTAGGCACTTGGTTTACAATGTTATGTCTGATCTAGACCCTGAAGGAATGGAAAAGAGAAATGTCCAGAAGAAAAAGAAAAAGCCGAAAGGTAACTTTACATCAGAGGGCCCCCTGTGGCTTGTATCTTTAGACGGACACGACAAGTTATGTGGCTACCAAAACAGCACATTTCCTTTGGGGGTTTATGGATGCCTCGATACCTTTTCTCGAAAAATGCTCTTTCTGTTTGTTTGTTACTCTAATTCAGACCCCAAGCTGATAGGCAAGATGTATTTGAAATACTTATACGAAGAAAAGGTCCTTCCAAGATATTTAAGGATGGATAAAGGAACTGAAACTGGGAAGATGGCCACAATTCATGTATGTTTGATGAATGAGCAGGGTGTCATGGATGATCCTACTGACTCTGTCATTTATGGACCATCAACTAGTAATAAGATAGAGAGATGGTGGCGTGATCTGCATGAACGCTTAGAACTCTTCTTTAAAGAGCAGTTGTTGACATTGTTAAGGGGAAGGGAGTATGATCCTCATAGTTTTCCTGATCGGCAGATGCTGGCATATGTATATATACCCATAATTCAACAAGAATGTGATGTGTTTGTTAAATACTGGAATACTCATAGAATCCGTGGACAAGAAAAGCTTCTTCTTCCATCTGGCATTCCTGATCATATATTTTCATTCCCTGAACAGTATGGTGGCACCAATTTGGGAATGGAATTGTCTATAGAGCACTTAGAAGAAGTTGCAGAAGTGTCAGGTGTTATGGAGGTAGATATATTTGATTTTTTTGATCCAGCAATTAAAGCCCAATGTACACAACATCTTCCAAATCCAGAAAAGGTAGAGCCTAAAAATGCTATTCATGCATTTAGGTTTATAAAAGAACATGTTCAAGTTTGAAAATAAGTTAGGCCTAGTTTTCTTTAGTGGTTATAGAAAGTCATGAATGCAACTTGGGCTAAAAATATGGCATATAAGTCATGGTATTTGAACTGAGTTTGTTTAAAGTGTTGATCATTATACTAGGAATGTTTTATCCAGGTTGTCATTTAAGCTGCATGAGTGTTGTAAAATATACATGTGAGTGCCATCTCAAGATGTATGGAGAATATATATTTTATATTCAACTATTGAAATGTTAGAAATTTGAAAAATGACATCTATTGATTAATATTCCTAAGTCACAATAAAGCAAAAAAACACTTCATTTTATTGGGATAGCTAGAATTATACTTTAATACCATAGTAATTTTCACCCAAGCCCTATTACAACACATACATGTTTTTCATTAGATTTTATTGATTTACACAAACAAAATCAAAACAAGATAACACAAATGACTCTGAAATGAAATCAACTTTAGTCAAAACTAAAACTGCTGGCATAAAGGATATAAGCTGAGTTGTATACACAATGATCCACCTTTAAGTCTTTGTACCAATCTTATCCTAGTTATATTAAAAGCATATTCAACTGTCCTTGCTTGTTCAATAAAAAATCTTTAGCTTCTACAACCAAGAATTTTAGGTCTTATTATATTTAACAACAAGAAAATCAAGTGGAAAATGTGCTACTTACAGGTGCCAACAAAGTATATGAATGATAATGAGCTCTAAAAGCCTATCAGTCTAAAAGTATTATTATACAATGGTTGCATTAAATCAAGGTAAAATCAACATGTTTTACTAAATTTGAAATATATATGTTGATTAGACCATAAGCTCTAAAAGCATAGAAGCATAGAAAATTTACTTTCAGAACTATAGCAGTAACAGTAACAATGTGCTAACATGTAAACATCAGGGGCTGCATAGTCCCCCTAATCCACCAGTCTGTGCTACTGTGTGAAATCAACAACGAAGTACCGTCCCATTGTCTACACCTTGCAATGTCAGTTTAAACTTTCACAATCCTTCTAGTTCCAGCATCTCACAGAAATTATTACACTCATGCTCTTTCTTAAAGCGGTCAATACTTTGCATTGAAAGGTTTCCGGCACAAAAATAAAACTCTTCACCGGTGTCAAATAGTTCGGTGGTTACGATTTCCGGATCGTAAAGCTGATATTTCGACCCCTGGACGTCCACGATCATTAGCTTTTTCTTTGAATACAAATAACTAAAGTGAACTAGACAGTGAGCTTTTTTAAAGATCTCAGCGTATTCTTCGTTGGGAGGATCAACGCAATTCCCGTCATTATTTATGTACTTCACAAAATCACCTGGCACGAATTCTTCGACAGTCACCGGTGAATCGTTCCATTCTGAATAGAATACTTTGCCATATTTAAAAACTTCGCCAAATTCGACAGGCACCTTGCTTGCGAAACGAGCCGTAATATTTCTAGCAACTGCATGCATCTGGACTTGTTTCCTTGTATGATGCTTTAGAGGCATATTTAGAGTTTCAGTTATTTCTTTGATCGACTGTTCTGAGTACTTTTTGACCACAAATTCTAAGGCACCCTTGTTGGTGGATTTCGCTTTGTACGCGTGCCTAAATGCACCGCTAGCAAAGCTATGTTGCTCAATCTCTACCTCGATTGGTTCAATGGCTTCCCATTTCGCATTTTCAACATTAAAAGATTCAAGTTTTAAAGTGTTTTTTTCTGGTGGTTTGACCAACTTTCCAGCTCGCAGAAGATTTCCCAATGAAATAGACTTGGGATAAACTGTCTTAGGTATAAATGTCGGACCATCATCTAGGGTGCTTGAAGCCACTGTAGAATATTTTTCACTTTTAGATGGTGAGATTGGCTCTGACGCAGTGATATTTCCTTTCTTTTTCTTTGTGATCAGAACATTTTCTTGTGGTTGGATAAAACGAATGTAATACACTTTTTTTCCTTTCACTTGTTCCATCTTCGTACACGATGGTCCTCTGTCCGATGCTAAAACATCACACGATCCTTCAGGTGCATCATAATACCGTTCACAAGCTCCCTTGATGTTTTCTAAAGATAATTCTTCATACTCTCCGAAAGGAACGAAGTCTCTTGTATCCAGTGGTTCATATTTTTTAAGTCTCCCTGACGGAGTTGATGACATTCTTTGAACCAAAATGTCGATGGGAACCTTTCCTCGTCTCTCCGTTGATTGTTCTTTTCCGCTTCTTTTCACCCCCACGCGCTTTTCAAAATCTTCCCAGTCGCTTACAGTCGTCGTCTTTCTACGTTTCATTGTTGATCAGTTGTTCACTACTAGTAAAATTTGCCACAAGAAAAAAACTTTACATCAGTTTAGACAACACCCCGAGTACATGCATGTAGCCACCTTTCGAGGCTTCAGGAGTCAAACACCACAGGAAGCCCATTTTTATATACTCCAAAGCATTATGGGATTGATAATGATAACGCTGGGCCACACGGAACTTTTTATTTTTTTATTTTTAAAATGAAAATACAAATTCAATACAAATTGAATTCATTTTTCAAAAGGATATTTTTCTTTCAAAAATGTTTTTAAAATGATACTCAAATCAAAAATCTAATTCAATTTAATATTTGATTTTAACTGTCTTTTTTGAATGAAATTAAAGTTTCTTTTGTGATTGTAGTTGGATATTTAGATAAAATCGAAGTTTGAATTGTTTTGATGTTTGAAATGTGATGTTAAGTGAACAAATCGAAGTATGAATTGATGATGAAGATCAAATTGACGAATAAGAATTGATTGATAACCATGGGCCACCATACATGTGTAAGGTGCCAAGCTGGGAGTACCCACTGTCTCTTAGGGGCTCTGGTAGCTAGAGTGAAGTTAAAAAACCCATGAAATAAAAATTGAATGTTAGTGTGTAATAATCTAATAGACAGAAAAGAAAACAATGGAACTAAGGTCTACTACATGTACATGTATGCAACCATTTCACAGGTTTTGTTTAATCAATCTATACAGTAATAAGACCTTTTGTTCAGTTCTAATATTAATTTCAAGATAGATAGATAGTGTATGTACATGTATGTGTATGACATAAGTGAAAGATTCAGAAGACAATTTCTATGTTTTTTTCTTCTTCACAGGACCAATGTTTTGGAAGTTTATCTTGGCTGCTGTCATCTTGGCTGTCATTAAGTTAAATGTAATTTCTGGTGTAAATACTAAAAAAATCAAGAAAAAGATTGATGAACACGAAAAAAAATCCTTTCCACCAACCATCCTACAGTCTGAACTAATTTTGGCAGCTGATTCACCCTCATGTTTTGTACAACCCTACATGTTAATATGGGACCCAGAAAATCAGTTCCCATTTTTGTTGAAGAAAGGACTACATTGTATTGAACCACAATGCCCAGGAACTCTTGTATTCAACAAATGGCAAGATGGATCAAGTCCACGGAATATGCCAAGACGAATACATGATTTTAGAGGGCCATGTTACCTAATATGCAAGGAAATGGTGTGTTCGAGGGATTGGCGGCATAAATGTTTAACAAGCCACCCAAATGTTCTATCACAGTTGCCTTGTGAAGATCTCATACCTTTTGTTTTGTTCCATCAAACTGGTGTTACAAGAGATCTTTTTTTGTGTATCCCCCACTACATTGACAATGGAATGTCATTTAATCAGGTAGAGCAAATGCTAAAGAAAAAAAGACTTGAAAAATATGCAAGGAAAGAAATGGAATACATTTACTTAACTGGCTCACATTCTGCATCAGAGATGTCTTCTTTTCCTACATTTGAAGACTTTCCAATTTCAAATGATGTCCTTGAGCAATGTTACATCTTGAATTATGAAAGAAACAAAAACTTCTATTCTAGGACCATGTGTGATCTCACTGGTACTTGGTTGTCATGTGATCATACATTTAAAGTAGCCTCTAATATTGGCATTATGAAAAATGGAAAGTGGGTAAAACAGTATGACAGCTTGTTCTGCTTACAAAATGAAAAAGGCCAAGTGTTAACATGGCAGCTGTGTTATGGAAAATCTTTCTGTGTTGTAGAAGACCTAATGAACAACTTAAAAAAGAGAATGACCCAGAAAAGTGTCACTGTGGAAGGAGTGATAATTGACAACTGTTGTTTTTGGAGGGACAAGTTACAGGATATATTTGGGCCAAAGTGTGTGGTTAAATTAGATTTGTTTCATGCATTACAAAGGACTTCAAAGAAACTGTCCAAAAAGCACAAATATTACAGTCATTTCTTGAAAGACTTAAAGTTAACTCTAAGAGCTCCTGGTGATTTTGGTCAAAGTCGTTTAAAAACAACACCTAATGCTGCAACTCTAGAACGTAATCTGAATGATTTCATTAAAAAGTGGAAGGGAATGGAGTATAATGGACAACCAATCCTGACTGGAAAGGTTTTTAAAGAACTCGAGGCTCTTAGAAAACACATGAAAAAGGGGTGTCTGTCTGCGATTCCACCAAGCATTTCTTCAAGCCAAAATGAATATATGCACAGGTAATTACACTTAGAATCTTAAAATAACCTTTTATATGATGAAAAACTGTTTTATCTTTGATTAACTACAATTATTTTCATCGGAAACTGGAATCTTTATCACTTGTTTATAATGAAAATTCATACATTATCAATTAATGAGCTTTATTATATAACTATGACGTAATTTTACCAAATAAGGATAAGAGAACTGAGCGAATATGAGGCCGTATTATACAGTATACCCTTATTACATAGTTGAAATTTTACATCGGGAACAATTCGCAAGAAAATATCTAATAAGTGGTATATACTTCCAGTCAGGATTATCCATCTTGACCAACATTTATACCTCCATGAGGATCTCAAAACATGACACACCCCCTTTCATATAGTAAATAATATCATATGGGCTCTCATCCCCACCCATTTCTGATAGGAAACATGACAAAATGAACATTGTCAATAATTTGGTATATTTTGTTATGAATTGTTTATGAATTTTAGAAGTACTATTTAAAATAAAACTGGTGGGAATGTTCTATGAAATGTCTAAACACAAGCATAAAAGGTTGTCAGGGCAAATATAATGGCAATTGGAGATTGCTGATTAGAGAAAGGAAATGTGGTTCTACTATACTATCTAGTTCACTATTATACCACTATCCAACACTGAAATTTGAATCACCTATTGACCCTTTTCCCCTCCCCAAGCCCCCTCCCTTGCTCCTTACATCCCCCTTCCCTGAGCCTGTTCACAGGCTACCTATTGACAACTTTACCCCAATAAAGTCATTATTTCATAGTATTGGCATAATGCTTTAATTTGTATTTTATTAATGATTTCAAATGAAGCAATTCTTGTTACTGCATGGTTCCTTTTGGTTTTGCAATCAATTCCTGATTATCACTTGCCATCCACCCCAACAACTTTTTTTGAAGCAGCTATATACATGTAGATTAATAGATAATCTGAAGGGTGTTTTTAAATTTTAGGGTAAACAGTTGTTTTCCCTGCTAGCAGAGTCTCTCTTGTTACGGTCCTGTAATGAAAATTGAGAGACTCTGCCGATCTAAGCCGTTTTCTTTGATGCACTGCCGTCCACAACCGTGGACGAAGCAAACCGGTTTTAACTGGAAAAGGCTCTGTTGTGATTGGACAATAAAGTCGCAGTATGTTGGTAAGAAAAGTCTTGCTGTCACGCAAGGTTCAACCGTCTTGAAACCTCAACATTTGTGGACGAAACCGACTAAAGACATACATTTTCAGTTTTATTTTTTTTAAATGCAAGATCAAAATTTGGAACCATTTACAATGTTTTGTAGGAAATCTGAGAAATGAGCAGAAGTGACCTGAGGTCAATTAGCTGTTGTTTATTCACGCATTCAGGGAACGTTTTTTGCCTGAAATATCTAATGTTTCTTTCGAAGTTCATAAAAATTGCCAGCCATTTGACATCCTTTATAGTTTTTCCCTAGATTTATTAAATATCTGCGGAAAATAAATGCTCTGGGAATAACTGAAATGTGTTGATTGATGCAAAAGTCTAAATATTCACGTGTGTTGCTAAGTTACCGGAGCGCATTCTCAACAAAGAAAATGGCTTAGATCAGCAGAGTCTCTCATTTTCATTGCAGGACTGTAACGAGGGAGACTCTGCTAGCAGGGAAACAGTTGTTTTCTCTGACTTAAAAGATTGGGTTAGAAATAACTCTTTACATGTATGTTACATAGGCATTAATCATATATTATATACTTTAGTTAGGGTGGACAAATGTTTTCTGAACAATAATGTTTTTACAGATATTACCCTCCCTTAATTAATTGGTATTTTTTTCATGTTTTTATAAGTTACACTGAAAATACATGTATGTACATACATGTATTTCATAAAAATATGCCAAGTGATTTTTTTAAGAATAATGATTGTGCACTCAAACATTTCTCAATTGATTTTCAAAAGGTCATTAAACAAGGAGCTCAAAAAGAACAGAGTTGGAGTTATATTGGCAGTTGGCATTTTGACTTCATTTTTCCATGTATGGAACAACAAAACCAGTTCATTAATTGTCCCAAGGTTATGGAAGAACCAACAACTAAAAGATTCCTATTGTGGTGTCAATGTTCCAACTTCAGAAGACACAAACTGTGAGCAGTTTGGTATTGGAGTTAGTAGTTACCGGACTAGAATTAATGATGACAATTCCAAAAATGATACCACTGAAACTAAAGAAATAGAGGAAGACATTTTGATAAGAACAGTAGAATCAGTTTTGATGGATCCAGTTGAAGAGAGTACAGAAGAATACAGTGATGAAGGAGATTCAGATGACCAGGATGGCTGTGAAGTCTCTAGTCAGGAAATGCTCAAGATTATTCTTAGTGCGTTGAGGAAACTTAAAGTGGCTAAGTGGATTAGCAATTTATCATCCACAAATGCTTTTTCAGTGAAAGACATAGTCTTTATGGATGAAATATTAAATGCTGTGCAACAGAGCACTGAAAATGCAAATTTGAATGATAATGCCCAGCAACTTGAGAACACACTTGAATCTTACAATTTGCAACGAGTGCCTGTCAAAGGTGATGGTGACTGTTTGTTTCACGCAGTAATTGTGAATCTCCAACAGAATGTAATGCTAGATGAATCCTTGTGTAAGAACCTTAATGAAATTGGTCTGTCAGATTTGACATCAGTTCAGGAAACAATTCTTAAACTACGGAAGCTTATGGTTATTGAATGGATTGAGCATGGAGATGATTACTGCCTAAATTTCCTTTGTTCTGAAGAAAAAAATCCAGAAGAAGAAATTCTTGCATATGAGAAATCTGGAGTCTTTGATGGTGAGTTAGGTAATGCCATGACTTTGGCTCTCTCCAATGTCCTAAAGGTGCCATTTGTCCTATTCACATCAATTGAAAACTTTCCAGTAATAAGTGTTACCCCTAGGACAGAACTTCCAAGAGTGCAACCAATCCTTCTTGCATTCAACCCATCTGGTAAAGGACATTATGACGCTGTACAAAAAAGTGTTGATAATTGTGATGATGATCATGATGATGATGATGGTAGTGATGATATCCAAATAGAAAACAAACCAGGTGTCTCACAAGCTGAAAAGAGTGCTCAAAAACTGCAGTGTCGTTGTGGTCGGGGTAGGAATCGCAAAGACAAGACAAGGGTCCGTTGCAGTAATGAAGTAATAGAGGGAGTCAAAAGCAGAGCTTCAAAGTGCGAGTGTTTAAAAAGTAAAAAGGGTTGTGAAAATTGTCAGTGTATAAACTGTGGAAATCCTTTTGGCAAAAGAGTCAGTCAATGCCAAGAAAAGCAAAAAAGAAAGAGGATGAAGCATAGTTCACACCTAGTAACTCAACGTTCACAGGCACAGTATTTACAAGACAATAACGAGTCAATTCGTCTTGGCCAGTGGACGAACTTGGAGCATTTTGTCTTTTGTTCAATTATTGACCACTTGCAAGAAAAGGAAGTTGAAATTGACAAGACCATCATTTCTTCAGTATATAATCACACCATACAGTACATCAAAGAACATCCAAATCTACAAGCAATCCCACTCTTTCAAAGAACTGTCAAACAAGTGCAGTGTAAATATGAGGACTATAAGACTAATTCTGCATTTATTCATTCTCTTTCTAGCAAATACAGTTCTGTTGATATGATATGATATGATATGATATGATATGATATGAGCTAACCTGAGAAATCTTTTCAAGATGGGCTTGTTAATACCATCTATTAACAAAAACAAAAAAATGAAAATTGTATTTGGATTAAGAAATCTTTCAATGAAAAATTGTGCTTTAATGTACATGTTCATGATAATTTTTTTTTAAATGTGTATTTACACTGTTTCATGTATTTGCTGAAATATTCTTTGGCATTAGTATTTGATTGGCTTATTTACAAAGGACATTCGGTTCAATTAGATATTTGTAATTACTCATTTTTAACAGCTTGATCATCAGCTGTGCACCAAGTACATGTAAATAGAAATTAAGGTGATGTTTTAGCCCTACTTTTTGCCAATCAAATCTTCCTTCATCAGCTGCATACCTCATACATGTAAATAGAAATTAAGGGGTTTTTTTTGCCTATCAAATATTTTTCAAAGCATGTTTTGTATTTGCATATTTACTCATTTTTAACAACTTGATCATCAGCTTTGGACCTAGCTAGTACATGTAAATAGAAATTTAGTTTTTCTTTCAATCAAATCTTCCTTATAAAAGCATGTTTTGTAAATAATAACTAGAGTGATGGACAGACATTAGAATCAAAAAATATATAATATGTATATTAATATCTGTACATGTTCCAGTTCTTTTTCTACAGACTTTGGATTAAACCATTGTAAAAGTAGAATTTAATTATGCTTAT
This sequence comes from Telmatactis stephensoni, assembly GCA_029948255.1. Taxonomy (NCBI): domain Eukaryota; kingdom Metazoa; phylum Cnidaria; class Anthozoa; order Actiniaria; family Isophelliidae; genus Telmatactis; species Telmatactis stephensoni. The sequence goes on along the minus strand of JALIZF010001606.1, from coordinate 356,679 downwards.
GATTTGTGATGTGATTATAATTAATGTGAGATGTGATTTTTCAAATTATTTAAAAATAATTACACAAAAAAATGTTTGAAAGATTTCTTGATATATTTTCATGATAATTATTGGTTATTGGCGTTAGCACAGGTAGACATCATACATAGCTGACCCAGTGTCCCGGATGAACCCTGGACACTTAGTTAAAAGGGTATCCCTGTGTTCCACATAGCATAAGTATGAGTTAGACTTCATAATATACAAAATGTATAGCTGACCCACTGTCCCGGGTCGACCCGGGACAGTAAGTTAACAGAGGTGACCCAGCGTCCCAGTGTCCCACATAGAATAAGCATGAGTAGACTTATAATATGTAAGTGTCCCAGTGTCCCGGGTCGGCCCAGGACAAGTAGTTAACTATGGGGGTCCCATTGACCCAGTGTCCCACTTGGTATATAAGAGTCTTGGTACAGCGTATAGGGATGTCCTGGTGTCCCGAGTCGGCCCGGGGACAGTAGTTAACTAGGGTGTCCCAGGACCCAGTGTCCCACTTGGTATATAAGAGTCTTGGTATAGTGTAATAGGGATGTCCTGGTGTCCCGGTCAGGCCCGGGACAGTAGTTTACCAGGGTGTCCCAGTGACCCAGTGTCCCACTTGGTATATAAGAGTCTTGGTACAGTGTAATAGGGATGTCCTGGTGTCCCGGGTCGACCCGGGACAGCAGTTGACCAGGGTGTACCAGCAGTGTCCCCACATAGAATAAGTGTGAGTAATATATAGAGTAATATATAGCTGACCCAGTGTCCCGGGACAGCCCAGGTAGCTGGCCTAGTGTTCTCATAAGCTTAGTGAGTATAAGATATATGTGTGGTGCCTTAGGGCTGAAGGATATGTGTCTATACAGTACAAGAGTATGTTTGGTGCTTAAAATTGCAAAAGATGTATATACAAAGAGATTGAAGGTTTGGTGCCTTGCAACACCAAGTAAGAGCCGTACTTTTTCAGGATCTGGCTTTATGCCCTCTGGTGTAAACACATGACCAACATAACTTACTTCTGGGACTCGAAGTTTGACTTTCTTTGGGTTGAATTTCAGTCCCACTTTTTGGCTTCTTTCAAGCACTGCTGTCATCTTCTTATCCACGTCACTACTATCTGTTCCATGGATGAGGAAATCATCAACAATGATCTCGACTGGGACCCCTGCAAAGAGTCTGTCCATCTCCCTTTGGTATATCTCTGGAGCTGATGATATTCCAAAAGGGAGTCTTGTAAACCTATAGCGCCCCCAAGGTGTGTTGAAGGTTAGAAGTTTCGAGCTTTCATCATCAACTTGTAACTGCCAGTATCCGCTACAAGCATCCATCGTTGTAAACACTGTAGAGCCAGACAGTCAGTTGGCTACTTCCTCGACTGTAACCATGGGGTAGTGTGGCCTTTTGAGAGCGTTGTTTAAGTCCTTCGGATCAATACAAATTCTAACATGATCTTTTGATGGTGGAGTGTTTCTGTCTTTTCCTTTTCTCATTATCAATCTACAACCATTGACGAAACCCATAGGGTGTGCTCCTCCTCTTTTACGATAATGCCATCTCATTGCATCTCTTGGAGCTTTTCTTTGGTAGGTTCAAGAAGAGCAACTGGAATTTTTCTAGGGGGATGCACCACTGCAGGCACTGAAGGGTCAATCTCTAAATGTACTTTGTTGGGTAGTGTTCCTGGCTTATTACTGAAACAATCTTGAAAATTGGAAAGAATAGGATCTCTTGCAAACACTCCATGGTCCTGCTCTTTGTTGTCATCTATTTGGCCAGTCACATTGCCCTTTGGAGTGTCTATCAGTTCCAGATGCATAAACTAGAGTACCTCTAAATCTAAACATGCTTCACAGCTTAGTAAGGGCGTAAAATTGCCATGCACTACAAGGTAGAGCAGATCCATTTTTCGATTCTTGTACTGTGTCTGAAGGCAAACACATCTGACTGGGTGAATTGCTTTGTCTGCGAGCCATCCCTTCAGGGGCTGATGGATCTTTTGAAGTGGTTTTGTGGTGATACTTTTATATAGATCGTAAGGTATAACAGTGGCGTCAGCACCTGTATCAGCCTTAAAGTTGACCTCCTTTTGTGCCACTTTCAGGGTTATCACACTCTTCTTGTTGTTATTGGGATTGGAAACATTCCCAAGTTCCACTGATCCAAAATATAAGTGGGGATCTTCTTCATTGTTACCCTGCCCCATAGTTGTCTTACCACTGTTCTGCTCCACTAGGTCAACTGTTGACCCTTTCTTTCCATTCTCTGGGCATACTTTTGCAAAATGGCCCTCTTTTTGGCAACTTCTGCATTTTTTCTTAAAAGCAGGGCAACGGCTTGGTTTGGTAAACGGGTGTTGAAAACCACAAAACTTACAGGTGTGTGCCATGTCTCTCTCTCTCCTTTGAACAGGATGTACACTCAATGCATGCTGGGACCCACTTGTGTTCTGTGAGCTAAACTTAATTTTTTGTAATTCTGCAGCTTCATAGGTTCTGCAGTAATCATGGGCACTCTGAAGTGTTAGGTCTGGCTTTTTTAGCAGCTCTCCCCTCAACTCATTCGAGAGTACTCCTCCAACAATACGATCTCTGATCAGTGACTCAAAGGAGTGTCCCAAATTCACATGTTAATGATAGGCGTTTGAGTTCACTCACAAAGTTGTCAATCCTCTCTCCTTCTTTCTGGTTTCTCTGATTAAATACAAGATGCTCATAGATTACATTTCTAGCTCCCTCACAAAGTTCCTTGAACTTTTTACACACATCAGCATAACATTCTTTGCTTTCTCCTTCGTTGAAAACAAAATGACTATATTCTTCGATCGCATCCGGCCCAGCACAGTTTAGCAACAGGTTTACCTTCAACTTGTCAGATTTTTCATCTTTCCCTTTTACCACTAGATAGATTCTTCTTCAACCTAACCAGTGGACCAGGAGTCCTGTGTGTATCATTTTCCGCCATAATTCTCAGTCGCCTTGTTCAACTTTGCTTTCTCAAAGTCACTTCTGACACCATGTAGTAGTTTCAACTTGAACACAACGGAAAACTATGTACTCATCCTTCTAGAAACGCGTGATAATCAAGCTACAGATGAACAACTAGTAAAACTGCACGAGTACAAAAAATAAGATGGCTTCCCAGTTATCCGGGGAGTCCTAACTAAACATCAGGGTCCACAGGAACCCCAGACAGTTACTAAATATTACAACAATCCCTAAATATGGCAAGCCGTTTGTAGCAATATTCAATATGTTCAAAATCCATTCCATTCAATCCAGTAAAATCCATTCAATTCAATCCAGTAAAATCCATTCCATTCAATCCAGTAAAATCCATTCCATTCAATCCAGTAAAATCCATTCCATTCAATCCAGTAAAATCCATTCAATTCAATCCAGTAAAATCCATTCAATGTTTTGGGGCGAGCGGCTGAGAACAACTGTGGAAGACTAAGGCGAGTTTTTCTAGGCCCTAAGGTTTCCTGTGGTAAGTTATAGGGCGAAAGACTAGGTTTCTCGCCATTTTGAAACCTTTGATTCATCTTCTGATGTTCAGTGTCAATTCAGTGAAATTATGGATAAAAACAAGATACAGGAAGCAGCAAACCTGCTAAGAAAAGCGTTACGTGTTGTCTTTGTCCTTGAACAGCAATAGAAGCTCTACTGCTACTGCTTCATGTTCTGGTGGTGGTGTTGATGTTGGAACCATATAGTGTGCGACAGCGTGCACGATCAATGATCAACTTCAGTAGTAGAGGTGGAACGTTTAGACAGCTTAACAGGAGTGACCGCTTAAGAGCTACTGCAAACACCAACTCCAAAGATTCCAAAACAACAATCCGATCTCATACTGAAACAACAAAAGCATTTGAATTTTGTTTACTTGATGCAGTACCAGACAATTTTGATGACGAGGCAGACGATGAACAGAATCTGAATAAAAATTTCATTTTAGAAGGGAAATCGTTATTCTCAGTGAGACGGATGATGAGTCAAGGATTCGAGAAAAGATTGTATCATCACTCAACACCAAGTATCCAATTCTTGGTCAAAGAGACTTTGAATTTGTAAAAGTGACAGAAAAAAAATTCAATCCTAAACCTTGGCAAAGGAATTGAGTATAATTATAATGTGGTAAAGAAATTAGTTGGTCAAGGACTTCTATACATACGAATGAATAATAAACTATAATAAACTATACTTATATAGCGCAATATCAGTGATTCAAAGCGCTTCACATAAATTATAAATTTAAAAAATCGTAAAATTGCAATTGTCCTATAAACTATAAGTTAAATGTCCTATAAGCTGAATGTCCTTTTAAACAAAAATGTTTTCAACTTCTTTTTAAAAGAAGAGAGTGTAGAACAAGCTCTGATGTCACTTGGAAGATTGTTCCACAGAGTGGGGGCGACCACAGCAAAAGATCTTCCGCCATACGTCATCAGATTGAAGCATGGCTTTACAAGCAAGTTCATAGTTGCAGATCTTAAAGTTCGGACAGGGATGTGTCTTTCTACAAGGTCAGAGAGGTAAGTTGGAGCACTACAATGGAGAATCTTGAAAGTCATCAGGAGAATCTTGAAATTTATCCTTTCTTTCACGGGAAGCCAGTGGAGCTCAACGAGCAGAGGAGTAACATGATCGTACTTGCGCTTCATACAAACCAGTCGAGCGGCAGCGTTCTGAATCAACTGGAGCCTCCTTATAACATAATCAGGGAGCCCAAATAACAAAGAATTGCAATAATCAAGTCTTGATGTTATAAACGCGTGTACAAGTGTAACAGTGTTATCATAGCTCAGGAACTTACGAATCTTGTAGATACCACGGAGGTGAAAACAAGCAACTTTACAGACATTTGTGACTTGAGGTACAAAGCTCATCACCTCGTCGAAAACAAAGCCAATGTTTCTAGCAGAAGAAACTGGAGTTATTTGTTGGCCTGCAATATCCATGGAGATCAAGTCAGGGCGAGGACGATAGATAGATGACAAAACCAGGAGCTCAGATTTATCACCATTTAGCTTCAGTTTGTTACGGACCATCCACAGATTAATCTCATTGACACATGCCTCGAGTCTAAACTTACGATGTGCCACATCAGCAGCGTCATGAGAGTTGAAGGCAATATACAGCTGCGTGACGTCAGCATAGAGATGGAATGTTAAGTTATGACGTCTAGCGATATCTCCTACAGGTGATGTATATAGAGTATACAGCAGGGGCCCTAGTATGGATCCCTGAGGAACTCCCATTTGCAAGCTGTAGTAGGAAGACACACCATTCTCGACTTTAGTAAATTGCCGGCGCCCAGATAGATAGGAAGAGAGCCAAGCAAGCACCTTTCCTCTGATACCATAACGTGATTCAAGCCTTGCTAGAAGTAGCTGATGATCAATGGTGTCGAATGCGGCGGATATATCCAATAAGACAAGGATGACAGATTGGTGATTGTCAATAGCTGTAAGGATATCGTTGTGAACGCGAATTAACGCAGTTTCAGAACTGTGATTGCGCTTGTACGCTGACTGGAAAGTCTCCTGAAGATTGTGTTTGCCAAGGTATGCCAAAAGTTGGTGTGCCACAACTTTTTCGATTGCCTTAGAAAGAAACTGCAAATTTGAGATCGGTCTAAAATTCTTTAATTGCAAATGGTCCAATGATGGCTTCTTTAACAAAGGTCTGATTAAGGCAGTTTTCAAATGCATAGGCATAACAGCAGATGTTAGAGACAGGTTAACAATCTTTGTCAGTACAGGGCCAAGTTCAACCAAGCACTCTCGAAGAACACAACCAGGAATAGGATCCAAGTCACAGTCTTTACCAACGGATGACTTTACAAGGTCAAGAAAGGAATTGACAGATACTCCATCGAAAGTGTCCATAGAAAAATCAAGGATATCCTCTTCTGCTGGCATAGACGGTGCTGTGGCACCCAGTGTGTCAAGTTCCAGACGGATGACTCTAACCTTTGAATCAAAGAAGGTCATAAATTTCTCTGCTAAGTCTTTATGAGATGACGCACGAGGATACAGCTTCTCAGGAACATTATGTAGCAGCTTACTAACTGTACCAAAGAGCTTCTTCTGGTCTTTACCAAAAGAGTCAATCAAGTTCGAATAATAGCTTTCTCTTGAGGCACGAAGTTGATTGGCAACAATAATGCATTGATCTAGATAATTCCTTCTATCAGCAGGATCTTTAGTGCAGCGCCAACGGCGTTCAAATCTTCGTCTTTGACGCTTCGCGGCCTTTATTTCGTCGTTATACCAAGGTGCCGCAGGGCGCATCGAGACACAACGCTTTCGTAGAGGAGCATGGATATCCAGAATTCTAGACAATTCAGAGTGGTACTTACTGGATAACACAGATACATCATCAGATAGACCAGGATCAAGAGCAGCCGCTACATCCAACTTGAAACGTTCGATATCAATGGATTTGATTTTGCGAGACTGGACAACCTTACGTTCGACGTTGGGTTTGTCAAGACAAATTTCACAATTCACATTAAAGTGATCGGAGATGCCAGAGTCGTGTACAGACACAGGACCAAGGATATTTTCATCACTGCGAGTTATAATCAAATCCAGAGTGTGTCCAGCCCGGTGGGTAGAAGCACTCACGCTCTGTACCAGGTTAAATGAGTCAAGTAAATGGATAAACTTTTTCACAACGGGGTCAGACTTTTTGTCAATATGAAGATTAAAATCACCAACCATAATTATAGAACCAGATACAGTTATATAATATTCCAATAGGGTACCAAACTCGTCAAGAAAGAGGCTGGTAGAACCAGAGGGTGGACGATAAATAACAAGCAGATGAACAGGCAACAATCAATGACAATCAAGCTGAAAATCCATCACTTCACACGACAAGGTTTTTCAGCAAAGCACATGAATCTTGGTTTGAGCTAAACTGGAGAGAGTTCTTAAACAACAAGCCAACACCTCCACTACGGGAATCAGAAGCTCTCGGTAAATGAAGAAAACGATAGCCATTGGGTGTTAAATCACCAATAGTTAAACTATCATGTGGGTCGGGACATAACCAGGTCTCTGTTAAAGCTACAATATCCAGTTGGCGATCCACAACGTAATCTTTTATTGCTTGTGTCTTATTACGGATAGAGCGGCAATTTAGGAGGCTGAAAGAACACATATTTCTTGACGGAACTTCAACGGACAATTCAGAAACCAAGTTGATCATTATTAAGTTATTTGAATCACGTATGGAGCTGTTCTTTACTAGCTTTTGATGACAATGTTTAGCTGCACTCCCGTGGGAACTGTTTGTAATTCGTACTGGAATATTCAAATTTGTGTCTTGATTTATCCATCGGTTTTTGACCTTTAGCCCACCTCGACATCCTCGTTTTACCCTAGCTATTCCAAGATTCTTCAAAGAAAAATACAACTCAGGTGATAACTGAGGTTGAGCACCAATTAAAGCGGTGAAATGCTGGATACATTTCATGTATGAAGACGTGTACTGACGACCTTGAGATGGCGCTTGTCGTAGAGTTGAGAACAATATAGATAAGGCGAAACTTGAGGGACCAAAAGGCCTCATGGCTGGATAAAAGTCTTAAATAGCTCCAATAAACTATAAAATCTAAAATACTACGATATGAGAGAAAAGAACAACGAAAAATACAGGAGCGATATTTCAAGCTTGCGTCCAGTCAGGCGCAACATCAATTGAAAAAATGAACAAAGGCTTTCAATTTGCCCTTGAAAATGGTGAAGAGGAAGATCAGGTACAACTGTCTAAACCACCAGCGTCATCTTCCAAAGGTAAAGTTCAAGCACCAGTCCAAGCAGCAAACTATAGTTCTTTGCATGTACAGTCGCAGAGCAGTTCACTCTCTAACCCCCCCAGTCTCATTATCCAACGATGAAGATCAAGCACCACTCCAAGCAGCAAAATATAGTTCATTGGAAGAACAGTCACAAAGCAGTTCACTAGAAGAAGATAGTGGAAGTGATTTCTTTAAGTCTTTGGTAGATAATTTTCCAGTTAGTATCACTGATCCCACAGAAAGGCTTATTTTGAGGCTCATCAAAATATTTAATTCTACTCAGACTGGAGGTTACGTCATTTCCGTTTTAGAAGATTTCGTATGTATAGTGTTACAATTTACCTCGTGTGTAGCGTCACTCTTATCAGTCTAGCCTTCAGTGCCGGTCGTAATTTTTGTCTTTACGTTCAAGTTAAGAGTTAAGTTTAAATTTAGTTCCAAATGGACAGGCGTGTCAAACAACCTATTGACTACGCGGCTTTGAACAGCAACAGATTCGAAGGCGTACAACAACAACGAAGTAGTCCATGAGCAGGGTCGGAAGGGCTTCCAAGCCCTCAAGGTCCTATAGTTAGCAAGTGAGAGATGGATCAGCACACCCTTCTGAGAGAGATAAATGAGAAGTTAGAACGGGTACAAGTCGAAAATCAGAGGTTAGAGGCAATGGTAAAGGACTCACTTCCAGCGCACTCGGGAAAGCCAAAGAAAGAGAAGTCCAGTTCAAGGAAGATGCACAAGTCTATCACCTCTGGCATAGTGTTAGACGATCTAAGACAAATGGAGGAGCTTTCTCGGGCAGCTGATAAGGATTTAAAAAAGTTTGGAGCTGATGTTTCAAATGACAGTTCAGAGTCTAATTCATCTGACAATGAAACCGACAATGAGAAAGGTTGAAGGAAGACCAAAGCAACAAGTAAGAAATCTCACAAATAAAGTCAGAAAAAACGGCTCGGATCACGACCCACGTGGTAAATCCTCAGACCGCACAAAGTTTCTTCAATTGACTGCATCTCAAATAGCTAATTAATAAAATAATATATATTTTACATCCACTTACTGGAATAAATACCAGGACAGGTTGCTTTGAGAGTGTTGGCTGCATTTCATCCAGTAGTTGTCCATGCTGTTCTTCTCCTTCAATAAAAGAACTAAAATAGGTAAGTTTATAGGTCTTGGGCTAACTTAAAGTGTTATGAATCCAATAGTGGGAATGATGTAGCACAAATGAGGTAACACACTCACTAAGTGAAGGCAATTTAGTGAGCATAAAATATATATTATTTCCAAGGTATTAATTAATGGATTTACCGTAATTGTTATAATATTGACACTGCATGAATATTGTGATGTTATAAGTAAATCCAACTACATTGACCAAAAAATATAGTAATACCTTCATGTTCTTTAGAGAAGTATGGTGCAACTAATTGCAACTTTTTCATGAAGCCATCAACAGTCATGTCTTTCTTTGCAATAAGAGCTACATGTAGCTCTAGTTCTTTCAACAGCTGCAAATAATCAAATGAAAAAAATTTAATATGACCATTGCAACTTTAAGCATGGAGTAGATTTTTACAGATACTTACCATATGTTCATTTTTTAGAAATGGAAAGTTCTCGATTGCAGTATCAACCACACACATCTAGTTTCGAAATGTATTCTTTTCTTTGTTTAAAAGTTAGACTCTGAAGCTCTTGAAGTGGCTTTCCAATTTGGATTTTTCTTTTTGAGTTCTTTGTTCATTTCCTTAATATGGCATTGGTAGTCTGTTTCATTGTCAGGACTATTTGACATCTCTTCATTTTCTGGAAGGTTTTTGATTGGTACTTGTTGTTGTGATATCTTTTCCTCAACATGAACATGACTGATGCCTGAAAAATATAAGATCACAATTACATTACGGTAATCCCTAACAATGCATCTAATGCCATCCACTTTTTGGGGGTAATTGTGGTGGAATAAACTGTGATGACATGATTGTCTAAATATTGTTATTATTCCATATTGGTTGAAGACAGTTATAAAAAATCCTCCACCCCTTCAGTGCAAATCCTCCTTTTGTCCTTCAGTAGAGGAACAACTTCACAACTCCTTTTAGCTGCAGCAGTGAACTCTTTTGTTGTTATATTTCCATTTTCGTTGTCTTTAACAGCAACTTGTAGACATGTCAGACAATCTCTAATGAATTTTTTTCTTGTATTTTCATCAAGCTCTGTGTTTGTCTCAACATACCTCCCTACTTCTTTTGACAATGGAAAGTTAAAATTCTTAAGGACTTGATCCCCATCTGTTTTGGTATTCTCTTCACTCTTGATAACCACATTGTCTACCTTAAAAGCATAAGTCATCCTGAGTTTGGAAACTGGAGTGGCTTGATCACACTGTGAGTTCTTGGAAGACAGCTGAGAGTTGACACTAATTGTCGAGGCTGTACTGTGTGAATGCTTTCTCTTGCTGCCATTGTGGGTTTTAGGAGAAATTTGGCCTTCTGATGAATTTGCACTTGATGGTGGTGAGTGAAAAAGACATAAGCTTTCATTATCTGTGTCTAAATCTATTTGATATGGCCATCTCGATATAGGTGAAACCTAAGATTAAAATGAACATCCATTAATGCTTACCTACAGAGGAGGAACTACCCTTTTTTGGGGGGGGAGGGGGGGTTGGACCACTTGGTACAAAAACACAGTGGGAGTAACTTCCTCAAAACCCTTCTAAAGTAACAGCACAGGGCTGTAGCAAAGCATAAAATTGTTAGAGGCTAAAACAACCTATATTACGATTATCCCTTTTCGCGAGTGTACATGTTGCTCTACACGTTTTGACAGAAGATATAGAGAGTGAATGGGAGAGAGAAAGAAAAAAAATAAGTAGGGCCAAACTGAAAAGGGGGGTGCACCAGCATCCCTGTATCTGACACTGAGCTACCAAGATGTACATAATTATCTGATTATGAGATGGACCTTCTTCTCCTGGATGGCGCTTGAAATTTAAAAGAAAAATTTTAATAGGTTGGAATTCTTCACATGTAAGACACTATGTGACATACATACATACATCAACTTCTTAACACAAGAGATAAATGAATTTATTAATTATCATCCACAAGTAATATATATGTATGGACCTTTCCTTACCAAATCTTCTAGGAAGTCCCATAAATCTTTCCTTGTCAGGAATGACTCTGGGAAAATATCATTTAAATCTGCTCTAGTAAATTTTATAAATGTTTGTCCTCCAACTTCATTGGCCATTCAGTATACTTATAGCTTTGTAATGTTTGCAATCATTTGGGATAAGACTACAACAGCCTATACTTAGAGAGACCCTAAAAATAATAAATTACAGTAGGAACAAGAATAAGAATTATAATAACAATAATAATAAATTGTTTGGAGTCTCTCCCTGCCTGCCTGCTGTAGTCTTACCCAGTCATTTGGATGATATTGAATAAACTTGTGAACATACTCTCAGCAGTTTAGGAAATTGTGTGATTTACATGAAGAGATCAGGTGAGTTCACTTTGCAATCATTGAAAAATTTTTCTCATGTGATTATTTGTGAATCATATGCATACAAAAAACTATTGTCAAATGGTATTTTTTCCCTTAACTTTTGATGTTTGTTTGTTTGAACTGTAAATGTAATCATTCAAAAAGACACACAGGTTCAGATTTTCTACTAAAAATTAAAAAAATTGGTCTTAACTCACATTCACAACAAATCTGAAATTAGTGAATTCCTTTTAGTCAAGCACAATACAGCAATTTTGTAAATGATCCAAATTGAAAAAAATCGGTAGTAAATCGGTAGTAAATCAATGCACTTAAGTTTCATAAAATGGTGGGAACGTAACATTCGCTCAACTTTACCTAAGAGTTTATCAACAACGGTCTTTGCAAACCCTCTTTTTTGGGGCCAATCTGCAAGATCATTAGGACTTTGTGGAAGATGAGACTTTAAGATCAGCAAGGACAATAAACAGGCCTAATTTCTCCTCCAGCTGCAGTTCGTGAAATATTCCATCACTTCGACGTCGCGCCAACTGAAAATAAGGACTAGGCTTGCTCGAACTTGTACTAAATAAATAAATTTGGGGTAGCTCATCACCCTTCCTCGCAGCCAAGTACTGAATTACGAAGGGCGCAGCTCAACGTGATCGAGTCGAAGGTTTACAAGGCCAGGGCGCTTTCATTATGAACAATTGAACAATCACACATTTACATACAAATTTACATACACATACACGTAGCAGCCACCATACGACTCATGATCACGGGGCACAGCTTAGATCGAAACTAGTTCGTTTTTACTGAGGGAGGAAAAAACGGAGAACCCGGAGAAAAAACCCTCGAAGCAAGGGAGAGAACGAACAAGAAACTCAAGCCACATGTGATGCCCCGTCCGGGGATTGAACGAGGGACCACAGCGGTGACAGACCGGCGCTCTCACCGCTCGGCCACCCTTGCTTCCCATCACGTGGTTTTTTCGTTATCATGCAAATTCAAGACATATTATTGGTTAATCAAATAAACATTAGTAAACATAATAAACGCAGGAAATTTACCAAAGAACCATCATGGCATGGAATTGTTTTCTTTGTGCTGGTTTTTCTGCTTTGTATCTTTCGTTTCTCTCGACACATTTGAATTCTGTTCATCCCAAAGAAGATATAGATGTCCAGTGTGGAATTGGAGGCTCATGCTTAAAAACTTTTACTAAGGCCCGGGTCGCACTAGGCAAAGTTTGAAAGTATTTGGTGTCTTAATCCGACCAAATCTGTCATCGCAAGACGATTTCTAATGCGACCGTAAATTTGCCTGTCAAACAAAAATTTGATAAACGGCAAATTATCAAAGGAGCCGTCGAACATGTTTGAAGCTGGAACTTTTGGCCAAAGTTTCGTCTAAACAATAGACATCATAGTGAGAACTGTCATCGCTTGTCATTCTATAGTCCGTACAAAAAGCCAGAACCATGTTATCTGATCTTGTGCATATAAGAACGCATTGGCAGGAATTCACTGTCTTCGATCATAACATTCAACATGGACGGTCGTAGATTTTACTCGCCATATTACTATCCTCAATATAATGCTGCTTTCTATCAGAATCAGCCTCCTAATGCTCCGCAAACATCAGCTGGTAGCAACTTTCCACCAATTGGAGACAACCCTGTGTTTAATGTAAACACAGTGACACAGCCTTCTACAAGTAACGTTTATAGTCAAAGCTCAGCTCCTTCAGACAGTTTCGACGCTGACAGCGAAACAGAATCTACGATTGCGAAGAGAGTATACAAGAAGTGGTCGGAGCTCGAACAGAAGCTACTTGTCAATTTGTGGGCGAAAAACTTCGAGAGATTAGAGAGCAAGGACTCAAGAAAAGTGTGGGATGAGATTGCCACCAAGATCAACACGGCATTCAAGTCCAAGAGGCCAGACCAGCTTGTAATAAAATACAAGAATAAAATAAAGTATCTACAGGACCGCTACAAAAAGGCCAAAGACTGGAACTCAAAGCAAAGCGGAGGTCACTTAAGAAAGTCGCTTTACTACGACGAATTTGATGAGGTTCTTGGATGCCGAGAAATTGTTGCCCTGAAACACGTGGAGCAAGCCGGGTCAAGTGCCTCCGATAACTCAACCAATGCCTCGCTTTGCAAAAGCGAAGAAACAACACCGATGGAGTCAACTAAGGACAAGCGCACTGAGCGTAAAAAAAGAGAAAGTCAACTACAGTTGACGAAACAGAAGAGGAAGAAAGAAAGTTCTTTAAGGCAGCGGTGACAGGGCTGGAAGGTCAAAGAAAGGACATGAACTCCTTTGTAGAAAACTTCAACCGTATACAAACAGAACAGCTGAATACAATGAACACTTTAGTAAGTGCAGTAGCAAAGTTTTTGGAAAAGCAATAAATACATATTCATCAGCGTAGGCTATAACGAACGATGGACAGAACCTTCGTTCTAGAACAATTAAATTTATCCTGTTAATGTTCTACATCATCAACTGTTAAAAACTGATTACATACTCGCGGTTGTATATGATTTTCTATAAATTCATTCATTTCAAATTTTGTACATTTATTACAAGACAATTACAATTTAATTACACATACATTCATGCTGTTAATGTTCCAACTCGCGTTGAAAATGGCTCGCAGTTGTATTTTACATTTATATTTGAAAGCAGTCCTTATGAATTCAATTTTGTACAGTATATTATGTGATTAAAGTTCAATTTAAACAAAACAAGTATTTGGAGATGCTCAATTCAGGGAATTAAACATTTAAGCAATAAAATTCTTGAGCTTTTCTCTGATATCTTCTCCATCTCGAAGTACTATTCTAGCTGGGTTAGGGGGGTTAGGATCATTATGATCGTCGTCATCTTCCCATTCATCACCAAGTCGAATGCAAATATTATGGAGAACTGCACATGCAATTGTACATTTGATAGCGAATTCAATGTCGCTGTCAAAGCGCTTTTGAAGAACACACCAGCGGCCCTTAAGCAACCCGAATGCACATTCGACTTTAACTCGAGCTGAAGATAGTTCTTTATTGAAGCGAATCTCGTCTCGATCTCTCGTACCTTCAGGATATGGTTTAATCAGCCAGAGACTCATCGGATAGGCACTGTCGCCAACCAGGTAAGGACCAATATCCTGGCCATTGATGTCCTTGGTCGGTTCCGTAAGAATTTGTCTTGCTTCAGCTTTTTCATGAATTGTACTGCATCGTAAAACCCTACCGTCGTGCATTGATCCGGGAAATCCGCAAGCAAAATCCATGAAAAGCATTCTACCATCAACAATACCTTGGATTATGAAATCGTACTGCTGGTATCTACTGAATAGTCAGCTTTGCTTTCTGTCGGGCCTTTTATTCGAATGTGACTCCCATCGATAGCACCAGCAATGTTCGGTAGATCCGAGTGATCTATAGCTGATGCGGATTCTGCGGCAGTCTCTGGGAACTTGATAACATCATTACGAATATCATATAGTCCTTCTACCACGTCTTGCACTGCCTCAATAACTGTTGCTTTGCCAACGTTAAATACAGGGCCAATTGTAACATATGTATTGCCATGTCCAAAACGATACCCTGAGTCGGGTATCTTGTCTAACCAATCGAGTACCAAGCAACTGTAGCAAATGGTCAAATGTATCCCTTCTTAGCCGCAGCTATTTACGAAAGTAGTCTTCAGGAATATTTGGATCATTATAATGAAGCTCGGACCACGAATTTACAGGACGAGGAACAGTCCAGGCATATGGATGATTGCGCCGTCTAAATCGCCAACGAAGATGTCTTCTTCTCCGCATATGATTAGCTAAAACCAAAGCAAAACCATCGTTCGACAATCTCTCATTCATAAATACAAAAAAGAATGCTTGCTGGAGTTGTAATTGAAACAATAGAACGTAAAATAGACTTAAACCTATCAAGAGCCCTTCGACTGGCCGCATGTTTTCGTTCTTTGTTTATAAAGTCGAAATTGCCGCCAAAAGTCTGTTCCGCCAAAAGCCTCATCTGCCTTTAATCACTGTCACCAGTAGTCAAAATTACAAGAGCTAGTGCGACCCCAAGCAAACACAAAAAAATTGGTATTTCCGGCTTTAGCACCAAAACGTTTGCAATGATTTGCCAAGCATATTTTCATATTTGCCGTTAGTGCGACCCGGGCCTAAAGTCAACACACTTACAAGGCACGCAAGAACAGCCCATATACAATATTTATACACCACTGATGGTGAAGGATGTCTCACTAATTTAGGCAGATTCAACATACAAAATGGATATTGTTAAAGACAAAAGATGTCTTCTTTTTATATTTATATAGTCTTGGAGCCCTAGGGGGAAATTACATTCACTCCCTGGAACAGGATAACAATTTTTAAAAAATCCTACGAGAGACTCGATTAGTCAAAATGATAAAACAATCATAAAATGTTTTTTAAGGCATTTTCTCTGGAACAGGGAAGTGATTTTGACATGTTTTTACTCTGAAACCGGGGTGGGAGACCTACCACCCCTACTTGGGTGGGGGTGTGCCCCTGGGATCGCAAAACCCTGACCCTGTTCCAGAGTAAAATCACTGAAAATCATACCCTGTTCCAGAGTGAAATCGATGAAAACCATACCCTGCTTGGGAGCACGTACCCGTATAGCAAATATAGGGTAGTAACCCACCCCCAGGCTCTGAATCAGGTTCAGGGTTTGAGGTGCTCAGCAGCAAACTCACACCCTGAACTCATGGCGAAAAATTTAGTACAGTCAGTGGACGGTGTGTGCGGGCGCAAGTTGGCGAATGAGACAAATTCAAGATGGCGTCTCGAACGAAGCGAACTGTAGGTTTTTATAGCACTTTGAACGACATGAATAAATTTCTAGAACCAGTAAAGAAGAAAAAGGAGACTTGAAAGTGTCAAAAACATATTTTGCAGTCGAGAGGGTGATTTCGTGATGAAACAACAAAGGGAATGTAAGTAAACGTCAATATTTGGCCAGTTAACTTGGTGTTTTTTGCTTTGATCGGTAGTCTTTTTATTTTACGCTATTCATTTTTCTGTAGATTGAATATTTGATCAAGTGGCTGGATTACAGCCATTACTTTTGCAGCTGGGAGGATGAATGCCATCTCACATCAGATATAAGGTTGGAATATAACATCTAAGCTTAACGAATATAACCTTTTTTTAGTTCGATATTGCTGATGCATTTTAAAACCGATGACTAAATACTAAGTTATCATTTTGGTTTGGTTTCAGTTCATTTGACAAACCAACTATAACTGAAAGCCGTCTTCAAGAACACCTAGACATCCTGCTGTGCAATTTAACTGTTAAACTAAAGTCCAAGTCTCATTCTCCGCACTACTTCTTCTTTCATCATGATGTGTTTCAGTCACACTTTTTTTTGGAAAGGGAAATCTGTCAAGAGATGGGAAGGCACTGATGCTGCAGAAGGAGGACCTTGATCTACTACCAACAACAACATGGGACCAGTCCTTGGACAAGAATAGAGATGGAGTTGCTATCCAATATCCCATCAGGATGCAACTCCATCCTCTTGGTCGCCAAAACTGACAGCTTTTCAAGAAGGTAAGCTTGTCGCTAAGCCAAGAATGCTTCTTGAAAAGCTGTCAGTTCAATTTGTCTGTCAGCCTTTCTCAGCCTTTACCTTGTAGAGTGCAAACATCAAAAGCAATTTTGCTTAGCAAGTAGAATAAACTGTAAGTACAAGTATTTTTGACAATGTAATGCTCTGCATTTTGTTCATAGCTGGTTATTGGTAAGTAAAAATCATCCCTCAATTTGCTATGTGTAAAATTCCCATTTCTATCAAATTAATTCTTTTTAATAGTTTTCTTTTTGCTTTTGGTGTTTGCACTCATCTTTTATCCCACACCATATAAAATACAGCCAATCAGAAAGCAGGAAAACCGTTGTATATTCGGCGGTATTCAACTGATCCTTCCCAAGAAGCATTGCGGTAATTTGCTGTATTTTCTATGGTGTGGGATAAAATAAATAATGTATCAATAACCGTATTAAAAACCGTATTTCCATTGTTTTCTTTTGTATACATCTGACTATTACACACTGACAATTAGATTTTGTTTCACAGTTTTTTTTTTGACTTCACTCTAAGTCATATACTAGTACTGCATCATTTGTCATCAGTAAATGCACTCATCAACCTGTACCTGAAGTGATTATAATGAATTATTTGATTTTACTCATCAGACTGATCCATCAATCAGAGAATTGAAATGCTTTAGAGTGTACTGTTGACAAAATTCTAGTGAAATTTTTGAATAAAAGTTTCATTCAAGCTTATAGTCTTGTTTCTGGTTTTCCTATTGTTTGGTATTCATTTGACAATCAAACAACTTTGACTGTGGACAAATTTCTCTACTTTGGTTTTTGAAGTCTGAGTAGAAACTTCTTACTTAAAGCATTAAGTACTGGTAAGGTTTCGCTGATGTACATTCAAATTAAGGTCTATCCATGAAAATGGACTAAGTGGTTCTTGATATTGTAGAAAAGTCAAGTAGTTATTTTGGACCATACAATGAAGTTAATTAAATCACTTAAGCCATTTTTATGGGCACTCCTTCAATTAGGAAAAACAATAATCACCTGAACTTCAAATAGAGGTATGCATGATCTGATGCCTCACATGCCCAGGGGGGTACTCCCATATATTTACTGGGGAATATCTGCTGAACAGGGTTATAGTTTTTTTTAGTTTCATGTCATAAACAAGGTATGCATTCTCCAATTTCTTGAGTTTCAAGTCACATTCAAGGTATTAATTTACTTTCCCATCAATCGTTATCTTTGTCTTGCTAGCTGGCCTAATTAGACAGGGTATGTGGTAGTGGGTGTTCTTATTGGCTGTCACCACAAAAACTTTTACTCCATTGAATTGACTCGGGTGACAACAAAAATTAAGCATATTGGGTTTGTCATGAACAGGGATATAAAAGTTCATCCTTTGTCATTAATAGGGTATGACAATTTGGGTTTTACTGTCATAAACAGGGAAACCATTTTAGGATCCCATTGGAACACCCCCACCCTAAATCAGGCAGAGTACCCCCCTAACCCCCCCCCCGCCCCCCCAGCCTCACTCTAAGGAACCCATAACCACCTCTAAGTCTGCACTGTCCCTAAACAGTGATTTCAGTGTGCCTGTGAAAGAACACATGGACCAACAGCCAAATGTAAACTCAACTTGGATAAACCAAAAAAGTAGTGTCTTTTTCACAGATGAAGTAAAATCACTTTGAATAAGGGATACTGTAATTTAGGTCATTATTTTATTATATATATATAATAAAATATATATTATATATATTATATATATTTTTATTTTATTATTTTATCACCTTTCAGAGAATAATTGAAGGGGTGAAAATATGTGGCCTAAATGATTTTTAATAACTCTAAAAATCACTCATTAATCATCCCAAAATTACACCAAACAACTTCTTTTAAATGAATACTTCATTTGCACCCCTTCAATTTATATATATATATATATATATATATATATATATATATATATATATATATATATATATATATATATATATATATATATATATATATATATATATATATATATATATATATATATATATATATATATATATAAAAAATAATAATAATAATTTATATATATAAAAATTTATATATATAAAAATAATAATAATTTATATATATATATATATATATATATATATATATATATATATATATATATATATATATATATATATATATATATATATATTGATGGGAAACAAAAACAATAGAAAGAAATGAAGCTGACTGCTGATCTTTGCTATGGGCTTCATTAATTGATGTATTTTCAGGCTTGATTCATAAATTAAACTCAGTTAGGGGATTTATAGCTGCATTCACCATTATTTCTTTCTTTTGTTTTTTATTCCTTCATTCCAGTAGGCAGTATCCTTTTTTGTGTATTTTCTTCTCTTTCTTTCAACACCCTTTAGAGTCCACTGTCTGCTTTCTAACTTCAAAATATCTCCTGTTGAATCCCACTTATTAGAGCTTTCCGATTTAGCGGAATTGGAACGAAGTTTTCCAGCACTTATGTAGGTGATAACGAGAATAGGAATGACACGCATCGATTTTTAAACTTCTTTATTTGTAAAATATACAAAACAGTTTAGCGAGCTTTAGGTAAATTTGGAAATAAGTGATATCAGAGTTAACTCCGGTGATATTAAGTTTTATTTATCAATTTATCAAAAATTAAAACGGAGTGATTTCAAAAACCCGTGAAACAAAAACTAATGTCTAGTGTGTAATAGTTTAATAAATACAAAAGAAAACAATAGTAAGAAGGTTTAACAGTGTCTATAAATCAAACAAAGTTAACATGATTTGCAACACGAGTCACTATTTAATATGCAGAGATGGGAACAACCAGGATATTGAGGATGATAAAACAACGCAAATACTAAGGTAGCAGATTTGTTGTCTTCCAGTGCCTTTTCAAAATCCAGTTGTTTTGTATCATATTTCAAATGTCTTTGTTATATACACCTATTTCAGAAAAGGTTGTCACCGCTAAGAGCGATAGGCGATAGGTAATAGGTCATTCCAAGACCACAAAGCACTATTGATTTCTTAATTAAGCCATCCTAAATCTTTACACTCTTCCATCAAATATTTGGCTATTCATATGTAAATCAATTAGAAATCAATAGTGCTTTGCGGTCTTGGAATGACCTATTACCTATCGCTCTTAGCGGTGACAACCTTTTTTGAAATAGGTGTATACCAAAGCAGAACTGCAAGCCATGTGGGATCTACAGTAACCGTTGTACACATGCGCTTAAATGGTTTCGAAAATGGCAGTGATTTTGCGATTTTCGCGAGGACATATCACATTATCTTTTCAGCACAGCATTATTAGGTGTATATTAATACTTCATGACTATAAATGTGCAAGGTTTTACAAGTTTCTGTATAAACACAGTTACACTCATGCCCAACGACAAAATTTGCGGATCATTTCTGCGTTTTCACATATATTTGGACGAAAGTTTAGTCTAAATTTGCTGTGTTCTTTGTTTCTTTGATTGCTTTTGTTTGTTTGTTTGTTTACTTGCTTGTTTGCTTTTCTTTTCTATGACTGAATGACTAAATGACTGTTCAAATACATGAGCACTGATCTTGGGGTGCTCCCCTGTATAAGAATTGCGAAAAAAATCCACTTAAACCTCATAAAAGAATTAAAAGACTAATAAATAAGAGAGGGAAACTTGTTAATGGGGCGCGCGCCATGACAATTCCCATCTGTGCTAATTTTAGCAACCGGGTGCAGTTTAATTTTGTCTTACCCTACTCTAGGCTCAGTTTTCAGCCGTCGGGGTTTCGTGCGCCCGCGATACTCTCCCCCGTGACGGCTGGGCGCGTCGGCTGAGCATTGTGTCTGTGACGTAAAAGTAATTAGCATAATAAACAGAAACGGAAGTGGAGAATTTGTAAAAAATTAGCATTATAAACGGAAACGGAATTTGAGAACTTGTCAAAAGTTGGTGTTTATCAATAAAAGACTAGACAACAGCCGTGTGTAAAATAATTTTGGTCGCTGTATTTTGTAACTTCAAACTACTGTTATGAGTTAATGTCAGAAGAGACAACACCTAGTAAAAGTTGTTTGACATTTACGAATGACCATGGATGTATTTTGTGCCAAAAAGATGAGAAAAACTCAAGGAAACGACGATCTCTTGGCGGGAAAACTTCGACAACATTTGCGGAGAAGTTGGTTGAAATACTCGATATACCCTCAGATCTAATAGTCATCAATAACCACCGATATGTATGTGAAACTCCGTGTTGTAAAGATATCGACAACTATTTCAAGTTTAAAGAGAAAGCGAGAGACTTGAAAGAAAGTCTTACACTCAAATTTAAAGAAAATGTAGAAAAGAGGAACAAACGTGGATTGCCGTCAGATGTTGAGCATGAGCTTACAGATACAAATTCGAAGAAAAATTACCAAGAAAGTGTAAAAAGTAAAACAGCCAAGAGTCTTGTATTTCATGCAAAAGATGTAAGCGCGAAGATACTGCCCAAACTTCTTCCCAAAGGAGAAATTCCGGTAATTCATCATCAACATGAAGTGCCCGTCATGGCAGGAGATCGTTTACCTGCACAAGATTTGAATCAACAATCGACCATTAATTCTGCGTGTGTGCCACTCAATCAACAACTTACTATCCCTTCTACATTTATTCCACTGGAAGCTGCAATAAATGAAATTACTGAGGAAGATATAGAAAAAATCCAGGTACATGCAAACAAATGTCGCACAGGCTGGCGCCATTGATTTTACATTGTCACTCAAAATGAACCATGTTATATAATAATGATCTATTTTTTGCCTCTAGATAACGATTCATTACCCTAGTGGAAAAAGGACACGTCAGTTACCAGATGAATACTCTAAAATTGGCAAGGCTTTGTCAAGAAGCTGTACTTCAAAGACGCTTGCATCGGCGATCTTATCAAACAAGCAACTCAAAGAAAGTATCGAGGATCAAATCTGTTATGAAATTTCTGAACAAGCAAAGACCCTGTGCTCTTCAAAATCACCCTCTTTGCTGAGAACTCCTGAGAAAAAAATTCTTCAAAATTTTTCATGGGAAGCCATTGAGAAAGAATTGAAGGAAAAAGCCCCTCTTTTACACCAAGTACTTGTGTCAGTGTCTGTACCAAAGAACTCAGAACAGACAAATCAGCTGGAACTATCAAAAAGATCTCCAGGGTTTTGCCTTGCTGCTGGTGTATTATTAAAGACAAGAGACTCATCAATGAGTTTGATCCCATACTTGATAACTCTGGTCTTAAAAGCTGCAGGAACTTCAAAGAAGGTACACATGTACATGTATATTGAATTGTAAATGAAATGCACCTGTAACTATAATTGAATAAAGCATCTAAAGTTTTTATTCCAGCTGGCAACTCTATTTATGTATAGAATACTTACTTGTATCCTGTGAAAGAAAGTTAGATCTTGCAAAATACCTCACCCTAATAATGGCCTTTTACTAGATACAAAACATACAGGTACAAGTAAAATAACTCTAAATCTATAAAATATCAAAATGCAAGGTTCATTTTCAATCCACCCTGGTTGAGTGCACACACTATATAAATGTGCAAAATTGTGAGTGCTATTTCTAATGTTCTGATTGTTTCTTCAGAACTATTTACTACAGGATAGTGATAATAGTGATAGAATTTTCACTGTATCTTTCCATTGAGTTTATTAACAATTTAAGTTTTCATTTTAAGGGACTGATACGTCTAAACCACCTGGGAATCTGTATGTCTCCAAAAAGTCTAAACAACATGCTTGATACTATTGGAACCGATTACAATAAAAAGCTTTACGAGCAAAAGGACAAAATCTCAAGCCACTTGAAGGAAGTGAAGACACTCCATTCTGAACAGGCTGGTCTTCAAACTAAGCTAAATGATTTGGAAAAAAAAACAAATGGTACTGATGGAGGACCAGAAATAGAATCTACCAAAGATGCACTTCTTAATACCAAGAATGAAATTAGTGAGCTAACTGAAAAAAGACCCCCTAGCTATTGTATTGTTTTGGACAATTTTGATATCACAATAACAGCATCTGACATGACATCTGACAATCAGAATAAGGACAAACACTGGTGCAATCATAATGCAATAACTGACAGGGTAAATCCCATTCATTTTCCTGATGATAAACCTATTGCTGACATTTTGGATGTGCCCAATAGTGAAATTTTACCCAAACTTGAAGACCACCAGTCATTAATGGATGAATTCAGTGTTATTGTTGCAAGAGTATTTGTGGAACACTTTGAAAGCTTTTCCATATTTAAGGATATTGTACCCACCCATATCAAACACAAATATTCTGATGAAATGAAAAAGACAAGCAAGGTATATACATTTTATTTTATTTCTGAAGTCACAAAAGCCCTAATCATATGATGGAGGAAGAGATCTTTGCAGTGCAGGGGAGTCTCAAACCACCCCTCTGCATAAATTTTTAGGGTTTGGTAGCATGTAAACCAAAGTTGGTCCACCACACCAAATGGTGGGAGAGTGTGATGAACAGCTAAATGATAGTGTGTATATATAGCATATCAACTTAAAAATTTTGAACACAGCTGTATATAGGCACATTCATTCATTTATTCATTCATTCATTTTTGCAATGTGATAGGTTAATTTGGGAATATTATTCAAAGATGAAAATCTTGGTGAGGACATGATAGACATTGTTCATCAACTTCATCAGTTGGTGCCCAGCTGTGGTGATAATGAAGAGGAAGAGTTATTTGATCGTTTACCTGTAGTGGGAGACCAGAAAACAATGAAACGAGGTGTAGAGGCACAATTCTCTGTAAGCAATGCGTATTCTAGAAGACGAAGACTGGAAGGTCTCTTTTTCCAGCTAGCTGATTGGCATCATGAAAACAAGTTTTTAGCAGTAAGTGCCATTATGTTTCATTGTATAAACAAACTTTCTGAAACAAAGCCCATAATGCCTTTTGTTTTTGGGAGTAGTTATTGTAATTCAAATTTAATAGATTTAAATTACAATTTGACTGATTTGAATTGCAAGATCTACCCCCAAAAAAGAAGGCATTATAAGCTTTGTGAAAGCTAGTAGATAATACAATACCATTTTATTTAGTACCACATTCAATCTCTGGGGTTAACTAGATAGACAGCAAAATTATTCATTTCATATACTTTAAGAATTTTGGTTAATTCACACAAATAAATGTGATACTAAATTAAACATAAAAAGTACAAAAAGGGAAACAAATAAGACACAAAAGTGCCAAATATATTTTTGTTGCAGTCTAAAATTCATGGACTGAGAAAAGTTTAAGTAAGGATGTGACTAAGAACTAGGGAGATTTGACCCTAATCCGGCATATAAAGCCGTTGTAGAGCTAGGAAGAAAATCCTTTAATCTGATTATAGAACAAAATATCATTGGTTCATTCACCTAAAAGCGCCAAATTCAAATTTTGTTCTCTTCGTGTTCTTTACTTTTTACATTTCACGCTTCAATTTCAGGCGACAGAACAGTTTAATGTGTAATTAAAAGACTAGCAAAGCTTCAGAAAAATCTACCGTGGGGCAACCAGTAAATTTCGAGTCTTTCGTAATCGATTCCCTCACAAAGAGCAATTTTGCAATTTGAAACCCATACGAACGTCAGGGCTGTCATAGATCTCAACACAAAACAGAACCAACCTCGCGTATGTTGGACTAAAAACAGTACGGTATTGTCAGTATTTTTACGGTCAGAAATTTATGCAAACGAAATACGAAATATCGGGCTATCACTGCTAAAAGATACTTGTACGTGTAAAACAAAGCTAATAAATGTAAGTTACAAATCAAAACAGTCAATATCCAAAATATTACAAGCCAAAACAAAGCGAATTTGGTTGTAACTAGTTTCTGGATACAAGTCCTTGATTGTGCGTAGCCGTCCATCTCCTTCTTCAATTTGTTTCTTTAATCTTTTGAATAACTCTTCATTTAGACTGAGCAATTTGTACACATTCGGTGCGTCCACGTCTTGGTTTGCCACCATGAGGTCAATGGCGTAAACCTCCGCTGTCTCTGGTTTTATTTTTAGCAATTTGCCAATATCGTGGAAGTCTCTCCCCTCCTTCAGCAGCGCTACCACATTTCGTTTTTTTGGCGAATCTTTAATGGGGCCATACATTTTATAGAGCCTCTTTTTCTATGGAACATTCAATATAAATGCATTGTAAGCAATGATAGCGTCAGCGTCCTGCGAGCCGTGGCACTGTTATGGCTTTTTACTGATATTGCGCTATTTGTACTTTGCAAAGCTAGTTATTATGATACTCACCGTCTCGGGGATTGAAATTTTTGGTCGAGAAGCCATATTTCTCCTTGAAACTAAAAAGATTTCCAATGTACTAGTAACTCAGAAACGGATCGGTGTGATCGAACTGTTATGCAAGATCAGTTGGCGGGAATTCTCTGCATAGGTGACAAAACTGACATTTGATTCCGCAGGGGTAGTAAATTTCAAAGACAAGAAAATTTTTCTTTATACTCAACCACCATGGATGCTAGATCACCGTTATGGGCATATGTTTTTGCGTTTCTCGAACTTGAGGATCTCATCAGAGTCTCCAGTGTTTGCCAGCGTTGGTGGCAAATGGTATTTGGCAGGAAGAGAGTCAAGGCTTTGACCCTGAATCACCAGAACAACTCAGAGTTGGAAATACCTAACACCAACAAACTATACACGTTCATTCCTGTATGGCTATTTAGTGGTATTCAAAGTTTGAATGTAGCAGGAACACAAATAACCAATCTACATCTAGTTACAATAACAAAAAATGCCCAAAACCTTGAATATTTGGATATTTCAGCGTGCTCTAGCCTTGAAGATGTAGCAATATACCGTGCAAAGCGCCATCTAAGTAATTTGGAGCGCCTGGATATATCAAGCAACCCACAGCTATCAATTTTGTGTTTGGCCTGTTTGTGCACATTGGAAAACTTGAGAATTATTATTGCCCATGGTCTCCAACTTAAACCAGATGATTTACTTTTTCTGACAGCAACATTCGAATCAATTTCATCAGGAAATCTCGAAATTGAAACAGCCGATGGAGAATATCCACTGAATGTATTCTCTGCTTTTGAAGAAGAGCTATACGACGAGGAGTTTTCGTTCTTCTAAACTGACTTGAATATCCGAAACATTATCTTCAAAGACTACATCACGCGATCAGACGTGATCGATCTTTGGAAATACACTGGATATTAGAAACACAAACCTTAGCTAAATGTTTAGCTAGTCTATTATAGAAATATTTTGTTCATGTTCAAAAACTATTGGCCGGTTATTTTCATCATTGGCTTTCAGTACCGACAATATTTTAGACTTCAGCATTCTACAAGTGACCGACAAAACGCTTGTAGTCATATCAATTTTTATCACTATTTTGATACATGATTCACAGTACAAAAACATCAAGTTGTGCATATATATAGATTTTCATAACTATGAAAGAATAATTTTTATTTTCACATGTTTTTCAATTATTTCAACGAAACAGATATCATTCTTTTGTGGTAAATGAAAATCACTGTTAGAAGTAAAACAGTAATTCAGTTTTTATTATAAAACAGTGTTTCAGAAATCAGTTTTTATTGCTACTGAACAAACCACCTGCTCTTTCACAAACCCCAATATCAGGGGCGGATCCAGGAATTCTTTCAGGGAGGGGTGCAGGGTATCCAGGGAGGGGTGAAAATGGTTGCAAAAGAGATGAAAAATTAGGTTCAGTAGGGAAATGTTTGCACTTGAGGAGGGGTGCGCACCCCCTGCACCCCATTGCTGGATCTGCCCCTGAATATCCAACAAAAACATAAAACACCAATTGAAATACCCTAGAGTATTGCTCTTTTTTCTTTCTTTTATTATTTTCAACCAACTATAGATAATTATTTTTGTCTTCAAAACCAACACCACCTAACCCACCAACCATTGTTTGTTTGTTATTCTTTACAAACTAAAAAGTAGTGTTTTCAAAGACTATGATTTTTATCTAGTAAGTGATATTTAGTAAATGGTCTAGCATCTGATTTTGTATTTTACATTTAACTGGAAAACAATTCTTTACTACCCTTTTAAAATTATGATTTATGTTTCCAAATTTGTACAAACCACTCTATAGTACATTTTCTTTCATGGTCACATTGGCATAAACTGTTTCTCTCATCATTTATGACCATAAAGGAATTGCTATCAAGTGAAAATGGTTATCAATTTATACAAACAAGAATATTACCATATCAATACCACATCTTCAGAGTACAATTGGTATAAGAAATGTACAAATCCCAGAATCTAAGCAGTTCACAACTAGTGAATCACATGCTATTGAATAAACTAAAATACAATAAAATCTCTTTTTAAAGATCCATATACAATATCTAATTTAGAAACAATGACAAGAATTATCTTTCAATGTATGATTATTATAATAAATTGATTGGTTGATTGTATGATTATTATAATAAATTTAATACTTGATTGTTTGATCAATAGCAGTCCAGAGTTCACTGACTAAAACTGCTCAAGAGCTATCACTATTTACATTTTATAAAGGGAAGTGTGTTTTGCTAAACTTAGACTATTTTTGGATATTTTCACAAAAATCACCAATGTTTTGTTGTATCAAGTTCCACCTTGCCCAAAGTAAAAACCTATTTCACTAATTATTATAGAAAATCTGAGTTATTGTGCAAATTTGGATTTGACTTTGCCAGTTTGAAATCATAAAATTATCAAGCCACTCTACAAATGTGGGTATGTTATCTGTACCAGTCAAAGCAATAACAGGACCACTGTCAACATGTGTGTGAGAATCTGCAAACAGTAGTGACTTGCTTTGTGCATCAGTTGCTATGAGCATTGACCTTCCATATAAGATCATGACATGGAATGTTCTTGTAGGTGATTTAGCAGCGTTAATCAAGATTTCTTTCATAAAATTATCAAGCCACTCTACAAATGTGGGTATGTTATCTGTACCAGTCAAAGCAATAACAGGACCACTGTCAACATGTGTGTGAGAATCTGCAAACAGTAGTGACTTGCTTTGTGCATCAGTTGCTATGAGCATTGACCTTCCATATAAGATCATGACATGGAATGTTCTTGTAGGTGATTTAGCAGCGTTAATCAAGATTTCTCCCAGAACTTTTTTTACATCAGAACCAAATAAAGGTAATTCAGGACCAATGCTGTTTACTTCCAATTCAGACCCTGCCAAGGAAACAGCTTCAGGTGCTGTCACATTGGTACCATCTTCGTCAAACAGCTCATCATGAATGTTGTTTCCCTCTCGTATAGATTCAATATAGGCAGACTTCCAAATATGAGGCAAAATTCCCTGTCCAGAGAGAATACTCAATTTGTTTGCTCCGATAAGCATACCGAAATGCAAACAAATAAAAACACAAGCATTACTACCATTTCGCCCATCAATGTTTGATTGACTAAGATGACGAGGAAAATTCCACTCGACTAACCCAGGAAAATTAGCACTTGATTTAGCTGTGATCGGAGAGCTAGCTCTTGTTACATACGTTGGAGAGTAGCTCTGTTGCTGGATAGGTATAGTACCTGTGTTCTGGTGTGCTGTTGATGACGACGAGGGAGGGTTGGTCTGCTGATGAATAGGTATAGTACCTGTGTTCTGGTGTGCTGTTGATGACGACGAGGGAGGGTTGGTCTGCTGATGAATAGGTATAGTACCTGTGTTCTGGTGTGCTGTTGATGACGACGAGGGAGGGTTGGTCTGCTGATGAATAGGTATAGTACCTGTGTTCTGGTGTGCTGTTGATGACGACGAGGGAGGGTTGGTCTGCTGATGGATAGGTATAGTACCTGTGTTCTGGTGTGCTGTTGATGACGACGAGGGAGGGTTGGTCTGCTGATGAATAGGTATAGTACCTGTGTTCTGGTGTGCTGTTGATGACGACGAGGGAGGGTTGGTCTGCTGATGGATAGGTGTAGTACCTGTGTTCTGGTGTGCTGTTGATGATGATGAGGGAGGGTTGGTCTGCTGATGGATAGGTGTAGTGCCTGTGGTAGGTGCAGTTTGGGATATCTGCTCTGCAAGGTCTTGTAGGGCTTGTTTACGCTTTCGATGGTAGCTGCTCCACCAGCTCTTAATCTGAGATGCCTTGAGGGGCTCAAGACCTCTCTCTTGCATAACCTTAATGACTTCATTTGCGTCAGCTCGAATACTGCCTTCACTCTGGGTTTGCCTGTTATAAAAGTGGATCATGATCTCTTTCTGCTCTGCTGTGAAAGTTGTTCGTTTGCCGGGGCCATGCTTTAATCCAAAGGACAGTTTTGGTCTTCTTTCTACATGTGCATCCTCCTGGCATGACTCCAGTTGTACTTGAACGGAACTTTCAACAGCATGCTGAAGGAAGCGCACTGTATAGCCCTCACAGGTTCCAGATGATGATGGCTCAGAAGCACTGTCTGACTGAAGCACAGGCATATCCTCTGAAGTAGCACCAGTTGCTTTGGCGATTGGGGAATCCCTGCCTGAAATTGACTGCATCTGGGCTTTTGTCTTTTTCAGCTCTTTCCCAGCTCCAGCAACTGATCTGGCAACAATTCCACCTTCTACTGGAAAACTGAAACTTGCATACAGTGAGATATCCTTTAGTGTTTTCACTTTTGGGGACTTTTTCCTGTCAATGATCAACTTGAGGCAGGTCACTTTATCCAAAGTCTGAAATTGTATTAAAATACAGTTACTGTAGGATTACTTATTATTATTATTATTATTGTATTTTTGGAGATGAAGAAAAAGGATCCAATAGAAATTGATGGAGATGGTCACATTCGGACTAAGGTGTCCTACCACTGCTGCATTGCATATTATGCAATAAATGTGGAAAATGTCACATGGGTGTGTGGAGATACCAATTTTATTTTCGAGTGCTGAAAAAATCTGAACACGAAAGAGATATATGTATCTCCAAGTGCCCATGCAAGATTCTATTTTATGATATAACTACATTGTATCAAAATGACAATTTTATCCACCTTCAAAAACTTTACAAAAATACCAATTTGTCCTTTTCACTAGTGAAAACAACATGTTCTTTTCACTAGTGAAAATAACAAGTTTATGGAATCAACAAATATAATTATGTTATAGATACCTTAATGACATCTGCTAGATTTTCACCAGTTACGATATCATTTCCCAGCCGCACCCATCGAATGATTTTATGGCTAATATGGGCAAAATGGGTATCGAGCACAGTTTTGCCCTCTCCGGCTTCAAAAAAGTTATATTCCACTAGAGTAAAGTTGAATACATCGTTAACCTCGGCTAAGTAGGTCAACAGAGCACTGTTGTGATAGTGAGGGCCATTATCTATAATAAAAAAAAGGCAGAGTCAGAGAGAGAGACAATATTTTACAATGCAACATTTTGTGCACTAAATATCATGTCAATTAAGGGATATTGTTTGTGATTATTGTTTAAATTTTAAATAATAGATTTGTTTATTATTTGTGATTGAGGGAAAGCATTTGAAAAAGTTTGAAATATTTTTTACATCAACAATGCAACTTTGAATGTAGCACACAAGTAACCAGAGCTTTCAATAATATTTTCAGTAAGCAATTGACCAGAAATGTAGGGAGCAGAAATTTAGGTTAAAAGGCAGGGCTCAAAATAAGGGCCGGTCAACGGACAATGACCGGCCAAAATTAGTAGTTGACTGGTCAAATGCAAGAAAAAAAAAATGTAAAAATTAGCCATGACCGGTCAAAAATTGTTTTGGACAGTCATCATGTCCGGCCATTGACCAGCCGTTATTTTGAGCCCTGAAAGGTGGTCAAATCTTACAGAGGTGAATCACATGGACCAGTTAAGATGAATAACACAGCAAACTGTAAGAAGTTCTCCCCCATCATTTTCATATTTAACGTCACCATGTAATTTTCAACCAATGAGCGGATGTTATTTTGTGCACAATTTCATTTGCATGTTTAAAGTCAGCCAATGTCAAACAATATACCCGTGAAATAGTACTAACTATTTTGTACAAAATAGCACTGGTTGAACAATAGAAAAAAATAGAAATAGTACAAAATTGTAAAACTTAGTATTATAGGCCGTATTCTGTGCCTTGAAAATGTGCTTCTAAAACGATTTCCGCTGCCATGGCGAGGGCACTACTTTAAATCAACGTGAACATATAGATTTTACCTTTCTTAAAAAGAATTCAGTTGTTGTCACTCTGAAAAACCCGCAGTTTTTTTAAAAAACGTCAATGGAATTGAACATTCCGCCATCTTGGATTTTCATTACCTGTGGGGGGGAGGGTACAGAATTGGATTTTTTACAAATACATATTATGCATTGAAACTTCTGATACTGGATCATGATAGATAGTAATAAACTTTAGACATTGTCAGTTCTCAGATTCTTTTGTTTTAAGTTATAATTTTGAATGTAGAGTGATATTTATATAATTTACATTTGATGTTCCCCTGGGGGTAGGGGTCGTAAGTCTACTTTTGACTTTTCTGCCAATCGCTACTGAAATCAACGCAAAATGCAAAAATTGTAATGAAAATAACGAATTTGAATTGTCAACATTCCTTTTTACAACGTAGTTTGATTTTAGAAACAATTTGTCTTACAAATATAATATAAAATTCTCAAATCAGACACCTTTGAAAACTTTGTTGAGAGCTAATCGTTGAACAAGTCATCATCGTACTCGTCGTTACTGCTATCGTCGTCATCAGTGTCAGTTGTAAATAAAGGATATGCAATTCAATAGGGCATTTGTAGGTGTGAATGAATGAACAAATAGTGAATAAGGGATGTGTGGTTCATTAGGGCCTTAGGGTGTAGGAATTATAAATAAAAGATAATAATAATAATAATTAATAATAATAATAATAATAATTAATAGGGAGTGTAAATGAGTAAAAAATAAAATAGAGAAAAATAAATGAAATAAAATAAATAAATAAATAAAAGATGAAAAATAAAAATAGAAATGGAATAGAATAGAATAAAAAAGAATGTAAAACAAATAAAGTAATAAAAATAAATAGAAGGGAGACAAAATTGAAAAACGACTAAACCTGGAAGAAAAAAAAATAAATGAGTGGTAAAAATAAAATGAAAACTAAAAACAAACAAATGCTAAGATGTTATTAAGAAACAAATAATGTAAAATAAAAAGAGTGAAATGTGAAATAAGGAAACGAAACGGAAAGTGAAAATGGGAATAAATCAAATTCAATAAATAATTGAATAGGGAATATATAGAGGGGGGCCTAGGGGGGTTACGAATACCGCAATCCCGCACAAAAAATTCGAAAATACCGCAATCCCGCACAAAAAATAAATTAATTAATAAATTAATTAATTAATTAGCTAATATAAATGAAATTGTCGCATTTATATAGCGCAAATATCTATATGTATATAATCAAATGTGCTTAGAGTTTGTTAGTAGTAAGGACAGACTTTTGTACCGGGCGACACTCTCCTACTCTTTGCGAACAGTACAACAGGATCTTTTTCGTCCACTATACAAGCAGGGTTAGAGTGAAAGCAGACGGGGCCCACGGTTTAACGTCCTTATCCGAGAAGACGTGAAGGTCTAACCATTTTGCAGAGGTAGTTACCAAAGGCAGCACCTTCTCCTCAGTTATTTTAAGACCCTGAGTGTTGGTCCGGACCGGGAATCGAACCCCGGTCTCCCGCACACTAGTCCGGCGCCCTACCAACTGAGCCAACTGGGCGGAAAATGGTCAATCCCGCAATCCCGCACGAAAAATTCGAAAATACCGCAATCCCGCACGAAAAAATGGTCAATCCCGCATGAAAAATTCGAAAATACGGCTCACCAGACGAAAAATTCGAAATACCACTTCCACGGGACCTCACGCGCAGAAACATGGACATGAATCACAGAAACATGAAATTTTCTATCGAGCGCCAGAAACAAAATCCCGCATCTCGCAGGCCTCAAAAATACCGCATTGCCGCAATTTCAAATCGTTTTTCCCGTAATACCACAGCTCAAAAAAGAAATACTGCAATACCGCACAAAGAAATGGTCAATCCCGCAATCCCGCAAACCCCTAGGACCCCCTCAATATAAATGTATGAATTGTAAAATTGCTTTTTCGGCAATCTCTCGTTGCTGGCCATCGAGAGAAAGCCATAGTTGTTGACTTGTCTTGAATTAATGAAAAGAGATATCTGAGAAACATGTTAGAGCGCCCTCCACCCTTTAAAATGAATTAAACAAGAAGAAAATCCCATTTTTGCAAGCTTTGTTGGCATTCTGAGCCAGCGATTTTCAGCGGACTTCGCATCTAAAACTACAACTGCGCATGTCAATTCAAGATGGCGGACATCAAAATACTAAGCAGATTTGATGAACTTTCCTTGGGATTTTTGAACGAACTGCAAGAATTTGGAGATGACAACAACTGAATCCCTGTTAAGTGAGTTCTAAACTACATATTCGAGTAGTTAAATTTTAGTGCCCGAACCATGGCAGCGGAACTGAACGATAATCAGTCACAGAATACGGCCTATTAGTATTATTTCACGGATATATTGTTTGCACTCTACAGGATCATAAGCCTATTTCTGGCTATTCTATGATTATTAAAATTGAAAAGATGAATAATGAAAACTATTAATCAACAAGGTTTTTGCCAAATTTCAAATGTTACTATACATTTCATTGCACTGTGAAAAAAGGACAGTTTACTAATCAGAACTTATCAGTAACATCAAAATGTAGTGGCAGTAATTTAGAGATTGGAGGCATAATTAAAAATTCATTATTCTTACAAATACCTACCAGAAAACAAGAAAATGGAAAATTCAGGATAATGCTGCTCAAGCCATGTAAAACAAACATCTAACGCACTCTGCGTAAACCAGGCATCCTGTTTTGTGTCCTCGGCCCACAAATCGATGATGTTTGCCTGCTTCTCTGTTTGGCTGACCTGAAATTAACAAATATATAAATGATTTAAAATAGCAAATGTAAGGATATACCCAACATATGAGCATTTTAGATGCCTTTATACAGGTATATTGAAATTCTGTAAAGCTTCATTTTAGGCCGAAATATTGTACAAACTATCCCCTGACAACTTTTATGGGAATGTTAGCTAAACATCATGGTTGATTTTCATTTGGGTTAATATCACAATAAATTGTGATTGACAGGAGGGAGAACACCTATTGGCAGTATTTTGCTGTTAAGTCTGGGCTACATGTAGTTCACACACATAGAAAAGAAAAGAGACAGTAAAACAAATTAAACGGACATGTAAGGGTAAGTAACTAGAAATACTGTACCAACCTTGGCAATGACGTAGCAGCCATGAATAGACAGCCCACGCTTACCATACCATTGACGTTGGTTTTCTCTCAATCTGAACGCTAATTCTAACTTCATCTTATAATCAATTATAACCACTGCCTCTCCTGGCTTGAGCTTGTCCAGAACAAACCTAGACAAAAAGAGGAAATGTATTATATTATATCAATAAAACATGTTGGCCAAATGCAGTATTTCAAAACATACATGTATGAGTACATGTAGACAAAACATCTCATACTCAAATGTAATTTATGAAACATTTGCTTTTTTGACATGAGTTTTTTAGGGGTTGAGCATGTGTGTGTGTGTGTGGGGGGGGGGTATGACACTTAGTCTAAAATAATTTATCTAGTCTTTTATCTGCAAATAAAACCGTCATTCCAATAGAGCCTATTTTGCTGTGGTTTGGGGTGGTTTTGCTTGTAAACATTAAATATTGCTACATTTATCAACAGTTAAAAATAATATACCTGTAATAATCTCCCTGGTGTTTTGTTCTGATGAGGTGACTGACATAATCCCAGTGATTTGACATGAAGTCTTTCAAGGACTTTTCATTGTGATTCCTTTTATCAACAGGCTGTGTAAGAAGGACACGCTGAACAGAATTGTAGATTTCGTACACATCATCGAATTCAGGACACTTCTTGGGGTGGTCTTGGTTGCATGAGCCAAAAGCAAAATCAATACACAGCTCCCTGCACTCAGAGTGTCGTTCAATCTGCAATACATTCAATTTCTTCTTAAAATCTTTCCTTATTTACTGCATACATGTATAATACGTAACATAATTATCAAGAATTACCCATTGTTCACCTGAATTATCACTCCATTTCCAATAAATCAATATGATAACAACTGATCAGTGTGATAACAACTGATAAACATATATGTCCAATAAAAATTGATTAGCTTAGGCATTGATGTTTGGTATACAAATGTATACTCTATCAAGTATTGTAGAAACAAGGCCCATCGTCATTGGTTGTGTTCCAAAATATCAACATGAACTTGACTGTATGAAAAATGATTCAGCCAGTATACCAGAAACTGTGGACAGCAGTTTCGACCTTGTTGGGTCTCATCAGCACGGTGGACTGGTATACTGATATAAGTTCCCACAGTATGGATATAGTGAAATGGAAAGAATCTTTCCATTTCACCATGAACTTGACTATCATAAAGTCTTACCAATTTGGAAAATCTAGTTTTGAGGAACCTTTGATATCTTCGAGCACATTCCTTCCATTGCACCAGGCCAATTTCTTCCAAAAGGGACTCCAATTCATCAAAGTTTGAATGGCCACAGTCATCACAAATGTTGCATAGACCTGCTAACATTGTATTCGTTCGAAAATTCTTTGGCAAATGAGTGTAGATGTAGCTCCTCTTAGCCCCATTGGGGTATTCTACAAGGTACTGTTTCACAACGTCCTGAATTGAATGTTGCCAGTATCTCACACCGGTTTCTTTCTCATTAACAATTACACTTCTGCAAGAGGATGGACGTGAAATGTCGTCTCTGTGCAGGAACTCAAACAATTCTTCAATGACCTCTTTGCTGAGAACTTGTCTGGTGAACTTTAAACCAGGGGGAGGAACACCTCCCCTTCCAAACAGTGTTGCATGGACTCGTGCGGCTGTTATGGTGTTGTTTGCACACTGAAAGTATTTCATGAGTACTGAATATGGAAAGTCATTGGCAACAATAGACAGGAGTCTCCTTTTCTCATCCCCATGGATATGCATCCGACCTAATTTTGAAGCGATCTCAGGACGATTTTTAGGTCTGAAGTCCTGATCTCCATATATACCTTCTACAAGTTTGCTGTCTTTCAATGTGTTGCCAATCAAAATTTTGGACTTCAACTTTGTGCTTTGACTGTTGATTTCTCTGTTTACCTCCTGATTTTTACAGGCCTGGTAGTCTCTGGCCAAAGTTTTCAGTATCTTATCATCACTAGACAGTTTTTCTGAAGACTTTTTTAGATGTTTGAATTGAGTGAAGAGTTTCTGACTTGATAAAACATCACTTAACAGGCCATTTATGGAAATCTCATCTTCATTGCATAAACTGGAGGCAAATGAATAAATTCTTTCTAAAAATTCTCCTCTAATGGCCCTTCTATTTCTCTCTTGGCTTTCTTGGTAAGACTTCAAAGCCTGTTCTGCGGTCTGGACACCAATGTTCACTAACAAAATGTTGTCAGTTTGCTCAGACTTGTTGGCCACTTGACATTCTACATTGTGAGTTGAAACTTTATCCTAAGGATAAAAAGAAATATAAATATTGTAGAGAGACAAAATATTTTGTTGATCATTTGGGCAAGTAAAATAATGCTTGCAAAACATCCAGATATCGATTCTCACCTCGAGTACTTTCAAACGTTTTTCGACCACGATCCTTTCTCGACACAAACTACACAGCTTTCTTTTCCGTGATTTATGCCTGCTAGAAGCAACAACTTCACAGAAGTCTTCTTCTTGTTTATTTGCAGTCAAAAGTTTTGGTTCTTTAACAGCGTCGTAGCCCCATTCCACGTGTTGAGGGCAACAGCATCGGCTTGTGAAAGCCATCAAACATGACGAATAAGTCTCAAAAAATGTTATTTATGCAATATAAACTTAAATAAATCATTAAACTTCACTTCACGAATAAAAAATTCCTAAATTCGACGAGTTTTACGATGAAAAAGTCACTTGAAATATGAGAACATTACAAAATTCAAGATGGCGTCGTCAGAGCGATGCTTCGATGTGAATTTCAACACGAGTCCCACGTAGGAAAACGGTAAAAATTGGCCATGAGCATGATATTTAGCACTGGTACCCAAATTACAAAAGAAATTTGCATAAAACGCATTTTAATGAGCATTTTTGGTACGATTTCCACTCTGAACCAATCAGATTTCGCGAATTAATTAGATAATTAATTTTTTTTTTCACACTTTTTTATTTACTTTTGCCGTTGACCTCCCTAGTTCTTAGTCACATCCTTACTTAAGCTATTCAGTATCTTTGTTTTGTTTTAAATTTAACTCTTACCATTTCATATAAAGTTGTTACTGAAGATTTTAATGGATCTGTGTTAACTTCTCAGTAGTTTATATCTTACTCAAACACTAGAGTATATATATATATATTGTCTTACCAATTACTTTTACCTTTTACAGTTGATTTTTGACAGATTTTACAGTGGTTCTTCAGCTTGTGATAAGACATCTCTGTTCGCTTTAAGAAACTTAATCAATTGGAGGGATGTTGTTACTGATGCAGAAAAAAAGCCTGCACCTTGTAAAAGATTTGCAAACTTGGTCCTAGATGCTCAAATAATAGCAGCAGGAATGAATTTCTTTGGCATGGAAAATTTAAATAGCAGACCAACAAAGAATGGATTCAATGACAGCATGAAGGACAGTTTGAAGGCTGTGAAGCACAAATACCTTTATCCAACAATGAAGAAATTTCTCTGTACCTATGTAGTAGACACACAATTGTATCTCAAGCACATTGCTGATATTGAGGCACTACAAGAATGGGAAGACTATCAAGCCAACCAACCACTTACCCCAGAAGGGAGATATCCATGTAGATTTCCAGGTTGTCATTTTTCATACAAATATGATGGCAAAGATAGACGCCGGCATGAATTGTCACATGACCCACCACCAGATATCAGAGAAGCACCCAAGATAACACTGTCTTTGCCTACATCACCCACAGAAGGTAAAGAGGAAAAGCCACTCAAGGATGATGTCTTTGATTATCATTGCAGTATGATGAATATGACCCTTCTTCTACGCAATTTCATTGATGCTGGTAGAGAGGGTGATGGAGATCGTCTTGTGCGGTGCATTAAGGTTTTCCTGCTGCATTTCCGTCAAGATGGAGAGGGGAGTACAAAGTATGCCCTAGAATCATTATACCATCTATTTCAACTGTCATCTCTTTTAACGCCTTGTGAAGCAGAACGGATGAAATGGAATCGCACAGTAAATAACAAAGGTGGTCTTGGAAATAATCTATTTATGGACTTAGACTTAGAACATGACAATCATATATTCAAGGAACTTTTAAGAGGTCTAGGTGCAAATGTAAGCGAACACAGTGTTTCAAGAATTTGCTAGGCTTTCTTTCCTATCAAACACCTGTTGGAATCCCTTGACAAAGAGATGGAGGTTCGTGAAAATTCATCATTACACACTAAAAAGGACATAAAGAAAGATTTGATGTTAGTTGTTAAAACTCTGGTTAATGAAGAAGTATTTACAATGACTCCAGGTCGCCAAATGAGATTTTTTGCAAATAATCCACGTAATTTTTTGCAGCACCTGGACTCTGCTGCTTTGTGCAAATGGATCAACGGCCACAAAAAAAATATTACACTTGGAAAACGACCACGATGAGAGACAAAAGCTCAATAACTTCATCTTTCAAGTACAAAAATCTAAATTTTGTCCAAAGCTAATGATCAAGCAAAGTGTCAGAGGATATACATTTACACAAGCAACATTACAATTATGAATTACAAAACTCCAAAATAAGTCCCATGGCTTTTTGAGATTGTTACAATTAAGCTTTATTTATGAATGGATATCATAAATATTTATATATATTTCCATTGACAGTTGATATTTTTGGTAGATTTTTAAAGTTACAGTAGATGCTTGATGATAGGAAAGAATTTGTAATTTCACATTGTTTAAGAATCTTCTTTTATCAATAAAGTTTGCTAATTTATAACTTGGAATTGAAATTGATTATGAAAGGTAACAGATAAACATTGTGCCCACATATGGAACATTATACGTTGTGTAGTTCTACAAAATATCCATACCCCAACAAGGAGGGAAGTCATAAATGGATCCCCCCTGGAACTTCCAAATTTCTACCATACAAACTCAGTAATTTTGTTCTTTCTCTGCAGCTCCCCTCTTGAATTTTCTAACTCCTTACTTGGTGGGTAATGGATATTTTCTGGAACTACACATTGAACCTTCAATTAGCTGAAGTCTTCTTCAAATCCTTCAATAATGTCCTCTGATATCGTAAAGGTGGTGAGTGCTGCAAGGAGCTCATTGTCATCATCATCATTCACATCCCAGAAACCAGTTTCAGGTATTGTGTCTGATTCCTCATCATCATTTTCAAAGTCAAAGTCAATGTCCCCAAAAACACTGTTAATTGTATAGAGGATTTCAATAGCAACATCATTGTGCCAAATATCTACAAATTTGTAGACATCTTTCAGGGATAAAATATTCTTCACATTGTCAACAACTTGAATCATTTGGCATTCACCAAAACCAGATACAAGATTAACAGGAGTAAACAGTGGATAGGCAGTGTTTGATGCTCTTTCTTTAAAAGAATTGTTCAGTGATTTCTGGAGGTATTCCACCTTAGATGTCAGCTGAGCAATCTGTGAAGCTGTAACGGGTCTTTCATTTATCGGATCCCCTTGTGATACAAATGAATGATTGGCAAAGTAGCAGTAGTCACACATTTGTCCATGACACTTACATTGCTTTTGGCATATGTCACAGCATTCATGTGGCCAGTTTTCATAGTTATTACTAGATTCATCATTTACTTCACTGTCAAAGTGTGACAGAAGGGTTTTTCTTCTACACTTAGGGTCATTTCTAACGTACTCAACAATATCCTCATCACAATGCTGTATCATCACATTTGAATACAGAATTATGGATATGCAGCCCTTTTCCCCATTTCGTCCACATCTGCCACTTTCTTGCAAATATGACTCTAGGTTTCGAGGAGGACCATAATGAATTACTGTCCTCACATCCTTACAGTCAATCCCCATCCCATATGCAATAGTGGCTATCAGCACCCTGATAACTCCATCGTCTTTAGAGAAAGAATGCAAAATTTCCTCCTTGTTTTGGTCATCAACCCTTGAATGATACATTTCCAGTGTTCTTTGTTTTGGGTCTGAAGAGTCACCATTAGCATATATTGAGTCCCCAAGTTCAGCCTTAAAAATGCCATAGAGATTTGAAACAACACTGATCCTTGGGCAGTATATTATGACTCTCTGACAATCCCTCTTCTTTGTTTTCAGTTCATGAATTATATCACTAAATGTTTTCAGTACATCACATGAGATAAGTTTGACAGCATAACCAATATTAACTCTATTGGGACTAGATGTGAAAATGACTGCTTTGTCCATTTCTAGAGTTTGAGTTATGCGTTCTCTGGTCTTTTTCGTTGCTGTGGCTGTAAGAGCCAACATTGGTATGTCGCTTCGCACCAAAGAACGGACCTCACTGATTCTGCTGAACCAAATCCGGAAAGCCTTTTCACCGTTTTTGGTTGAAAACCCCCAATGTGATATGCAGTGTGCCTCGTCAACGCACAGTAATCTCAATTTGTTTCGATACACCTCGTTGGTGAGCATGGATCGCCAGCGTTTGTTGGCAAGAAAAGTCTCTGGCGATCCGTAGACAACTTGGTATTTTCCTTGTTCAACCTCGGTTTTAAGCTTTTCATCTTCTTGCTCTTCTCCAAGGAAAGCAGCTTTCACTCCTT
This sequence comes from Telmatactis stephensoni, assembly GCA_029948255.1. Taxonomy (NCBI): domain Eukaryota; kingdom Metazoa; phylum Cnidaria; class Anthozoa; order Actiniaria; family Isophelliidae; genus Telmatactis; species Telmatactis stephensoni. The sequence continues at coordinate 315,759 of JALIZF010001606.1, read as the reverse complement.
TAGACCCCAAAAAATTAACTTGGTCTTTCATCAGCGAAAGGAGAGGTGAAATAACCACCACAATCGAGCCACTTGATTCAGCCATGTGATCAAAAACAAGAGGTACTGTTTGGAAAATAAGTGATTTTCCGGAGCCTGTTGGAAGAATCACAAAAACATCGCTTCCACGAACGATCTCCCTCAAAGCCTTGCGTTGAATTTCTTTGAATTCATTAAAATCGAAGGACTTCAAAGCATTTTTACAAGCATTTTCAAACCGTGTTTCGAATTCCGACGCGTCCGCCATTTTGTTCACAGTCAATTTTAATTTATTAATTTATGCCCCTCAAATTTTGAGGGGCAACTCGCTGATTGGTCTAAACAAACAATGCTCAGCCGACGCGCCCAGCCGTCACGGGGGAGAGTATCGCGGGCGCACGAAACCCCGACGGCTGAAAACTGAGCCTAACCCTACTCCCGTGCGTCAAAAATTGACATTTCTTCATCATTCTTCATCATTCTTCAAACATTTAAGGAACTTTACAATGCAAGAATAATCCCAAAAATGCATTATTTAGTTCATTTGCCAAGCATGATGTTCAAGTTTGGCCCACTAATAAGATGTTGGTGCATGTGATTTGAGGCTAAACACTCCTATTTCAAAGATATTGCACGAATTTCAAAAAAAAATTAGGAATCTCCCATATTCACTGTCCTCAAGGCACGGAGCATGGAGCTTGCAGACAGCTTAACACTAGATGATGAATCTGACCCAAGCCCACTTGTTAACAACGATCTAAATGTTGGAACAATGGAACCTATCAAAGATCATAATTATGTTACATATGCCCGTCAATGTATACACAATTTTTATCATGTGGAATTTGGAGATTATATTCTAAATGCTGAAATATTTTTGGCTGATTCTGTAACAGTTTTTGGCACTATATAAACCAGGAGCTAACACTTTTTTACTTATAAACAAAGATTTTCAGAATCCACAATTTGAGAGGCTTGTCAAACTTTGGTATGCACAGAACATTGGAGTTTTCTTTGTGCTTCAAAATGTGGACACTATTTCATATTCAGAACACATCAATGCTTTTGAAATAGAGGAGTCATGATTACCCCAGGGCTATCAGATAACAGCTGTAAATGATCTACCCAGTCCATGAGTACATCATGCGTATAAGTTCAACAATGGGTGTGTTTCCACTAGGCTTTTTAACTAGCCTAACATTCCTTTAGGTGTTTGTTTATAGACCAGCATTAAACTAGTATACTTTGTCGACTGTTTCCACTGTAAAACTCTTTGGTGGTATTATCATTAATAGATCTAATTACAAACGGTCACTTCAGATTGTTGTTGCCAGGAAAAGACAAGATTTTGCAATTCTTAATAAGACAATGACACATTTAGTTCAAAACGAAGAACAGCTATCTAAAACATCCAATATTTTCTTTTAAAAGTATGATTCTAGGGAAGTCTGTTCTTTGAAAACAAGCATTATATCAATAAGCTGACAGATATCTGTCAACTAGCATGCCCCGATTTGTTGCTTCAGTGGGGAGGACAATTTAAACCATCTTTCTAGGTCGCTTAACTTTGGTGTGATTTCCTGTGTTTTAGCCTATATTTTTGGCCTTTTTTCTCGTGTAAACAGTAGAATATTTAAACTAGCTTAAGTTTTCCTTGTGGTGTTTCCACTGTATTTCCGGAGTTTCTAAGCTAAACTAGTTTAAAATGTCCTAGTGGAAACGCACCCAATAAGCTGTATACTATTAAGAAAGATGAGTTTTAGCTACCAGCTAACTAAGCTGGATTTCCCTTTACAAGCTAGTCACAGTTAATATAGACAAATCAGTTTTCATACAATCATGTACGGTCTGCAACTTTATCCTATTTTTACTAGCTAGTATTGCTTTGATGATGATGCAATATGATCTGTTGTTGTTTTTGTTACAGAGTATGCTGCTTTTGTTGCCTTTAATATTATATAAATAAACTTCTATGTTATTGTTAAAGACTTGTCATTAATGGAAGTCACTATCATAGACATCCAAGAATAATTATTTAGAATATTAACACTAACATCCAATGGTCAATAACAATATCCTACAATAGCTTGGATTTAAATAAGCTTAAGTTAATGTGGATATTGACATCGGTTAATATGAATCTAAATCATTGTAGGCGGGCCAGGATGGGAACAGGAAGTCACAACTTTATAAGCATGTTTTCAATCCAATTAGTATTTTAACGCGTCAGTGTGATAAGTAAACTTTAATTAAGCCGTGAATATTTATTAACTGTATAAATAGAAGAGCTATAAGACATTAAATCACTCTCGCTTCAAAAGCCAACTAGAAAGCACATATTCAAGCTACATACTTTATAAGCAAGCAGTTATAGAAAAATTTTTTAATGATCATGGACCAAAACGACAGCACAACAACTAAGCGTCAAAAGAAATGCCCTGGATGCAAGACCCCAAAAGAAAGCCATGACTGGGGTATACCATCCTCATTCTGTGAAGGCAAGGAAAGAAGCTCACCACTGCGTGTGAAAGCGGAAAGCAAGCTTGACCTTAAGGAAATCGACGAGCTCAAGGAGAGCCTCAAGGCCCTTGAAATAGAAGAGCAACGCCTGGAACAGCAGCGATTAAAACAAAAGCTGGAAGAAAAACAAGCAGCCGTAGAGGAGCTCCGTCACAAAGTTGCAATGGACCGCCGTGGAAATCCAACTGAACCCATCACACCACTAGACGAAATCCTGGCGCGTCACGACCATGTGGACATGACCACACAGCATCTACCAACCATCACCACAGGACCAGAACTAAGAGGAATCAGAGACTTCGCCACAACACTCCCAAGCACATCAGAAATGTTTCTACGACCAGTAAAGCAAAATGGTGAGAAAATTTATCTTATTCCAGATTTCGTAGACTCTATCGTTCCTCAGGAACACGAAGAAACGTTAGGTAGTCAGGGCATGGCCCGTATTTCCGTCACATATTTATATGGGCCCAAAAAGCCTAAGTTAGAATCAGTCACCAATACAGCAGTGGGTAATAGCAAACACCCGTATTTTTTATACCTTATGATCTGAAGGGAAAACTAGCACCTAATGATATACAGCACTACTTAGCATATACCGTTAAAATAATGGAACGAATGATGTAAATAATTAGTAATTTACGATAACGAATTTCGTAGAATGCAAGCTATTTACCATTACCTTTGGAGTTTTGACTCCAATCACCTACACACAGTGATGCTTTCACCCATACAACGCCCACCTATAATTCCTAAAACCATAACTAACTCAGCACCGCGCACAATATGCTAATACTAACGCCGAGGGGAAAGTATTTGTCGTAACTTCAACAGTCCACGGGGATGTTCGCGCGAAGCATGCAATTTGCACACGAATGCAACAGGAAAAATCTCGGCAAAGTTTTGTGGGCAGACGCACGCGGGGCATACGTAATAAACCCTACACTCAAACATGACTAAATGAATCAAACATAAAAGGACCATTAAATACGGAGCTATGGCTAAAGGAACTGGAACTTGATGAGGACAAATATTTTCTTATCGACGGCATTTTACACGGCTTTCAGCTTGCGAAGGCTGACACGCAATTCAAAGAGGTCAACATGGATAATTACAAATCGGCCACAAATCCATTGACTAGGCACTTAGTTGAACAAACCATTTTAGAAGAAATCAAGCAAGGCAATTATGTTACTACTAAACAAAAACCGACTATTGTTAGCGCGTTAGGAGCAATTCCGAAACCAGATGTTAACAAAGTACGCCTCATTCATGATTGCTCTCGGCCTCATGGTCACGCAGTAAACGACTACATTGCCATTGAGTCGTTCAAATTTCAAACACTTGATGACGCTATAAAACTCCTACAACCTAAGTACTATATGGCTAAGATCGATCTGCGCCACGCTTATCGCTCGGTTGCCCATTCACCCGGATAATTATCGCGCAACGGGCTGCAAATGGCACTTTATGGGCGATAAGACGTATACGTATTTTTATGATACACGATTACCGTTCGGAGCAAAGTCCAGCCCAAGCATTTTTCATCGACTAACGCAAGCAGTAAGAAGAATGATGGCTAGGAGGGGGTTTCCACAACATTATAGTCTACCTAGATGATTTCCTTGTTATAGGGGAAACGGAGGCCAAGTGTCAGTTGGTCTATCATGTCTTAATGAAGCTCTTACGTGACTTGGGCTTCACAATAAGTGAGCGCAAACTAGTCCCTCCGACCCAACGCTTAACTTTCTTGGGAATAGAACTTGACACAATTGCGTGCACTATGAGGTTGCCGGATGGCAAAATCGAGGAGTTAAAGCAGGTTGTATCAGACTTTCAGTCAAAGCGGCGTGCAAGCAAAAAACAACTTCAACGTTTAGCCGGTAAACTTAATTTCGCTTGTCGGGTTGTCTACGGAGGACGAACTTTCCTCCGTCGTATTCTGGATACCATGAACAGTTTATCATCAAAGGCTAAAATCAGGCTAGATAGACATTTTCACGAGGACATTTCATGGTGGGCTCAGTTTTTAAAGTCATTCAACGGAAAGAGTTTATTTCTTGAAACACTCCCTACAGAAGATGTTGTCACTGATGCTTGTAAGGAAGCGGCTGCAGGGTTTTTCCGAGGGGACTGGTTTTATTTTAACTTTCCCATCGATTGTCCTCGGGAGTCCAATATGCACATAAATCATAAAGAAACCTTAGCTATCATTATTGCCGCAAAGCGCTGGGCAAAACTGTGGACAAATAAACGCATTGTGATTCATTGTGATAATCAAGCGGCGGTTCATATAATTAACAAAGGTACAACCGCCAACGAGTACATCATGCGTGAATTGCGGCAACTCTTTTGGCTTTCGGCCATGCATAACTTTCACATTGTAGCGGTGTATGTTCAAGGAAGCAAAAATATGTTAGCGGATTCTATCTCACGCTTGCATGACCCACACCACGTAATTAAGTTTGACGCAATATTTGCCAGTAATTACTCTCAGCAATTCATCAACTCTTCACCTCTCGAGCAGCATATGTCGGCTAACAGCCACGACTACATTTTTTAGATGCACGAGATCTCACTATGGCAATGCAACTCGAGAAAGAAATCAGTGAGTACCGGACACATCTATTTGCTGAGTCTACCAAGTCAACGTATCAAACTCATCGCAATACGTTTTTAAAATTTTGTTCACACATGGGTTACAACCCAGTTCCGCTGCAGCAATCGCACCTTTTACAGTATGCCGCCTACTTAGCTCGGTTTTTAAAACCATCTTCCATTCGCAATTATTTGAATATTATCGGCATTTTACACAAAGAATTCGGGCTCCAGAACCCCCTTCTTGACAACTGGGCACTCAAGTCATTGCTCACTGGAATTAAAAGGGTAAAAGGCTCCCCTCCTCGACAAAAGTTACCCATTACCCCAAGCATTTTAATAGATATATACTCGACCCTACATTTTTCCAACAGCCTTGATTCATCCTTTTGGGCGGTTTGTTTGGTAGCCTTTTTCGGTATGTTTCGGAAATCGCATTTATTACCTTTGTCAGCAAGTAAATTCGACCCAAGCAAACAGCTCACTAAAGCTGATTTCAAAGTATATTCATGGGGAATACTTATCACTATTCGATGGAGTAATACGATCCAGTTTCGCGAAAGGGAGGTCGATATTCCCATTCCTTGTATTCCTCGTAGCAAACTTTGCCCAGTTACAGCTACCAACCATGCATTTTCCTTCACTACCACTGCGCCCGCTACCTCCCAAGCTTTCAACTGGTGGGATCCTTCAAGTAACTCCATTAAATGCCTAACTTATAGCATGTTCATCAGTAAACTCAAACACCATCTCGCGCTAGTAGGAGTTAATCCATCTAACTTTGCTGGCCACTCATTTCGAAGGGGGGGAGCATCTTTTGCGTATCAGTCTGGTGTCCCAATAGAACTAATCAAGGCGCTAGGGGATTGGCAGTCAGATGCGGTGTTAATATATTTAACCATGCCTTTAACTATCAGACTAAACTCTGCTAACATGCTTTGTAAATCTGTTCTAACTCTCACAACACAGAACACTCATCCCACTCATTAATCACACTCTGGATTTGGACTCATTATTCAGGGGAATAATAGTAAATATGTTTGTAATAGTTTAGGATATATATATATATATACGTTTCAGTTTGTATTATAATATATAGTATAAGTACTTTGTAAAATAAAGACTGCCTGAACCCATTCCTGAGTCTTGGTTGATTTAGGTGGATATTGACATCGGTTAATATGAATCTAAATCATTGTAGGCGGGCCAGGATGGGAACAGGAAGTCACAACTTTATAAGCATGTTTTCAATCCAATTAGTATTTTAACGCGTCAGTGTGATAAGTAAACTTTAATTAAGCAGTGAATATTTATTAACTGTATAAATAGAAGAGCTATAAGACATTAAATCACTCTCGCTTCAAAAGCCAACTAGAAAGCACATATTCAAGCTACATACTTTATAAGCAAGCAGTTATAGAAAAAATTTTCCCACCCACCTCTCCACAGGTAGTCTAACAGTGTAAATGTATCTCTGGACTCATTATTCAGGGGAATAATAGTAAATATGTTTGTAATAGTTTAGGATATATATATATACGTTTCAGTTTGTATTATAATATATAGTATAAGTACTTTGTAAAATAAAGACTGCCTGAACCCATTCCTGAGTCTTGGTTGATTTAGATTCGATTTCAAGCAGTTGCAGGTATTGTTGTATATTATTTATCTATACTTGACTCTTAATAAGTATAATTCTTACCTTAAAATAAGAAAAGTATATAATTTTCTTATTTAAGTATGATTACTTAATGTTAACTTTCTTGTTAAAATTAAGCAATCATTATATTCTTATTTTAAGAATTGTATTCTTAATCTAAGAATCCTAAATCCTCATTCTTAATTCAAGAAATATAAAAATTTACCCTTTTAGAGTGGTTTTCTATTACTTAATTGGAACACATATCATAAGTCGATTTTATTATATACATAACTAGAATTCTATTTCATAAACCATCCAAATAAAGTTCTCTACCCTTTATATTTCACCGGTGAAAAAAGCAATACGTCCAATCAGCGTTGCGTATAGCACTTTTCACTGTGAAAAATATAACCAATGAGAATCAAAGTTTGAAATTTTCCGCCAATCAGACATCGAGAAATAACACTTGATTGGTTTTCCGGGCGGCAGAGAGTTTTTGAAAGTTTTGAAATTATGGCGAACGAGATGTCGAGCCGTTTTGTACCGCTCGAATGTTCTCTGGACGACTTTATTGAGAAACAGTCAAACAAAAATACTTTGAGTAAAACAACGAGAGATCTAGCCTTGTTTCAAGAGTTCTTGAAGGCCAAACAAGTGGACAAAAACGTCGAAACCATCGAACCTAGTGAGCTGAATGAATTGGTTTGTGCCTTCATTGTCGAAGTAAAGAAAAAAGATGGACAAGACTACGAGCCAACGACTTTGAGATCCTTTATATCAAGCTTCGACCGATATCTAAGGAAAAAAGATTACCCAACAACAACTCAAGCATGTTAAGGCCTGGGTTCGCTGATCTACTAAGACCCCCACGTTGCTCTCGTGCTTTAAAAAATTCAAAATGGCGGATGTACTTCGATCGTTAGTCTTTGTTATTTCTGAGCTTGTTACTTTGCTACAAGAAATTATTAAGAGCTGAAAAAGGACGTAAAAGGGATTATACGGTTTATCTTTGGAACTCGAACATTTCCAGACCGAAGTTTTGATGGAGAAGGCATAATTTCATATGTTTAAGTGGTTTAATGCAGATCTACAGCTGTAACGGTACCAGGTGATCTCGCGCGCCCACTTCCGGTTGGTTTTAGCCAATCAGAAGCATTTTTGTCGCATCGCCAAAATTTCCAACATGGCGTCGTTCGAATGTAGTGGGACTGATCGAATTTCTACACTGAAATCTCTATATTTCGCTTGATTTTACCATTTCTGCACATGAAATTATTTAAAACTAGCTAATGTATGTTTAGATAAGTTGTTTTGGGGATACGAATAATTGTTATGGTCATCGTCTTACCGTTTTAAGCCTCATGGCCTAGCCGAGTTTGCAGACGAGTCTTCAGTTGTGATCTGAATTCACCATATAGAGACAAATATGAAGCGATAAGCCACTGGATATCATTAGATAGCGATGTGTTGTGCTGAAGGAGTTCTAGTATTACTAGTTGTACTTCACGTACAAGGAATGGATCTTTAATGATAGGCAGAAGATCTTCTGGTCGTGAATCTGCGCTTGAAAATTCTGGATATTTATCTCTGATTCCTGCCAACATGGCCGCCTTCATCTTGTCATCTTGGTTAAAAAGTTCTTGGTAGCTTGGAAGAGACTTATTTTTACCAAATTCTACGACAATGGTGCTATGAGATGATCCAGCTATTTCAGGTGAGCTTGATTTCCATTGCTTGTCTTCGCCTTTTACATATAACTCAGGCATACCTTGAACTCTGCAAGTTAAACACTTGTCACTGACTTCTAATCCCATAATCTTTTTGGATTGAACAACAATCTTGTTGTGCTTTTGGTTTTTGTGTTCTATTGATATCGATCTATTGCGTACATTGGCTGGCATGTGTACCTTGACCACGAATACTTCTTTAGACACACGACTGTCAGTTCTTTTCCAAACTAAGAGTGTTGTGTTCTCAGCTGTCGCTAGAGTGAAGGAATTTATATTTGCTGTGAAAACACCAGAAGCCCCAAGAGAGCTGGCATATTTCAGTGCATGCTGCTGTGTCATTTCAGTGCCGCTAAAATATTTGAAATTGTCAAATGCTGCTTTACGAAGCTGAAGTTTGACTGCTGGGGTATTTTTAATAGGTGGAATCAGCCCATCATAAACGATCTCACTAGTGTCAAAACCTGTCATTTCGTCTTCAATTTCATCATCAATTTGTTCCTATGACAAAATGAAGTAATGTTTTAATATATTAACCAAATTAATAACCAGTGTTTATATGGCCGGATAATTAAATTTTCATTTGGACATTACTTTGGAATAACCATACTCTTTTAAAATGTTATACAACATTTAAATAAATAAGCAGGACTCAGGCATATTTAAGATTTAATTTTTACCAGGATAGTGAATTTCTTCATTTTACTCTATGCTATACATGAAGTACCTCATCTTTTGAACTGCAACATTGGATTTCTGCATCAGTAACTTCATCCTGGCTAGATTTTCTGAATGGAATGTACTGTAAAAAATGTACAAAAGTAAACAAACTTAAAAAAGCCAGTAGCAATTCCTTTCACACTAAAAGTTTCATTGTTATTACATTTTTGACTAATTTTGAAACAGTTAATTATTATTTGCTTGTTTTGTTTTGCCTCATTCCTTAAAAAAAGCGTCAAGTGCAGTTGATCAAGTGCATTGGGAGGGACTATATAACATACAGTTCCAGTTGATTTATAATATATTGTTAAAAATATATTAGAAACATTTATTTCTTAAACACATTACATAATTGAGTTCTTTGGTAAAATCACCAGTTAATATTACATATCTGGTATGAGATGGCATACTTACTCCTTTGTTCTTGATATCTGAGGACTCTGTCTTGACTTTAAACTTTGCATCTGATGATGTTTTTGGGCAGTTTTCTTTGTTTTCTATGCGAATCCATTCATTTATGAATTGCTGTTCCAGCACTCTCTGCTGATATTCTATCTTTCCAGTTTCTCCACTTTTCCCCCCACTGTAAATGAAATTACCTGTCTTGCATTCTTTGTGCTTTGTTTCCATGATGCTATCAGTAATATTTCTAAGAGTGATAGGTAGACCAATGATCTTTGCATCTTCAATGGCTTTGTCAATGTAATAAGCCGAGTACACAACAACCTGCTTAATGGTTGCAGTTACTGACTGATAGCCAAAGATTAAGGGAAATTGGAACCCCAAGTGTATTCTTGCTTTGCATTCATATTGTTGTCCTGTCAGTCCTTCAGGGGTATCCATAAGCAATGTAAAAACCTCCTTTAGACCACCACAGAAAGTTGAGAGGATGTCTCTAATTACTCCAGTAAACCCAGCTTTTTCCAACAAATCATTACAGGACTCCATGAAGGCATAGACACCAGCTTCACTAAATTTTACTTGAAACACATCATTTTCAATTTTTACACTTCTTGCTATTGTACTTATCTGTGCTTCCCAACCCTTTCCTCCATCTGGAAGAGTAAGTCTTGCTACTTGGTGTATACGCTGGCATATTGTTTGTGTTGAGCAGATACATTTGTGCATCATGCCGGGATAAAAATCTGTTAGTTCAGTAGCTGAAATATTTAATAATCCTGTATAACCCAGGTTCTCTCTTGCAAATTCTCTTCTCCTTTCCTTTGTGTCAGCTTTTGTTCCTAGTGTTTGTTGGTATTTTATTGAGGCTTGATTAGTTCTTTCTATTGTTCTTATAGGTGCAGGACAGAAGATGCCCATGTCCCCTAGCTGTGATCGATGTTCTGGTGCTTCCTCAATGGGATAGCTAGACATAGCAGTGGAATTTCCTGTAATTGTTCGCCTGTTTGCACCATCCCCAAGACCACGAACATGAACTGAAATTTCACATTTTTTTAAAGGATGAGTGACCACCTTGAGATTAGACAGCTGCTTGAATGTTTCTTGACAAAGATTACTAACATGGTTATAATCATCTGGTCCCAGAAATGAGCAAACAGTCAAAACAGTGCTTAGCATGTTGTATGGCTCTACAATCTTTATACGGATAGCAGTTTCTCCACTATAGAACTTACTCCAGCCCATCCATGGAAAAGCATCACAGTAGTAATAAATGAGTATTGAGTTATTAGGGCAATTTAGTGACTGCTGCATGTTGATTTTTCCCAACAAATGCTCAATTGCATTTTTTATATTTATGTAACCTGAACATATTTCATTGTGTGTAAAAAATTTCAATTCAAATATGTTTCTCAAACTTGCCTTGATTTCATTCAAGTTTTTAACCATTTCATCTTTTGGAACAAAAATATTAGTTCCAATGATTTCTTCAATCTTTTTGCCAAAGTTATTTCTTAAAATATTTTGATATGAAGATTGGCTAATGTTAAAATTGCTTGCTATCCCAGTTGAAAAGTCTACAAATTGCTCATAGTTCTGTGCCTTAACTTCTTCCATGAGACTTGTCAATTGTTCCTTTGGAGTTTTTGTACATTTTAGTCTATCATCATGTCTATCATCTATGAATACTGACATCTTTTTGGGATTCATCACATAATTTGAAACAATGGGGTGTTTTGCTTTAATTGATTCACATAGCTGTTCATAATTTTTGGAAAAACTTATTTCTGAAAATGTTGGCTGTCGGTATGGCATTGTTGTCGATTTTCTCTGAAGGAATTCATAGGGTGTTACTGTGTGGACAACCCTGGGTAACAGAAACTCTTTCACTTCCTCTTCATTGAGGGAAGCAACCATGGCCTTGATGCGGGCTTTTCTATTACCTGTATTTTATATCAATTAAGAATACCATTTAACCAAATAAAGCCTTAGTACAATAAAAACTATGGAAAGGTGGTTTTATTTCTTTTTGTAGGGCTAAGTAAAGTAAGGAATTATTAATGATTCATAGTTGGTGAAGGTAATGTTGATTTCAAGTTTTTACCCCATCCAAGTCCCATCCCATCATCCACCCCCTCCCTCCTGAGCCACCTCAGCAATCCAACTTTGAATTTATTGATATGTATTGTTTTTTTTGTAATCTGATTAATTACCAAATGATGTTTCATTGTCAATCAAAAACAATGCATTCACATAATCAGCCTAGTAATACTAATCAAGTGTCCAATTATGCAAATTATGTATTTGTGTGTTGCAAGCAATGCAAACTGAAACGAAGAGCTCAACTGACCTTCATTTCCAGCAGATAAAAACTCATTAACAGCTATATCTGCTGGCTTTACAGTGCTCCCTTGTCTTGAGGTTTCGTGACCAGGAAATTTTTGACGATGTTTCCACAAACCACTCGAACATTTAAACTCTTTCTTACAGGTTTCACATATATAGACCTTGGTCATCGTCCTTTTGTGTATTTACAGCGGAAAGGGTGAAGATTTTTACATTTTTTAAGCTCAATCTCAATAAAACTTCAAATAAAACTAGCAAATTGATAGGAAATCACGAAAAGTTGCTATAGAAACGAGATGAAGTCTATTGCTGAATGTTAAGATTCAGCAAGATACTGTGAGAACGATGTAGAGCGATAATTTATCAATAATAACACCAAGGAACAACACATGTTTAGAATTACTTTATTTACAAAAACATTCAATAAATGTATATACATAATTGCAATAATTACTTGCCATTTCACAAACAACTTGTGATTGCAGTTCTAAAGCATTTTTCCTTGGATTAAACTCCCAAAGTAAACGTGCAAAATCTCCCCTAAAATGCCTCTCTGGGCTGCAAATAATCCTCGTCAGAATAATCTGTTTTCTTTAAATACTAGAATCGTAGATACAAACGTAAAAGAATACATAACTGATTCTATAAACTTGAAATACTAAAGAGATATTGAACTGCAAATTTTTCACGACGCCGCCATTTTTAGTGACCGTGATAATTATTACCAAAAGGGACTGGGTATTAGGAACTCTTCATTTTGACAAACAATCCTTTGCGCGCTACGAAGCGAGATCACCTGGTAAGTTCTTTTTAAACAGCTAAGCTTATATATTTGTTGTTTTTGGGCTTAACTATGGCAGTTATTGTTGATATTTATTGAAGGTAATTAAATCGTGGTAAATCATGCAGAAGCTTAATAATACGTACGTTAATGATTTAAAAACGGCTGTACTGTTGAGATGTATTCCTGTTCACTATGAGAAGTTAAGTTAGCTGTTACCAGCAAGATAAACCTTAATTTAGGGTGTCATTCTATTTCTCTAGATAAGAGGAATAATTGCTTAGAAAGAAATTCGTATTTGTTTTTATAGGATTAATGACTTATTTTTATCTTAGAAAGTTTCAGATAAAAATGAAAAAATAATATTTTATTGTTATACTCAGTACACTACATTGTCTAAACTTATTAGTTTTATTAAAATCTCATAGGTGTGTATCAAGTGTGATGCATGTATGCCGAAAATAAGGTAAGTCATGCCACAATGTTATTTTAATGAATAATGGGTCATTCCATTTTTTAACCAACCCCCCTCCATATGGAGGAGTTCCTGTATGTTTTTCTGCCCTAGTTCTATTGGATTTTGTTAATAAAGAGGCCCCACTTCCCAATTGGGATTCCAGTGCTCTTCCATACAGAAGGGGGTCTGTGGACCAAAAGTGGAATGGTCAATTAAGATAATACTGACAGTATTTACAGAACTAAGTGTAGTATGTACAATATATAAATATAATGATATGATTGATGCATTCAAATTTCTTCTACCTATTTACAGCTAACAATAACAGTAATCTTGCTTTAGACACAAGTAACAATAATGTAGAACCCTGAAAATTATAGAGAACTTGTTATTGCTAAAATTTCCCAATATTTATTACACAGGTTCTATTGTTTTCTAAAAATTATCTTTGTCAACAATGAGTATCCTCCATGAACACTTGATCATCATTGGTGATTGAACATACATTGTATACTATAGCCATTGAACCATGATCCCTATAACTTTTTGTCTTTAGTTGGGAAGTACTGAGTAGTAATTATTAAGAGTGACCAAACTAAATCCTTGAAACAAAATGTAATTGTTATAAATATTGTATAATTGTTTTTATTTAATGACTATTAGCCACTTAATCACAGACTAGTAAAGTTAAAATGAAGTATTGTTTCATTTGTATTTTCTATTTCTTAGACTGTTCTGTTTGAGTGACTAATAGTCACTAAATAAAAACTATTGATAATTAATTATTATTACATGTTGTAACTATTTAGATTTTGTTTCATAGATTTAGTGTTTTTGCTTTATTGCAGGTTCTTTCATTTTTTGTTTTGTTTTACATATAGTGAAAATAGTCGACTAGTAAAGCTGAACAGTCATGTTCCATGATTTAAGCCATTGGCTAGCTACCTTTTTCCTGTTAAGCAGTTCAGTGATGGTGTTGTCATTTTGGTAGTCAGCATTTGATGGAAGTGAACTGTTTCTTTATTTGTATTGATTGTTGTACACTCCTTGAGTACTAACACTTGCACTTTAGCCAGTGATGTTTCATAACGGTCAATGTAGTATCATGATTGAGGGTTTTTGCTTAGGTTGTACTTCATGTTGTCAAAGTGCTCTACTTCTTGTAGGTTGCCCACTACCATTTCTATTGCTTTGGCTGTCTTGGTTTTTAGAATTCTAGTACATAGCTTTTTGCTTGTGCTGCTGTTTGGATCACCATCAACCTTTCTCTTTCTGGTCAATGTTTCTTCAGTCTTTCCTGCAAAGTAATTGTTGTCATTTATCACTCTAGAGTTATCATGCGCATCTTCATCTTGGTGATTTTCCTCATCATTATCTGAACCATATTCTTGATCTCGGTCATATTCACCTTCCTTGTCATTGATGTCTTCATTGCCACTTTCCTCTCTCTCTCTCTTCGCAAACTTCCTTATCTCAATCTTCACAATGCTCTTCATCTCCATCTTTGCAATCATCTTCATCACTCGTGTCTTCATCGTCATTTCTTTCTTGGTCATCATCTTCCTCATCTTGACTTCTATCTACATGTACTTCCATCTGCTCTGCCATGCCTTCATCTTCCATTGCAGTGATGTCACACTCAGGCACTTGTCTAACAAAAACAAGTGACCCCTTGTTGTCATATCTCTTATAAAGAGGAAGCTCGATATTGTCAGTGCAACATCTGTGCCAACACTCTTGCAAAAACGACAGTTCCTTCTCAATAGAACTTGACCTGAAATGGTGCATTGTCGGTCCATCTGGTCTGGTGTTTTGCTCTGTTTGAGAATCATAGAATTGAACACCACTATCTTCTTGCCAATCCCACCATACACCTGGTCCAGGTAGAAGAAAGTCGGCAATTTGTAACAAGTGGACCTGCCACTCTTTTGACTTCTTTGTCATTTCATCTCTTGATACCACTAGATTACCAAGTGTTGGTAAGCTTGATGCCATTCTCTTAATTTCCCTCTCCTGTACTTGAACTTCATCTTTTCCATTGATGAGCTCCTCTGCTTGAACATGTAGAAACGCATTAGAGGCAAGATCTTCAATTTGTTTGTTCCATGTTTTGTTTGTAATGTCCACAATTTGGTCAAAGCATCGCTCCGTTTGTTCTGCATTTATTGACCTCAGACAGATGATTCGGTGAATGAGGGGAGCATGGTCAATGATGGCGTGATAATATATACCAAAGAGCTTTCGGTATGTCAAAGATTTGGGAGGACACAGTACTCTTGCAGTTACTTTGCTGTGCAGCCATGATATGTTATATAGCCTCATAATCTGCCTAGGGCAGCGTTCCTCATCATGTGCATAGAAGATCTTAGTCATTTCAGTAAAGGAAAGAAGAAGGTCTGACACATCTTGAGTGACATCTCCAAGGATGGCTGATGTTAATTTCAGTAATGCTCTTCGATAATCAGTGCCCCTTACTTTCTCCTTATCGAAAAGTACTGCCACAACCTGCTTGATTGTAATTAGTACTTTGGGGTCTGTAATGTGTTGTGGTAGTTCTTTGAAGATATTTTGAATGTGGTTCATGGTGTCATGAAGTGGTTCAAATGACAGAACCTCGTAATCTTGTAAATTAAGATCTTCAACAGAGAGGTTATTGCTTAGAAGTGGGGGGACATTGGTTGCTCCACGCAATGTCTCTTGAAGCCGACGGTCTAGGTCTTTTTTGTTACCACTGACATCTTTGTTCCTTGCTTTGAGCTCTTTTACAACTTCAGATCTTTTGAGCTTCTTGAAAGGATCTACTTTCTTAACTTCTCCCATTTTCCCAGCAAGAACTAATTTCCTTTTTTCTTCAAGTGTCCAATAATTCCTGTATTTAGTGTAGGTATAATCATCAACCATTGACATGTGGGCATCACACCCAGGACAGGGGTAATGTCCTCCTTTTTGATTTCCACACTCAAATTCAACTGCTGGTTTGTCACCATTCATAAGGCACATTGTGTCTTTTATATGTACATCATCAGATTTCAATGGCTGTGACATTCTGCATAAGCATTCATGTCGAGTGCTAACAAATTTTAGTTGGTCTTCCATTGTTGCCTTGGCTTTAGCTAGAATGTAGAGATGAGGTTTCTCTATTGTTGCTTGGATGTCGATGATCTTCCCTGTTTTTTGGGTGTACTCAGACTTAGGTGGAATGCAGGATCATAAATTTGGCGCATCAAGAAGAGCATGAATCCACTGTTGGCCATTGATGAATGGTCATGCCAAATCATCCAGTTGCGTTGTCTTGCCATAGCCTTCAGATGTTCTCTCTTCTCTTGTAGGCTGCCCCTGTGAGTTTCCCCTAGTGCTTTTAAGCGTGCATCTACCTCATCCTCTGCAAGTGCTTCATAGTCTTGATCATTTTTCAATCTACAGTATTGCTTCTCTCTTTCAAGTGTTTTTTCTCTAATTTCTTGGAGAGGCATTTTTCGCCCTGATACTTTAAATGACTTGAATTGAAACTTGCCTTCTTTTGTCACTATAGCCTTCTGGCACTCAGTCTCCATGATAGGGACACCCAAGTTTTATACTCCATTTTTTACCCTCTCTTTTATTTGGGATTTTATTTCTTGGTTTGTCCTAGGTACTGGTACTGAAATTTCTCCACCTGGCTGCTTCAGAAGCTTTCTTGTTATTTTTACTTCATCTATTAATTAAAATACATAAGAATAATTATTGCATTTTTGTTAAATTGTATGATGTTGACTTAGTAGAAACATTTTGTGATCATGATATGATGATGAATGTGTATTTATTGATTTAAAGTAATTTCAATAAATTAATTTACAATAAATTGATTTACATTTAGTGCTTACATTATAGATAGCTCCGTCCTATTACCCATATTTTATTTTCAAACTTACCTAGTTCTTTTTAGAGAGCATAGTGAAGATTTTTTTATCCTGGTTTTCCTTACCCCTTATGTAGTGAGGAAAAACAAGATATAACATTCTACACTATGCTCTCTACATGTATCAAGAACTGAGTTTGAAAAATACATCATGGGTGATAGGCACTTTAAATCCATGCAAGAAAATAATTTAAATACATTTTTATGCAAAGATATTTTTCTGGGCTAATTTAGTGATAAATAAAATGACGAGAAGTTTTGTGAATAAATGATATTTCGGGCAGTCTCCACTGTCCATCATCAGATAATTTATTGCTAAAGTAAGGTTTACAGGTAAGAAGGAACATGTCCCATGGGGACCGGTAGATTACAAGATTATTTTTAGTTCAACAATTTTAATGGAACGGATTGTCCTTGCTCATTCAAGTCAGGCCTTTGTTCTTTAATAATCAATGCCTCAGCGATCTTACGTTTTTGCCACCAAGGGTAATGTTCTCCTAAGACTTCAAAGTTTTCAGCGTTGACATGTTCATGCTTTTTGTTTACGCTATGTCTAAGGATGGTGGATTTCTTGTCTCTTCCTTTATGGTCAAGCATTCGTTCTTCGAGTCTTCTGGCTGATTCTCCGATATAGGTGGATGGGCATTCTTTATTTGGACACGTGAATTTATATATGTTGTGTTTGTCCTCTTTGCGTGGTTTGTCTTTAACTGAGAAACTTGAGCTCAATTTTCTAGCATTGTAAATACAGTTAATTCGAACATTTTGTGTAACGTTATTTGCAACGTTCCTAGACACGAAGATCACATGGAAACAACACAGTCACTTTGAAACGTCTGTGTACCGTAAAGAAACCAATACGGACCTCTATATACACTGGGATTCGCCAGCGCCACACACTTGGAAAAGAGCGACACTCAAAGGCTTAGTCAATAGATCATTCACTGTCTGCTCAGAAAAACACTTATTGGAACAAGAGTTAAAACACATCAAGACAACGTTTGTTGAGATTAATGGATACCCCACTAAGGTTATAAAACGGACCATAAGGCAAGTCAAAGCACAACATATGAAACACAAAGCCAGCGAACCATCACGACCCCAAAATGGTACGGAGAAAGAACAAGTCCTACACATAACCCTTCCTTACTTGGGACACCAAGGAACAGATCTGATAAAGCGAATTAAAACACTCGTTGCAAATAACGTTACACAAAATGTTCGAATTAACTGTATTTACAATAGCAGCAGTAAGGGTTTATCTCGATCGCGCCTTGTGATTTACAGGGCCTGCCTGTATAGATCTAGGGGTGTCCACATCGGGGATTCTCTGCATATTTCTAGGGTGTTTTTGGCCAAAGTGATTAAAAGACTGCTGCTGGAGAGTAAAAGAAATAAGTGTTATATAATGTGTTGCAATGCCCCTCAAGTAGATTACGAAAAGTATACAGTTTGCTCTAATTGCCTGCGACGTGAAATTAAGCCCCCAGAGCCGAGGCCTTTAAAGTGTTGTGGTAGGCGAATGACCATAGAAGAAGACACTTCGGCCGTGTGTGAAATCTGTGGCCGTATAGTTTTTAATGCGGTGCCCTGTGCTACCTTTGGTCAATGTTATGCTAACGGCGGTCGTAAAAAGACGCCATATAAGAGAATTATTTACTTTAGAAAGTGGATGCGAATTATTTTAGGTTTAGAGCCAGTCTATGTTGATAAGAAAACCTTACGGCAGATAAAAGCTCATCTCAAAGAACCCACGCCACAGGGTTTGAAAAAGACTCTAAAAAAATTAAAGCTACAAAAATATAATAATGGCATTTCTTATATTTTGTCAGAAATAACCGGAGAAAAAATTCCCGACGTTTCTATGCAAATTATGCGTAGGGCCGAGAGTATGTTTATTCAGCTGCGGGGGGAAATCCCTTATTACCCTGACGTCATCTACAAAATATTTTATGACATCGACCCCAACCACCCCCTATTGAGATGGATTCCTGGTTGATGACTCATCGGGACTTCCCCTTTGAGAATAAAAAAGAGCAAAACTGGCTTTTTGGCCAGAAACCCCGTCGGGGAATAGATCGACTCGGAAGCTAATGCGTATTCCCCGACGGGGTTTTTTGACTTTGTCTTTGCGCGTGAAATCCCTCATCGCGAGGTTAAATCACAGACAACACTACGGAAACGGTCGGACTTACGGGGCTTATTTCATACCACGCCAGTGGCCCCTAGTACGAACACTACGGACACATTTGGCTTACGGGGCTTATTTCATCCCGCGCCAGAGGTCCTGGGCACGACAGACACATACCCCACTAAGCATGAATAAATGGGAGGGCTACATTTATTCACATTTAGTGAGGGGGTGTGAAATGCGCCCGACGAGGCTCGAACCCAGAATCTCTGATGCCCTCCAGCTCAGAGATCCAAGGCTCTAACCGTTCGGCCACATCGCACAACCAATATTTTTTGACTCCAAAATAGTATTTATGTTAGACGCGTGACGTCATTGTCTGGTTTTTGACACATGCAAATTAAATCCTGTCTCGCTTCGCTGAAATTGAATATTTATTGATTTAGTTTTTGTTTTATTTCTTGCATGGCTTCGCTGTAGATTTTCTTGCGTAGTTCGGGATCGTCTTTTTTAAAAACTTCGACGCTTTTTTGTCGGATTTCATTTTTTAATTGCTCGTATTTATTGGACTCGGCCATAATTAAAGCAAATTCATTCTCATCGATTCTGTTATTGTGGAGAGCTTTCGAAATGAGGTCTGAGATTGTATTTATTTTAGATTTGCATAACATTGTTGTTTTCTCATGTTTCGAAACCTTTTGGGTTAATTTTTTAGTCGCTACCGTGGCGACGGCTGAAATAATTCCACAGAGTCCCCCAATCGCGCTTAAAGGGATTCCTACTAGAATTCCGGGGCCCGTTAAAGACGTGGCAATCCCCGAACTTGTTAAAAGGGCTGATAAAGTACCGGAAGATAAAGCAATGGCGTGGGTCACGGAGCGTGTTTTATTGTATTTTTTACGGACGCCGTCGTAATGTTTGACCTCGGCGCCTAATTCAGAAAGAATCATATTGATTTTTTGAAGTCGAAAACTTTCTCCATCAGAAATGACAGGGTATAATGGGGCAGAGGGTTCTTCTCGTATCACGTCGGTCATTATATATAATGGTACAATACGAATGGCATAGGTTTAGAACCGCTTACCCACATGCTGATTTTAAAAAGTTCTCTGCCGGGCCTCAGAGTATTGAATTCGAATACAATGGAATTGCTGTCGATGTGTTTAGAGAAGATATTACGCCAGATGGACCTTTTTCAACGGCAGTGCATCACTATGGCGACGCAAAATTAAATGCGGCGCTTTTAAAGGCCTTAGGTCCTAGAGATCCTAAAAACAAGACCGTTAAGCCGCAGATATCTCCATCGTGGCCTAAGGATTTTACAGTCGGCAAAATAAATTACCCAGTGCCCGCTGTGGCTTGGCACACGATGCCTCCTAAGACTAATTTCTCTCATTTGACCTTAGAAGTGTCGCCGGGTAAAAAGATACCTTTAAAAGTTCGTAACGTGTTTAAAAAGAGTGAGACAGAATTTAAATCTGCAGCGGCGGCAAAAAAATGGCTAAAAGGGCCAAGTATGACTTACTGGGCGCAACAGTTAAACTTTGCCGTATGGGCGGCGACGGCGGGCTGCGGTGTGGGTTTAGATATGCTACAGCGGTGTTCTTTTTTACAGTTTCATGTAATTTTTACTATTCGCCGCATTCTACATGAATTGGGAGCGCCTTTGCCGGGCGATCTTAGCTTTGATGCCTACGACACACATTATAAAGAGGCGGCCTTTGAGAGGCTATGTAATGAATTTAAAATCCACAAGGACTTTAGGTTCTTAGCGCCCAACAATGGCGGCGTTGGCGATCCTTATGGCTACGATTACGCAGGGCTTAACATAGAAGAAGGCGGCTGGCCTAACCCTGAGAATAGATTTAGAGATGAGGGTAAGCCTAAATATGGCGGGCCTGAGATAGAAGTGTTAAAAGATGCCCGCACTTATAGACAATACGATTGGTTTGTATTGCAAAAAGGTGAAGGTCTGGTAAATCTGGCCCGCCTAAATAGAAGCATAGAGGCCTACGTTTATTGTGTGCTGGGGGCGCAGGTAGATACACGCTCGCCCATCATAGCCGCTGGTGGTGCTAGTCAAGAAACACAACAACAGTTCTTAGTGCTCTTTGAATCGGCCGTCATAGAAAACGACATTGCCAAGAGCATACAAAGGTATCAGTTTGCCATCCAAGAGGCAAAAGTGCGCTTAGACTACGCCATAGCGCCTGGCTGTTGGCTTATGCCGAGCGATTTAGTGATTAATACTCACTCTGTCGTGGGCTATAACAATCTTTTACAAAAGGCTACTGAGGTGATGAAATTTGGCATCAATGACATCAACGGCGATTTGAAGCAGCGTAAAGTGCCACGCTTTGATAAGCCGCCGAAGAAAAAGCCACCGCCTAAGAAAGAAAAACCCACCCTCGGCCCACCAGAGAAAAAGACTATTAAGCCGCTGCCGACTATAAAAGAAGAATACGACCATGATCTTTTAAAGGGCGGCATTACGGCGGCGGCGGTGGGGCTGGGCTATTTTATGCTACGGTAATTATATCTTTAACTTCTTTAAAAGTACGGCGCCTATAGCTACGACAAGAATCCAAATATTGTTGCCGACAAACTTCAGCAATTCGCCGCCGGTCTTCAACACCAAAGATAAGACGCTGCCTAATAGACCTGGCACGGCGGCGGCCATTTTTTTACCTAGCGCGGTCAGGCCTTGACCTATTTTTTTAACACCGGCGCCGACACCTTTTAAAGAGGTTAATATGACTCCTATGACACTACTTATAGCCACGGCAAAGGCCGCAGGAATGCCATATTTCAAAAGGGCTCGTTTTATTTTTTCTTTGGTGGTGAGGCCTAATTCACGCTCTAATTTATTTTTTTCTTTTTTAAGCTCGGCGACTCTTTCTTGAAGGGAGGTTAGTTCTTCTTGGGCGGCTGTGCGTTCTTCTTCAGGGCGGTTTAGGTCGTTGATGATTTGTTGTTTTTCGTTAATGTTATGTTCTAAATCTTCTATCGCCTGTGTCGTTTGCCTTAGCCGCTCTTCAAGGGTGCGGACTCTATGTTCTAACTCGGCCTTTTCTCTTTGCGAGGCCTCGAGTTCGGAAGTAAGGGTGGCGACGTCGGCTTTGGTTATCCCTAACTCTTGGGTGGTTTCGTCTAGCGCCGCGCGGGCATGGTCTCTTTCTCGCAGGGCTTTGTTGGCCTCGGTGACAATGGTATTTCTTTCTTCTAAAATAGAATTGTAGCGGTGTTCGGCATCTTCGAGGAAGTTTTCTGTCTCCAGGTTGTGGCGTTCTTCGTTGGCCGCCAAGGCTTTTTCGTATTCTTCCTGGACGCGGTCAAATCGGGATTGTAGATTAGACAGGGCCTGGGTTTTGACCGCAAGGGCTTGTTCGGCCTCGCCTAGTTGATCTTCTAGGTCGATGGCTCTCTTTTGTAATGCGATCTTTGCATTGTGCTCTTCCAATAGCTCTAAGAGGCCTCTCGATGCCATTTTAAATCCCTTGAGCGCCTTTACCGTTTCTGTAACCTCACCATCTTTAGTAAAAAGTTTTTGTGGCTTAGTCCAGGCGTCTTTTTTCTTTTCGTTTGGAAAAGAGATGTAAGCCTGGCCCCGATGCTCAGATAGTTTTACCTCATCAAAGTTGAAGTTTTCGTAGAGCTCGGAGAGGCGCTCTTTGGCGTTCTCGATGGGGCTCTCGAGCAGCCAGTCGGCCATTTCATTTTCTTCTAGCGCGTCAAACGTTTTCAACTGTAAGTATTCAGGAAGTCGGCGACCCTGGTTACGTGACTTCCATTTTTCACCCAACGACCGCCAGACAGATCGAGCCCCGTCTCCAAACCTATGCCTAAGCTTATCAAAAAGGCCTTGGGGGTTCACGTCATCATTTGGGATAAGAGATTCATATTCTTCGTCGTTAATATCTTCTTGGCCTTCTTCGGTGGTGGGATCAAAATCCGGATCTATTTCGCCTTCCATATATATATAATGATCAGCTCAAAGATAGATCCCAGTATTCTGCCCAAAAAGACCGGCGGCTTAAAGGCTGAAAGGACTTTTCATCGCGTTACTTTTACGCCCTCTAGTGCAAACCCAGGGGAGACATTATACGTCAGCGTCCCCACGCTCTCAGAAAATCTTCTCTTAGTGCCTGGCACCCTGGCGCTGAGGTTTGATTTGGCCATACAACCAACAACGGCCGACAAGCGTTATTGCGTCAACAACATCGGCCGCAACATTGTAAATCGCATGAAAGTTAAATTTGCCGGAGAATGCCTTTTAGACCTAAACCGCTATGACCTTTACCACACTTACAAAGATCTATTCATGTGGCCCAAAGAGAAAGATGTGCTGGTGGAGCAGGGCATTGGCAGCACAGATTTGAGAAAAATAAGAAGTAAAATTGTCACAGGCAGTGAGCCCTCTAACGCCGCAGATGAAAAAGCACTATTAGCCGCCTATGGAACAAAGTATGTGATTCCTTTAGATTTTGAGATCCTAAAGAACCATGGGGTGTTTTATCCAAGAATACTAGGCGCCGAGATGCAGTTCGAAGTGACGCTGGCAGACACTACTAACATCCTACAGCAGGACACTGCAGAATCGGCTTTGTCTGGCGCTATTCATCCCTACAGCCTGACAAACCTAGAGCTGCAGTATGAGACAATTCACAGCGATGTCTTAGCCCGCAGTGCAGCAGCCGAATATTCTGCCGGCAAAGCATTTCTTTACGATCATGTGACCTTGCATAAAACTTTTAGCTTCAATGAGAAAAAAGATGAGTTGATTACCCAAACAGTTAATATCCCCAGGAGATCTCTGTCGGGGCTGCTGTTGCTGTTTGTAAAACCTTACAGTGCCGGTCAAAGAGATTCTGAGGCATTTGTAAATCCGGCCATTACCGATGTAAAGGTTAATATCAATGGAGTTCCGAACAAGGTTTATTCGCAGGGCCTGAAGCCGGCTGACATTTACAAAGAAGTGGTAAGGCGGTTTGGTGATCACATAAGCCCCACACAGTTCTTCCATGGCAGTAAATATGCCCTATGGGTTGATCTAAGAACCACAGAAGACAATGAAATCCACGGCCAGGGCTTAAAGCTGGTCAGCACACAAGACGGCGTCACCCTGGAGATAAAACGTACAAAGAATAGTACTGATAAGAGTATCAACTGTTACATCTTTGTCGTCAGCGATGCGCAAATGAATGTCGAAGGGAATCAATTACAGTCTATTGCCTATTAAAGGTCGCGATTCACGACCCTTTCAACAGGATTTTAAGATTAAAAAATCACACTGATATACAATGTTACGCGTTTTTGAAAACCCAAAGCTAAATCTAAAACTCAATACCCTCAAAAAGGGAGATGAATTGTATTTTAAGGCAACAGATGTGACCGGCGCCCTGGGCTACAGCTGTGCAAGAAATCCGGTAAGAGACCATGTATCAGAGGAATATAAAAAAAACCTGGGCGAAATAAGGGGGCATCGATTCGATGCGGGTCAAAATCAGCAGGCAAACACCGTCTATGTTTCTGAGCCGGGGCTGTATGAGCTAATTTTTAGCAGTAAGCTGCCGGCTGCCGTAGAATTCAGAAAGTGGGTGTTCGAAGAAGTGTTGCCGCAGATTAGAAAAACGGGCCGTTATGAGTTAAAAAAAGATATAAGAGCAATCGCGTGCTTTAAGATCGAAAATGAGTTGGACCTACATAAAAAAGTAATAGATTACATCCGTCGCTTTCATAATCTCATCCTCGTCGCCGGCCTCGGAGAAAACCAAGACACCCGGCAAAAGCGCATAGAAAGCTGGCAAAAGGGCTATCAGAAGGGACAGCCGGACCTCATCGTGCAAAATGCGCATAAAAATTATAATGGCTTCTGCATAGAATTGAAGACGCCTAAAGGCACCGGGGAGCTCTCTGAGGCGCAAAAAGAAACCTTACGACGGTACGAGCAAGAGGGTTATCTCACTTTGGTCAGCCACGACTACGATGAGATAGTTGACGCCTTGAAAGAATACTGCAGCGGCCTAAGGGTGCCTTGCCCGAGGTGTCCAAGGCGCTTTAAAACAGAGGAAACCTTGGCGGCGCATCTGAAAGTGATCCATAGGATCGTGTTTTAAGATAAAAATATCCCTAAGATATAATGATCAGCGCCGCAGAATTTAACAAAGCCATCAAAGAAGCCGAAACCATGACAAAGTGGCGCGATCTAGAAGTGGGCCGCATTTATAAGATTGTGGGCTATGATGTCTTTGAGATACATGCGTCCGAGAGCATGAAACTGACCCTTGAAGATGGCGATAATAAGTTTTATACTATGTGGGCGCCGCAGCGGGTAAAAGAGACTTTAGAGGGCAAAGAATATACTCATATACGGAGCAATGGCCTTAAGAAAAGCCGTTGTGGCAATAATGGCTATTGGAGCTTTAATGCGGTCAAAATAGAAAAGAAAGATATGTTCTCTTAAATATAATGAGCGACAGCCAACAGAGTTACACTGACAGCGACGAATGGACTTTAAGTCCCTCGGATAGCGACTGCACATGGACCTACAGCCCCTTGTCTTCTTATGAAAGTGACCGCGAAGAAGAAATAAATACCAGGCCCTTTAAGATCAGCGTTATAGAAAAAAAACACCACTTATGAAAGAATGTAGGTAACTTTTTCTACGTCTCAATGGCTACATAGGACGTTGGGGTCCTTTTTTTTTTATTGTCTAATATGTAATATATTATGTTTAACAACAATGTTGTTTTTTTTGTATCGATATTTGAACATAAAATATTTATCAGTATATAATGAATTGCCTACGATGCTCTAGAAGCTTTACCTCCGCAAAACGTTTACGACAACATGAACTTGCCAAAACCTGCCATACTGAATGTACTTACTGCGGAAAGAATCTTTCTAGTCTGCAGCGGCTCGAAATGCATTTGAAGAGTAAATTATGCAGGCCCGCCGCCGTTGACGTAGGAAGACCATATAAAAAATATGACTTTGGCGAATTAGAGTGCTATGACTGCGGGGATTTGATGAGACGATGTGCCTGTGCACACGTAGAACGTTTAAATATGAAAAAAAGTGGCATAGATGAAAGCTTTGGCAGCCGCGGAGCTTATTTTGACGATATAGAAGGCGTGCCGTGGGAAAATCGTTCACATTGGCAGTCTTTACATCACGGCGGCCTCTGCAGAAGCCTTAGAGATTCCGAGGTACATATTTGGCGCTGTTTATATCCGCTCAAAGATAGAATGCCCCGTAAAGACCACAGCGCCGTCGAAGAATCATATTTCGCCGATAATAGCTGTTATGCCTGTAAAAGGCGCTTTGCCACTAAACAGCGTTTAGAATATCATATGGAACATAATGTCTGCGGCGGCATTACTGACTACGAAGACAACAAATATTATGATGCGGCGGCTCAAAAGTGCGAAGATGAATTTGCCGCGGCCAATAAAGAGCGGATAAAAGATCTAGGGCAGTGGCTAAAAAATACCTATGGCGCTTAAAGATTTCTATGGCGCCACATGTGGGTAGGGTAATTTAACAACAACAATGTAGTTTTTTTTTATCTATGGCGATTATTATTTAAAGAGAGGCCATTATAGATTTCTATGGCGTCACATGTAGGTAGGGTAATTTAACAACAACAATGTAGTTTTTTTTTATCTATGGCGATTATTATTTAAAGAGAGGCCATTATAGATTTCTATGGCGTCACATGTGGGTAGGGTAATTTAACAACAACAATGTAGTTTTTTTTATCTATGGCCTTAGAATACATAAGGAGATAATATTATACTCTAGATAAAAACTACATGTAACGCCATAGATAAAAAAAAACTACATTGTTGTTGTTAAATTACCCCACCTACATGTAACGCCATAGAAATATTATAATTACCTCTCTTCGAATATTAAACGCCGTAGATAAAAAAAACTACATTGTTGTTGTTAAATTACCCCACCTACATGTAACGCCATAGAAATATCTATTTTTTTTCCATAATCTAACCGCCGCGGCTATTTCCTTGTCGTCTAAGGGGGCTTCATTTCACCGCCCCCTTGTTTTTTTTTTCGTATACTAACCGCCGAGCGGCGCCCTGTATGGTGTTAAACTCTTTTTGACAGCGGGGGCATTTATAAAAGTGGCGCTCCATTATATTTAGGTCCTAACGGCTTTTTTCATATGCTATGGGCCGCCCTGATAGACTCCATCATCTTTCGTGCGGTGGGCTTTTAGATCGGCCGTACATATGTGGCCCTCAAACTCTGTTTCTTTGTAGATTTCGTTGCAGTGCAAACAGCGCATTTTCTTCTCTTCTTCTGGGGCGATGACACAATCACTCGACGGCGACGACGTTAAGCAGTCCATATATCTAAAGCATTGATGTGCGTCCTGGGGGCTTTTTGCCGGGGTGTTTGGGTGCGGGTTTTTTATCCTCTTCTTCGACCGGCATAGAGGCGGCCCTGCCGATGGGCTGTGGCGCCATAGTATTATTTTTTTGTTTTATTGCTCCACAAAGTGGGATGGCGCTCATAACGCTGATGGGTTTGTGGCTGTAGATCTTGTCCGCCGCAGGTTTTCCATTAACAAACGCACCATTGAGTCGAGTGCCGCCATCGCTTGACATAAGGCGAAGCTTTACCAGCCCTTTGCAATGGGCCACTAAGTGAAAAGTCACAGGTGTCAAATCTTCCCCGCTCACAGTACATGGCTCATAAGAAAAATGAACTGGCACCCTTTTGTTTGTGGTGGTTCTGAAGGGTATTATGGGCCGATTCCCACTGTCGACAAGACTAAAGCCCACATTGGCGCCATTGCCGGTGTTAATACTAACCGAGCAAAGAATGATATAATAGCCTTCAACATCTACAAAAAACCCATCAATATCCATCCACTCATCTTTTTCAAAATATTCTTTTTCAGCTAAGTAATAACTCACCTCTTGAGTTGTGGAATAGGGATTTTCCATTATATTTTTATAGCGAAAGAACCGTCAGAGTGCTAATGGTCATGTGATTATAAGGCCTATCTCTCTTGTCGGCAATTCCATTGACGCGAAGTTTGCCCGAGTCATCGGCCCGCACTTGAAGCTGGACTTTTTTCTTCACTTCGGCCACCATATGAAACGTGACGACGCTTAAATTCTCTGTAGAGTTGATCGGCGGTTCAAATGAAAAATGGGCCGGCTCTCGTTTATTCGTCTTAGCGCGCATAGGTAGAAAGGGTTTCCCGTCGTGATCCACAAATTGAAATCCCGCATTCACATGGCTCTCGGTACTAATACAAATACTACAAAGAATCAATTTTCGGCCGGGATAATTCACATCCGCGCTCAATCCTGCCACATTTTGCCAAGACCCCAGATTATAATCTGCTTCGGTATCTAAAGCCGCATAAACACAATCTGCTCCCGGGCTGTCAGGATTCATATATACTACATTGGAAGCCTCATAAAGTCGACGACGGCTTCTTTACCCCACATAGCCAGAGTCACTAAGGCCGAGAACCTTTCGGCCGTTTTATTGGCCGCCAACTCTTCTTTGAGCCGCTTTACTTCTTCTTGCAGATCCAACACCTGCTCTTCTAGACTTCTTTTTTCTCGTATAAATTCAGCAGCCCTTTGTATTTGCTCCACACTCATATATAATGAATCCAGAACATATTCCTTGTAATGCTCTTATCGTAGGACCCACAGGTTGCGGTAAGACTCAGTTTGTCGTAGAACAACTTTTAGGTCCTTTTAG
Source organism: Telmatactis stephensoni (assembly GCA_029948255.1). NCBI lineage: Eukaryota > Metazoa > Cnidaria > Anthozoa > Actiniaria > Isophelliidae > Telmatactis > Telmatactis stephensoni. Next base: position 286,775 of record JALIZF010001606.1, on the reverse strand, counting down.
ATACAAGTTTGACTACATTGTACTCCTTTGTCCTACTTATGTTAATACAAACTGGAATGGGTATAGGAAACAAAAGACGAGGACTTTCTTGTATACTATCCTAGACCCTCATGAACTTAGCAACCACTTGAAGTTCTGGCATAAAGCATTTCCACACGACACTCAGACCCTACTTATTCTTGATGACATTGCTTGTGGTGACGACGTTAAGAAACGCACGTCGGAGTTAATTAAATTAGCCTTTAGCGCAGACACGACAACATCTCTGGTTGGCTACTCTCGCAGCAGTTGGACAAGCGTCTCTAAGCCTTTCAGGGAAAATATTGGCGCTCTGGTGGTATTTTACATACACCAAGTACGAGTGACTTGGAGACCATTCTTTCAGACTATGGTGGAGAAATCACCAAAGAAGAACTACATAAATACATGCGGCATTTGAAGACCCATCAGCATTCCACAATGATCTTCTCTTTGCGGTATCCATATAGCGTGAGCCTATTGAAATATATGAGATTTGAAGCAGATCCTTGATGAAGTTCCACACAGCGGATGAAAATGACTACAAAGAACAACTTACTGTATGTAAGTTCAGGTAAGTGCAAAGAAATGAATAGGTAAAGACTAACCACGAGCAAGTTAGAAGTTATCCGAGCGGAAGTCAGAAGTTCCACAAAAAGATACGAGGCTGCCCTTGGCAAAGTAGACTACAGGACGCCGAGGCGGATTTCAGCCATTCAGCTAGCCACTTAAGATGTTGGGACTTGCGCTACCCATAGACGACGTAGAGCAACTTCAGAAGGACATAAGAGAAGACTATGTCATTGCCCAAGACTTAAGATAACTTGTGGGTGGTTGATCTGTGAAGTGTGGCAAGTTAATGGCAGGGGCCAGTGCGGCACTTCACGTTGTCCAACATATTGACTTGGAAAGAACTTACCCTTCTTGGAAGCGACTTCAAGAAGTCAAAGGGGGATAAGGTCAGGACCACAAAGTATCTTGATAGGACAAGGTTACGAAGGCAAGGTCATCTAGTAAGTACTTAATCAAGTTCATTGTAAGTGTAACTGAATCAAGTCAGTTTGTAGGTTACTTATCAAGTCCTCAAATTCCTTTAAATATAAATGAGTGACCACTGGACCACGAACCCGTTGAGGCACCGACCAAGAAGCTTAAGATTACGAAAGTCCCAAGAGTACAGGCAGAGTAGCAGCCGTAAAAGAAGCTGGCAGAAAATGAATAGAAAAAATAAGGCAAAGAAAAGACAAAAAAAGAAAGACAGGTAGGTAGCGGTCTGGGGACATTAACCCTGGATATGTCATAGGAAGCCATAGGATTATTTATAGGTGGAGGCTAGTCTTTATTTGCAGTGGAAAGGACCAAAAAAGCAGCACCGGTGACACCTCCGACACTGAACTCACCAACGCCTCAGCGTAAAAAATATACCCGACATGGAATAAATCTTGACTTTTGTTATATATAATGTCGTCCTCAAGTGATGAAAACCGTGAAGAAGCTCTTATTCTAACTTTCTATTGTTGACATGGCGTAGGTTGGGGTTGGTTAAAAAAGTATTAAAAGAAACCTTTTACTGGAGACCCTAAGCACTAATTTGTTTTTTAAAGGAATGATGTTAAAACTGAACCGCTCGCCGTTGCCAGGAAGTATTGACTAAAGATTATCTACAGGACTAATACATACCCAATAGTATCTAAAAATCTATGATTTTTAAAATATAATGGTTAGTGTCATCGCCGGAAGCATCGCCGCAGCCTTAGCCTTTACAGGCGCCAACTACGGCGGCCGCTATTTAGACCGCCTGATTCACGGCGACAGTAAAAATGAATTAGCCGCCGAAAGAAAACGCCACGATCTGGCCATGGAAGCCTATGAAAATGCCCTCGCCGCCTACAACAAAAAAAGACAAGCCTACCGCGACTGGTTAGATGAAAATTACCGCGATAAAATGCAGGCCGATAAGAATTTCCAAAACACCGATTACGCCTTTAAGCTCTACGCACAGACGCATCCTCACTTTGCTCTGAAAAAGCCACCGCAGTTTAAAGATTATTACACACCTTCTAAAAGGCAAAAAAATAATGAATTAATGTTTCTAGGCATTTCAGGCCTGGCCATCGGAGGCGCCGTGGCCTATTATATATGATCGTCTTTTTGAACAGTGACCAGAATCCTTTTATAACTTATTTCAGCCCGCCGATCAAAGCCCACAAGGTTCGGCTCATAAGTTGCTCTTTGTACAATTCTTGGTATAATTTAATTGGCGGCGTTGTAACAGTCAATAAAACTGCTCAAAGCATTCCCAATTCGCATTACAAGCCTCAGACTCTGGCCAAAGAGTTGGCGAAACACGATGTCGCTTTAACAACAGGCCTGCCCCATGAATGGACAATGACCGTGCCATCCGGCACCTCTTTGAACTCGGCCATCACGACACTCTTAGGAAAAGACGGCGATAAATACCATTGGAAAATTCCTTACAACTATGAAATCCATTGCGACTTAGTACAGAGCTACGACGATGGGAAACTGTCTCATGTGATGACGAAATTCCCGCCCAAGGGCAATCCATTTGACCTAGTAGAATACACTCCCATTTCTTTGAACTACGATTTGTCTTGCGACTTGGTGACAGAAGTAAATATCACCGTCAAAGTCGATGGAAAGGTTGTCGATTTTAACAGGCGCCAAATTAGTCTTGTCTTGGAATTTATATAATGAACCCCTATCTGATTCCGGCAACTCAATTAATAGTTAAACAAAACCCCACAGATGGAGGCAAATATAATAGCCCGCTTTGGACGGACATCAAAAATCTAAAAATAAACGCCGCGGGTTTTAAAAGCGGCATTCTTTTTTGTAACCTAAACATCGATTTAAAAGGACAAGCCAGCATTCGAATAACAGGCGAAAGCACTGTCGGAACAATCCCTATTTATCCAATAAAACAAACAGGTATGTTCTCCGCCCAACTCCCCATCCTGGATCCGCAAACTATTCGAGTCCAAATCGCAGTGGCCAGTGGAGAGGTTTCTGATTTTAACAATAAAAGATAAACCTTGTCTTGGAATTCAATATAATGCCTCGCGTCGAAGACAAACTTAAGAGAATTTACTTATGGACCTCAAGGCTATTGGAGAGGAGCCTCGGCTATTAAGAAACTTGCTGTAGCGGCTAGAGTCTCTGAAGACACAGCGAAGAACTGGTTAAAAAAACAAACCCTTTGGCAGGTTTATCTTCCCGTTCCTAAGTACATTCCTAGGACCCAGCTTTACCGTGAATGCTCCAAACGAAGTTCATCAGGCGGATCTGCTTTTTCTTGCCGCACGACAAGGTAAAGAGAAAAACGTACAAATATGCCTTGACTGTCGTGGATATCGCCAGCAGATACAAGGACGCTGAGCCCATAACCAGTAAGGATTCAGGAGAAGTTCGCCGAAGCGCTAAGTAAGATTTATAAGCGCGTTTTGAAATGGCCTAAGCTGCTGCAAGTGGATGCGGGACAGAGTTCATGGGCGCTGTCACTAAAACGCTGAAAGACCACGATACTAAGATCAGGAGAGCTGAAGCAGAGTACCACAGGGGTCAAAGCCTCGTTGAAAGATTTAATCGCACCCTAGCGGAAACGGTTGTTTGGATATCAGTATTGGAAAGAATTAGCAGGATCCATCCAAAAGCAACAGGGAGTGGGTGCAGAGACTTCCAGAGGTCATTACGGCTTTAAATAATGAGGAAACAAGGGCAACGGGAATGAAACCTAAGGATGCCATAAAGAAGAAACACGTCGAACACAAATCCTACGTTAGGAGTTCAAGAGCAGTAGGAATGAAAGAAAAAAAATTGCCAGGGAATAGTCACGGTTCAGATATCTCTATCAGCCTGGGGAATTGGAAGGAGGATCCAAAAGAGCTACGGATCCCTAATTGGTCTTTGAAAACTTATCAGATCTCAAAGTCCGTCACAAAAGAAGGACAGCCTGTGTTGTATTACTTAACAGATGGTCCAAGCCGTGGATTTGTTAAAGAAGAGCTGCTCATAGTCCCCAAGGATTCAGAGTAGTGCTGCACCACGCGCCTGATTACACTCTAAGCACGTCAAACGTATATTACCTACAGAGTGACCTTTCTTATTATTTAAACGGTCCACAGAAAATTGCTGATCGTCGTTTGGTTCAAAATCCCAGAGTAGCGGTATGTTACACTTAGCACACCTTGCGTTGGGTTTATAAACATCATCGACTGTGAGGTCAAATACCTTATTTTTTTCCTCATCAATTCTCTTATACCTTTGTAATTTCTTAAGTATATTTGCTTTAGCCACTTCAGGCGGAGTGTTATCGTACCGTAATTGCGGACCCCACGCTCTTTTTAGTTGTTTGTAGTATTCAACTCTGCTAACTGCAGTGTAAATAAGATTACTCCAACAAAGACGCTGGTCTATAATCCATAAGTTTTCTTTAACTGTTAATCCCTGAGCACTGTGTACTGTCATACAATAACCTAACCGCCAGTCCGGCGAAGAAATAACCTTTTCTACTACAGATAGCGGCACCCAAGCCCTATCGTGTGTTACAGCATTTTCTATGACCACCCGCGTACACGGCACCGTAATTGATTTTTTTTGTCTTGTATCGCGTGGCCTATAAGACACCGGCACCAAATGCGAAGTAAACTTTTCTCGATGCCGCCTTAACAGATCTTTTTCAATCCTCGCCTGCACCGCCCTTTTACTACTAAGCACCAAATCCGTCGGCCGCCACTCCTGCAAAAACACCTCATAATCCCGCGCTACCATTCTTTTCCGCATACATTTACACTGCTCAACATCGGTTAAACCTCTCAATGCTCTTTTAAACTTCTTTATCTTATCGTCTTTACTTCTATAATCTGCTTTTATTTCCTCATGGTAAAATGTCTTAAGCCACCAATGCGGCATCTCGCCCGTAATAGGCGGCGGCTGGCACGGATCGCCCGCAAATATCACCTGCGTCTTCCCCTCTAAGAACCCCACAAACTCCTTCAGTATCGGCAGCGGCACCGTACAAATCTCATCCCAAAGAATCACCGGCGGTATCTCTTTTATCGCCTCAGGAACCCATTTCTCTCCATTATATCTGAAAAAGCTATGATAAGTCTGTGCATCATACCCCTGCGCCACCAATTCCCTTTCCAACCGATGCGTCGGCGTCAGCACTTTCACTTTCGGAAACAGCCTTAACACTCTCGTCGTCTTCCCGCTTCCGCCGGCCCCATAAAGATACGAAACCCTTTTATAGCTTATCGGATCTTTAACACTAGGCCATATTTTCTCTGTCACTTCTCTATTGCCCTCTCTATGCGCCCCATGGTATTTTACCCTTTCCCGCCACGTCCTCATCTCTTCATTTTTAATCCGCCATTGCCCGCTCTCAGCCATCTCATCTTTGACATAATACATTTTCATCTTCTCTAAAACTTCCGGTCGAATATACAAACTATCCGTTGCTACCCTGGGTATATCATCCTTATCAAACCTTAACAGCATCGTTAAAAGGTTAATATGAGCATAAGACAGCATCGACGCCCTTAAATGATAATACTGCGCCCTATAATCGTGGTAATAACACAACACTTTGCCCTCACTAAAATCCTCTACCCGCACCATAGTATTTTCTTCATGCGCCTTTTTTATTAGAAAGTTCAATTCTTCATCATCCGTTACCAGCCGCCGTTGCATATGTTTTTCTCCCGCTCTGGCCCCTTGAGTAAACTTGCCAATAACAATCCTTGCCGCGTGGTTGTCTTCAGGCAGCCACTGCGTCTTATCACCATGGCAAAGAATCGCCTCATGCGCCGTGTACTCTAAAAGACCATTTTCTTCAAAGAACTTTAACAACGGCACCGGTAACCAACCTTTTTCTTCAATATGCTTACCATACCACGCGTAAATAATAGGATGTAGATCTTCTTTAAACTTCCACGTCGTTAACTTTACAAACCCATTCGCCGGCGCCTCATAACGCCCATCCAGAGCCACTCTAAAGAACTGAGAATCCGGATGTCCAAAGCGCTGATAAAACGGCTTACAATCACCGAGGCCCTTAAAGCTGGCCGGATAACAATGTTTCATGTCCAGCGACACATAATCTTCTTTTTTATACTCCATATTCCACAGTCCGCCGTGTCCATGCTCTACGCACGCCAGCGCAATCTCCGGCAACTCTTTCGGCGTCGGCTTCCAATGATTTCTTTTTCTGGCCGCTACAAAATCCAAAGAACTACTACAAAAGACTTCTTCTCTAAAATCCTCGCCCAAAACTTCACAGGCCTTCTTTATTCTTTCATCTTCTACCTGCGGCCGATAAAGCGTCCCATCTTGCGTAATAAACTGTGTTCCCTCCGCATCTAACAGCCAAATAGAATTCTCTTTAATAAAATCACTGCCGTCACAAAGAATATTGCCGTCGATATCAAATTCTGTCCATAGTGGATTTACTTCTTTATAGACCTCAACTTTCTTTTTCCTTGGAAATCTCACATCTCGCCACGCATGACCATTATGCTGATAAATCTTGATCGCCGGTCCGGCTCCGTTATATTTTGTAGTGCCGGGATAGATAAATCCGCCCATAATGTCTAACACAGCTATTTTTCTTTTTATGGCCACTTCTAATTTCATAATCGCCTCTATAGTCCCGCCCGACCTTTTTGTATTCCATTCCCACTGTCGTATCGCCTTTCTGCGCGCGTCAGTCAAACATCCGCCGCCCTTTGTCGAATCCGTGAAATACTCTCTAATAAGTTTGGCAACACAGTTACCTGGATGCCTCATCGGCTGTAGCTTTTTTACGTCTGGCTCTTTTAATTTATAACCCTCGTAAATCACAACAGTAACCGGATAAGCTTCGTCGTAATACAAAGAATCAATGCCCACTAAAGCGCCGGGCCTAGTATCTTTATTTAAAATGAATATATCTTTTCTGTTACTGGCTCTAATGGGGTTTCTTCCTTTTTCAATCACCCACCGATTGCCATCGTGTTTTATAAATGCCAACTGAAGACGAAAATCCCCGTCGGGCAGTTTATCTATAATTTCCTCCGCGCGCGCCTCGGTCATCGAAGCATCTGTATCTTTCTCTATAAACGTTGTAAAAACAATATTTGCATCTGTGTCATCAATGACACTTTTTCTGAGCCGCGCTATTTCTCTGGAGGCAATGGGAGGCAAAGAGCCATCTAAGTCAGTTTTTAATAACCAGTCGATCACGTCCATATATATAAAGAATTATTTTAATCTCAAATCGCGACGCAGAGAATCCCTGATGTGGACACCCCTAGATCTATACAGGCAGGCCCTGTAAATCACAAGGCGCGATCGAGATAAACCCTTACTGCTGCTACAATGCTAGAAAATTGAGCTCAAGTTTCTCAGTTAAAGACAAACCACGCAAAGAGGACAAACACAACATCATATATAAATTCACGTGTCCAAATAAAGAATGCCCATCCACCTATATCGGAGAATCAGCCAGAAGACTCAAAGAACGAATGCTTGACCATAAAGGAAGAGACAAGAAATCCACCATCCTTAGACATAGCGTAAACAAAAAGCATGAACATGTCAACGCTGAAAACTTTGAAGTCTTAGGAGAACATTACCCTTGGTGGCAAAAACGTAAGATCGCTGAGGCATTGATTATTAAAGAACAAAGGCCTGACTTGAATGAGCAAGGACAATCCGTTCCATTAAAATTGTTGAACTAAAAATAATCTTGTAATCTACCGGTCCCCATGGGACATGTTCCTTCTTACCTGTAAACCTTACTTTAGCAATAAATTATCTGATGATGGACAGTGGAGACTGCCCGAAATATCATTTATTCACAAAACTTCTCGTCATTTTATTTATTATTTTTATGCAACTTTTAAAATATTTACCAGGTATAATTACCATTAATAGTAAGCAAATTAGTTGTATTTTCCTCTGGCTGAGGAACGAAAGAAGTGGAAAATGTTTTCTCACACATCACTGGGGCCTGGGCCCTAGGGGCCTTAGTCACGTGTGCAGTGGGCAAAATCAGTTGCTTTTTTGCTGTCCGCCATTACTGACTTGTAAGTTTGCGTTACGTATTTGTATCAAAAATTACCGTAGTTATCGTTCAGTTTTTCGCGTGTTGCTATGAATAGAAGTAAAAGCAGACCAAAATCTCGGTCTAGAGTGGTTAACCGGCTCCAGTCACATAACAAAAGCCCGGAAGGAGAACGGCGTTCACGTAGCCACAGCAGTCGCCATTCTCGCAGTCGAAGTCCAGAAGTGAATGCGGATCAACCGAGAACATCACAGTCGTCCAGCGAACCACCAGATTGGGCTAAGGAGCTATTAGCACAACAGAAAGAATACGGAAAAGAAATCAAAAAGCTGAAAGCTGAATTAGACGTGAAATCAAAAAAGGCGGGAAAAAACGATGGGACTGAGCCGGAGTTTAAGTTCGAGGGAAACAAGAAGCAATACCAGCTGAATAAGAAGGTGCTTGAAAAGATCAACGCCGCAAAAGATGCAAGTGACGACGAGTTACGGGAGGAATTTCTGAAAGAAGGTGAGAATTTGCTCCTTGAACGAAACAAACACATTTGCATTGCAGAGAAATATGGCTGGGACACTGTTGAATGTTACTCGACGGATCCGATCGCGAGTGATTTGGATGACGAGAAAAAGATCAAGAAAACAGTTAAGGAGTCGAAGTTCCTACAGGAAGAAAAACGCAAAGCAAAACTGTTTAAGTCAAAGAGACAGACTACACAACGAGGAGTTGAGAGACGTGTTACTGTGGAAAAACCTGCTCTGGGCTCTTCGGCTGGAAAATTGCCAACTGTTACGGTTACTCGTGACTCACGTACTTGTTTTCGCTGCTTCCGCACTGGTCACGTTGCCCGAGACTGCTGAGCACCGACAGGTAACGGGGGAACAGGGCAATCCCAGTCATCTGGACTTGCATCAAATGCTTAATAGTACATTACAAACTGACACTGAACAGTATTCAGAAGCGAATTTGGATGGACTTCAAAAAATCGGTCAATTGTTGGATTTATATGACGTTGAGTTGGAGTCTGCTGTGCGGGTTAAAGGCAGACTTAAAGAAAACATTACATTTTGGCGCAGTATAGGAACAAGCCCATGGGTGCTGAGTATAATTGAGAATGGATATTACCTACCTTTTACTTCACTTCCAACTAGAAGGAGTTTTAGAAACCATCCTAGTGTTGACCAAAACCAGGAGTTTGTATGTCAAGAGATAAGAAAACTTGTGTCCTCAGGTGCATTAGTAGAAGTCAAGATAGACGATGTGACTGTTCTGAACCCACTGGGTGTTGTAAAAAATGCCAGTGGCAAGTCCAGGTTAATTTTGGACTTACGCTATGTTAATAATTATTTGAGATCCTGCAAGTTTAAGTATGAAGGCATCCAAACAGCATCAGAGCTGTTTCAGAAAAATGACTGGGTTTTCAAGTTTGATTATAAAAGTGGTTACCACCATGTTGACATATTTCCATCCCATACAACTTTTCTTGGATGTTCATTTTTGCTGGATGGCATACTCAGATATTTTAAATTTACTGTTCTCCCATTTGGCTTGGCAACCGGGCCTTATGTGTTCACAAAGATACAAAAAGCCTTGGTCAAACACTGGAGGAGTAAGGGATTTCGTATATTTACATATCTGGATGATGGTGCTGGTGCAGAGCAGGGATTTGTTGATGCTTGTAATATGTCAGAGTCTGTCAGGATGGATATTAAACTGAGTGGCTTTGTAGCAAATGAAGAAAAGAGCCAGTGGATACCTTCGCAGTCTGTGGAACTCTTGGGATTCATTATGGACCTCAAAGCAGGTACCTTTCAGGTACCAATCCGTAGAGTGGATGTCTTAAAGCAGCTTATTGACATTGTTGTAGCAAAGGATTTTTGTGTGTCTGCAAGGACATTAGCTTGTGTGTCTGGCTCTTTGGTTTCTATGACTCTGGCTATGGGTCCAGTCGTGCGTCTTTGGACAAGGGGGCTTTACAGAGACATTTGTCAGGCCCCCAGTTGGGACCAACCTATCTGTCTGTCTTCGGACAGTCGTACAGAGATACTGTTCTGGAAATGTAATTTGGACATTATGGGATATCCCATATGGGCCCCCAGCCCTAAAATCGAGGTCATAACTTATTCAGATGCTAGTGGTCAAGGCTGGGGTGGTTTTGCAGTTCACATTAATGGTGAAGCAGCAGTTGGAAGCTGGTCAGAGGAAGAAAGCACTAGAAGTTCTACTTTTCGAGAGTTGAGAGCCATACGTCTTGTCTTGGAATCTTATGGAAAAGACCTTCAAGGAAAAGAAGTATGTCATAGAACCAACAACAAAAATGCAGAAATCATCATGTCTGTTGGAAGTCGAATTCCAGATCTTCATTTGGAGGCAGTATTAGTTTACAAACTTTGTCAAGAGTTGAACATTTGCCTGTCGGTGGAGTGGGTAAGCAGAGATAATAATGTTACAGCAGATGAACTATCAAGAGTGGAGGATACAAATGACTACATGCTGGATCCTAGGTGTTTCCAGTATATTGATAAATTATGGGGACCACATTCCATTGACAGGTTTGCTACTGTCAAAACTAAACAACTGGACAGATATTGTAGTCGATACCGGAACCCAGGGTGTGAGACTATCAATGCCTTCACAGTCTGCTGGGCTCATGAGAACAATTGGGTTTTTCCACCACCCAATCTTATACCTAAGGTTCTGAGACACGTCTGCTGGAAGGGAAGACGGTTCATTGATTGTCCCAGAGTGGCCGTCTGCAGTCTGGTGGCCCCTCCTTATCAATAGGTCTAGGTCTTGGAGAAGCTTCATTAAGGGATGTATACGAATTCCCCCCTATGATGGAATCTTCCTGTCAGGATCTTCAGCAAGCAGTATTTTTACTTCTGGCACCCCTTCATTTGCTGTTTTGGCATTGAGAATTTGCTTCAGCAACCAGGAGGATGTCGCTACTTGACATGCTGTTAGGGCAAATGTATTGGCAGGGATGCCTTACAAATCAAGTCAATTGCTGCTGCCAGGTATGATGTGTATACAGTGACACTACATGCTGTTAGGGCATGTCACTGATGCTGTTATGGCATGTTTTGCTTATGCTGTTAGGGCATTCCAAATTAATTGCTGTCAGGGCATTCCAATATGCTGTCAGGGCAATATATTTATGTTTATGATAATGAAACTGTGAGGGCAGGGGTGAACAGACCACTCATGTACTGTTTTAGGGAATGCTTGAATCCTAGCTGTGTCTAGCTTGTGGAAGCTGATGCTGTTAGAGCATAATGGCCATTGGGGATATCAGTTGGAGGGAGTAATGCTATGTGTAAATTGCAAGCTAGAGAGCTGTTGGGGGCACATTGGGTTAGTCAAAGTGCCTCATACTATCATATTTATGAATTTCAGTGTCACTTGACAACACACAAGAGTTGGGTTTGTTAGACAACCTACCAGTTGATGGGCTGGACCATCCAATGCTGAAAGAGCTGGCGAAGGCACTTCCATCGGTTCTGATTCGTGATAGGGCTCCAAAGACAGTTCACACATATCTACGTGCATTCAGTGCATGGAAGTCCTGGGCCGATCACTACAATGCAGCCTTTCTGCCAGTTGAGACAGTGGTGTTCTCATTGTACTTAGTTAAACTTATCAATGAGAACAAGTCAGTTTCCACCATTAATACTGCAGTGTATGGAGTTAGTTGGGTACAAAAGAAAATGGGTCAACCACAGGTGGCTGAAAACCCTGTTGTCATCCAGATAGTGGATGCTGCTCGGAGAATTCTAGCCAAGCCACCAGATCGCAAGAGGCCCCTCAAGGCAGACCAGGTCATGAGCATTATATCTCGTCTGGAGAAAGGTAGTCTGGCAGATTTACAAGTGGCACTTCTATTTGCATTGGGGTTCTTTGGTTTCTTGCGGTGGGATGATTTAAGCAACCTGAAAGTAGATGATCTGCTCTTCGAAGAGTCACATGTTGCAATCTTCCTGCAGCAACGAAAGAATGATCAATTTCGTGAGGGGTCTTTGTGGCAAGGCGCGATGCAGCTCCATGCCCTGTGGCAGTGACGGAGAAGTTCCTGAAGATGGGCAGCCATGCAGAAGGATCAAGTGTGTTCTGTAAAATTCAGAGCGCAAAAGCAGGCCAGATTCTGAGGAAAGCACCTATGTCCTATTCACGTGCGAGCGAGCTCGTGAAAAATGAGTTACGAAGGGAAGGACTGGACCCTAGCTTGTATGGAATTCATAGCCTTCGGTCAGGTGGTGCCTCGGCTGCAGCAGCACTTAGGATACCAGATCGCTTGTTCCAGAGGCAGGGAGGATGGAAAAGTGAGAAGGCAAGGAACAATTACATTCAAGAATCATTGGACTCGTTGCTACTGGTTACTAAAGAGATTCATGGTTCAGTATGATGCCTGAAATTTGTGGATAATTACTTATGAAAACTGTACTTGTGAATGGACATTGGATATCAGACATTAATTTATTGAAGTTAATATTTTGGCATGGACATTAGATATCAGGCATAATTTGAAAAGTCAATATTTGAACATTGCTCATACGTTAATTGTACAGTTACTTTTATATAGTATTGCAGGGTAAAATAGGGTGGATGTTGAGACAATGATGGGCTCAGTCCTCTATGCTTTGTAAATTGCGGTGGTCAGCTTGACAATAGCTCCCAGTGGTGTGTGAGAAGTTGTATTTTCCTCTGGCTGAGGAACGAAAGAAGTGGAAAATGTTTTCTCACACATCACTGGGGCCTGGGCCCTAGGGGCCTTAGTCACGTGTGCAGTGGGCAAAATCAGTTGCTTTTTTGCTGTCCGCCATTACTGACTTGTAAGTTTGAGCCCTTAAGTACCCACCCAACCCTCAGTCGACATTGCTAGAGTATCAGTTTAATTAGGCTCTGGTTGACAGTCTTATCTAGTTTGTTATGTGTTTACCATGCTTGATGTAAGTTGAGTTTTAGTTTTGTTGATATGAAATAAAGAAGTCAGTTGGCGGTGGTCAGCTTGACAATAGCTCCCAGTGGTGTGTGAGAATTTGAATTAATTAAGTGTAATATTTACGTCTTTGGTGGATTTGAACAGGTCTACCTAATTTAAGTGATTTCAATAAACATGGGCACTGCTAATTAGCTATTAGCCAAAATTAAGAACAAAAGGAGATAATTTAGTTTCTAATAAATTGTTGTTACTAGTCAGTTAATATTGCTCATGCAGGTTTATGAAGGTTTTATGAAATCACTACATGCATGTAATGTGTAGTTCCAGAAATTATCCATACCCCCCCCCCCCCCCACGGAGGGATAAATAATTTCCGAGGGGTAGGGGGGTCAAAATCGTCTAAATTTCCAGGAGGAGGGGGGGTGTTTACGTTAACACGTTTTCTGAACGTTATTTTTACAAAAATACTCTAAAAATACTCCAAATGCCATAACCAATCCTCGCATATGAAACATTATTGATCAATCAGCGTCTTTAATCATTTCTTGAAGCATAATTTGCACTTTCTTTCAGCTTAGATCAGTCTTGTTCGATATAGTCGCCATTTTGATTTATGAGAATGACCGCTGACCAGAATGACTGCTGACCATATTCGAAAACAAAATGGCTGCCGCAAACGTTCCTCTATAAACAATGTCACTTTTTCGGAGTATTACTCCAATGTCACAGGTCTTGCCAAGGCAAAATATCGAGAAAAAGTTGAATTATGTGGATTCGATCCATATCTTTTGAATAAAAGCGATTGTAGCCAAGAATTAGGGAAGTTTCCATGCGTCATAGTAGAATACTACGTACTCGAAACCTTGTGGCCAACTGGAAAGCAGATGAAGGCTTACAAGTCTCTAGAAGCATACAATTTCTTTGAAACCTTTTCTACATAGTAATATGATTGGAATTTCCTAGAGGTGGGGGTACACATGTTATATCAAAGTGGAAATTCCAGGGGGTAGGGGGGATTTCTAAACAACCTCAAAACAAGAATTTCTGGGGGGTGTGGGGGGTCTGAAAAAAAATCCCTCCGTGGGGGGGGGGGGGGTATGGATAATTTCTGGAACTACACAATGTTTCCACTATCTCTACTATTGTTTTCTCAAAACCTTGCAAAAGCACTTTTTTGTGCTTATTCTTGTACTAATGTACAGTCAATATTTGATATTTAATACTACTGTGTTTATCATTACAGGTCATACATGTACCTCGATCTTCGAATGTAAACCATCATTTTTATGGGCCAATGAGATTGTTGAAGATTAGTGTTTTTCTTTATACAAGTACAACTTACTTATCTTACATGTACATATGAAGGTAAGATGGTTTATAATTAAGCTTTTTAAAATTTATTTACATACATGCACTGTATGTTACTGTGATGATTTGGTCATCTCCAGATCTACTGTAGATCACTTCAAAAAAACAAAACAAAACAAAACAAAACACAAAAAGAAGGTTCAAGGAAGCGTCAAAGTTGTTGAATGTTCTATTTTGTTCATATATTTACCTTTTTCTCTTTCAAACTGGCTTACATCTATGCCTTGTGATTTCAGGTACTCTTTTATAATTTGGCCACTGTTTTTTGGGGTAGCATTATCTGACACTCTCCTTATTTTGTATTCTCTTGCCTTGGCACTCCAGTTTACTTCCTTAAGGGGCCATGATTTGACATCGTCCAATAATTGTTCAAAGTCACCTTCAATGCTTTCTGGGCTGGGGACATGAGACTTTGAATGTAATTTCTCAGGTGGGGGTTTTTGTACTCTTTCTTCGGCCTGCTGGGTGGTCTCAAAGTATGTTGCCATTCTTTGCTTTTGTCTTGAAGAGAAAGGCTGTCTCATAGCTAAATGAGAGTCAGTATCAGTCTGTTTCCAGACTGACTCCAGTGAGGATTTGATTTTTCTTTGCTCATCTCTTTTTTTTTCTTCTGCTCTACAGGGCTCACTCGTTTTTGTAGTCCACTTTGTGATGGTGGCACCATTAGCAGCACATCTTTGAAGCTACAGCCAAGGTTTTCCTTGCATGTGTTGTCAAATGCTGTGAAGATTTTTTGGCCAACATCTTTAATCTCACTTTTAGTTGGCTTGGCTTTGTTAACTGATGTAAGGACCTTGGCCTTTGATGTTATGTTGGCCAGTGGTTTTTGGTGAATAACAGACACCAGATTTTTTTTCGATATTGGAAATGATGACTGATCAATTGTATGGATATCAGCACAATATTTACAAGACTTCACAACATGCATTCTTCTTCTGGCATCTGACATTTCTTGCCATTTTGTGTGCAAAAACCTGTTGATGTAGCCTTCTTTCTGAGGATTTTTCCATTGAGTGAATATCTTATCTAGCTTGTGGCAACTTCTGTAAAATAATCCTGAAATGTAGCAGAAAGTACAGCAGCATTTTAAAATAAGCATTGCATGTACTGTAGAACAGTAAACCTGACTAAACCAGTTGTAAATTAAGGGATCCTTTACTTCTGCTAGAACAGAGCTGTATATATTAAGCGCTATACAAATCCGTTATTATTATTATTAAACTATCCTGTACATACTGTATTTAGCCTCAATTTTGTTGATAAAACATACAATATATGTTATGCTTACCTTTATCAATTTGTAATTTAGGATACTCTGCAAAATGCTCTTGGTACAGCTTGTACCTTTCTTGTAGCAAACGAATTTGGAATTTCGTATTACTTTCATTTGTTTGACGAGTTATTGAAGATATTGCAAGTTTTTTTGTAGTATATAAATATACTCTTGCAAAAGCACAGTTTAGAGTTTCTGTCATTAACAGCTGATTTTATGTAAAACTTTAGATAACTTAATAATTTCCTCCTTTTCAAAAGCTGTAAGTGATCAAAATCCTTGTACGATTTGAAAAGACCGGGAAAACTATGAGCTATTGCGCATGGTTGTGTCAGAAATGACCGCTTAGCAGAAAATAAGAGAGCTATTATTAAGCTATGAAATGATTTAGGTTGAAAAAGGAGCACCAGTGACATTGGCTAAAATACCACTTTATTTGGACGAAAAAGAGATCTTTTACAATACAAGTACTATAATACAAGGTCACTATCGGAGAAACAATATAACAAACTTTTTTACAGCAAAAAAACTTGTTCTTATGTTATTTGGGTCAATTATAAAACCCCAGAAACAAAAATATACAAAGGTCCACAAAAGGTTTCTTCTTCGTCCGCCATCTTGATGTTTCTTTTCTATACTTCGCTCCCATTGGTTGAAAACATAACACTTCTTGTTATTGGTCAGATCGATGACATTTGGGGCAAGAATATATATATATACTCATTGGGATTCCTGTGGTAAATCCAAAATGGCGGATCTCGTACAGCTAAATCAAGCGTTAGTTTTTTACGGATGCAAAGATGAATTTCATAAGAATTATGAATTTTTAATCACTAGCTTATCGAGGGAGGTAGACTTCTTGTACTGCTGCCTTAATACCTGGACAAACTTTAAGCAAGTTAAGGTAATGGGCTCGCGCGAGTTTTTATCAACGAATTTTTCTATAAATCATTATGTAGATTGTTTTTGAGTTGGGAACATCAAATCAATAAAGAAAATGGGGGTCACGGTGCTAGTTTTGGTGCTATGATAGCTAGAAAAGAGCGAAATCTCGCCTTTTCGAACGAAAACAACAGATTTTAGAGTCTAACCTCTAGCATACGATAAGTCTTTGCAAATTTGCAAACTAAAGGCTTTCAGACATGCTAAAGTAGACAAAGTATCATGAAAAGTAATATGTCTTCACTTATTTGTAAGTAAAGCTGAGTATTCGCAATTGAAAGATGAAAATCAGGTGTACTTACGCACAAATCGGATGTTCATTTTGACGATTTTTCGCGATTTTCTCAAAAACCTATCGAGGAATTTTTTCCTTTTTGTGGCTACTGCCTCGTAAGAGGCAGAAGCCCACTATGTCATCGAGTTGTAAGTCCGTAACACCACAGGAACTCCAAAATCGGAAAACGTCGGGACCAATAGCAGCTCGAATTCTATCTATCGGCACATCTACGCCTATTGTCCGGAAAATCGAAACGTCTCCGAACTTCCGCGATCACTACCGATTTCGTCAGTTCCATATGCCAAACGCCAGAAATACAATGCTTGATGACAATGCTGGGTCGTTGTACCCGTTCATCAGCTCTGAAGATGTTGATTGAATAAAGTAGCTAAGAAAGGTAAGTTATTTTCTGCATATTGTGCTCAACTCTTGTCTGCAAAGCTGTCTTAGGACTTTTTGTTTAGCAGTGACATTTTTTCGTGACGCCATGCACTTGTGTGATTCGACACGTCGAAGAATTTATCCAATTTACTTATGAGATTTGTCGCCTACTCTCTGTGCAATTCGCTTCTAAGCTTAACTAGCTTTATAGGCAAGCTTTTTAGATTAAATTTATAAATTAGTAATCAGTACCGGGAATCAGTAGTAGACAAGTGATCGCCGAAAATGGCCATCATCAGTGAACTAAAAAGCGTTTTGCCCATTGCAGTTTACTAACGCATTTGTTTATAATGATATTTTCTTGTTCTCGGTTACCTCTCAAAATTGTGTTCATGGATACCAGAAATAGTAATCTTCACTGTGACCGACGATATTAACAATGAGAATATTTAATTTGACCTTTGATTTGTTTATCAGTGTCACGTAACTGCAAATATATCCTTGTGCCTCAAGTCAATAAAGTATCTTAGCATAAAGTATATCAAACAGAATCTCCTTTAAAAACAGGAAAAAAAGCCCAAAATAATCCACTTAAGTATGGACTTATATGACTTATGGACTGATGTATGTACGCTGAACACGTCCCTCCCAAGGTTCATGTCACACAACTGAGCTAATTAGATTCACTTCCTCAAACACCGGTGAGAGAAATATAAAATTTGCAGAAAAATTCAAACATTTTATTCCAAAAAGCGGCCAGAGCGAGAAGCCATTTTGGCTCTTGTTTAGATTGAATTTCCTTTCTTCATGACAAAAATCACTACTACTTTCTATATTACTTCATAAATAGCAATTAAAAAAAAAACAATTCATTTGGAGATGTCTACTACAAAATGTTAGTGTTTATTTTTGTCAACCCTAATCAAACACATCAATGTATTCGTCTCTTTTACACTCTAATTCAATTGTGCTCTTTTCTTGTCATTCAATTAGAGTGATTACACTTAACCTGAGAAAAAGTACAAAATCTAAATAGCTGACTAAAAAGTTAAAAATCCTTTCTTTCCTATTGAGTTTAATAGTGCTATACTTTGCATTATTTACCTAGTGCAACTCTATTATACTTTAACATACTATTACTATTACAACTATTTTGCTTTGTTTCAGAGGTTATGTCATAACCATTTTAAGACATAAAACAAAGTCTAAGTTAAGTTGTAATACCTGTAGTTAAATTGCAATAGAGTGGTTTACATAAACCTGTGAAATAAGTATTAGCAATTAATGTGTAATAATCAAATAAGAACAAAAGAAAACAATTGAAATAGGGTCTACTAATGGCCTCTTTATATGAAGGCAGGTTGTCCCTGCTATAGGATGGATAATCTTTTTCTTTTTTCCCTGGGGATCGACAAAAAACAAAAGAGTTATCCCGGCTAGCAGGGACAACTCGCCTTCATATAAACAACACCTAATAAGTATCATATTGTTTAGTATTTTTCATGGGTTTATGAAAATCACTCTAAAACAATATTTGAATTAATTAAGATGTATTACAATATGATATGTTAAAGTATACTTAATTCAATTGTCAACCAAATCCTACATTTCAGTCTTTAATACTCGAAATGAAAACAAAACACTGCATATCACTGTCCTATAAAAATCATTTTCACTTCCAGCATGCATCTGAACTGCCTCTTCTTTAAAGGCAGTAGACACATGCGGATAATATCCGCCTATTTTTTGATATGTTTTGGCTTTTATAAAAATACGTCGAAAAAGCAAAAGATTAGGATAGGCCACGGTGCTAGATTTTAAGTTATAAGGCTTTGAATACAGTTACATGGCGTCCGCCATATTGAAATATTTTAGAACACAGGAAGCCCAATCAAATTCGATATCAGCACGCGTGCAAAACATGCGCAAACGTTATGCGCACGAATGCGCGAGCGCATTACCTTAAGTACATAAATATGGTGATCTTTGAAAATATGTGGAAATAAGACTGGTAATAGTATTCTAAGTACTAACAATAATAGCGAGAATTAGCATAACAATAGATATCCCATCATGCAGTGCTCCGTATATTAGTTCGCGCACATGCCTTGAGTCATTCACATCTACGACACCGTCCAGAGAGTTACCAGCAAAAAGTTTAAGCTCGCAACGCGTCATGGCAGATGCTAACCAACGTCCTGTAGATGCTGGAGCCGTCCCTTTACCACAGGCGGCCGATGAAGGCGCAGCGGTGCCCCAGCAAGTTCCCCAGCAAGTTCCCCAGCAAATTCCCCAGCAAGTTCCCCAGCAAGTTCCCCAAGAGCAAGTCCAGGGCGGCCAGAACCCACCGTTGGTTAATGCTTTACCACCGTTGGAGGTATATATTGAGTTAGCTTTTAATGTTCGCTTTCCTTAGTTTTACTGCGAGTGCTTATTATTGCCGTTTGTACTATAGTTTTAGTTCTTTCCGATGGGCCAGATTTAGAGTGTGTTATAGGTTGTTTTGTGTGCATATGAAGTGTTGTAGCAGGCCAACAGGGGCGCCCAAGTTTCTTTTACCATGTACAAGGTTTCGCAAGCAGTGTTATTGCCCTCATTCTTGCCTAAGATTAGCAGACTTTTTTACTAGTTTCCCCGTTGCACATTGTACCAACTTAGGCAGTATGCAAATTTCTACAAAAATCTTAAGTTGTTTTCCCTTGTGGCCCCAAATCTAACATAGTTTATATTTCTTGTTCACTCACGCACAAATTGTTACTACGTAAAAGTTCCTTCTAAAAGACCTTAAGTCAAGGGAGGCGAGCCAGGTTGGAGTCTACCGCTCGTTTTAGTGGTTATTTTTTTACTGTGTAACGGAGGAGGATTCGAGCCGGGTTGGAGTCTACCGCTCGATTTAGTGGATATCTTAATTGTGTTACAGAGGAGTATTTGAGCCGGGTTGGAGTCTACCGCTCAATTGAATGAATGTTTACTGTGTGTGGCAGTACGTGTTGAGCCGGGTTGGAGTCTACCGCTCGATTTTGTAATATTTGAACTGTTTAGCAGAGGACATTTTGGGCCATGTTGGAGTCTACCGCTCGATCTAATGAATGCCTTACCCCTTTTATCCTAACACGAACCTTCTATGCCCTTTTCAGCGTGCACCTACCCTAGAAGAGAGACTTAAAATATTAGAAGAACAGGGGAAGAGTAACTGTTGCCACGGCCCTACAAGCTCTACACCGTACCCTCGACAAAGCGAGGTTTGACCCTGATGATGCGATAGCGGATCTGGAAACGCTAGTTAGAGTGGCGAAAGTCAACAGTGACCAGAAAGCGAGAGAGTACGAATGTATTCTGGATGAAGTGCAGAAGTATAAGCTCCTCCCCCCCACCGCCCTCAAAGACCTGTTCGTCACCTTGGTGGGCGATCCAGTCAAAGGGAAAGTCCTCGAGAAGGCCAGCAAGGTGTTAAAAAATATCAAAATGGCCACAGGGATCCCTGGCTCCTCACACGAGAGACCGGTCGCACTTATGGACGTTCCTGTGGATGGGCAAGCTGGATGGAACTCAAGTCAGGCAGGAGGCGGGCGTGGCGGCCAGCGTTTTGCGCAAAGCCACCCCTACGGGCGCCGCCCGAACTATAGGCGGCTAAAGTGTTTCGTTTGTGATTCTACTGAACACTTGTTCAGACAATGTCCTCACAAAAAGCGTTAGCCAGACTATGTATGCTATGGCAATGATTGTTAAATGATTACTAATAAAACGTGGACATATAAGTTGAGTCTCTAGTCATCACATATTTCTTTTCCTTTTTTTTTTTTTTTTTTTTTTTCCCTTACTGGCCAACTGGTAGGTCGGTTGTCAGCCTGAAAAAGGAGGAAAATCTCTCCCCCCGGTTTTGCTGGGTCAGGCTGCCATACCCTCCTCCAGGAGGTTCGGGTCCTTCCGGGTATAACCATACAGCAATATTGGTTGCATAAGTTATAGTTTCCGCATACCGTGTCACGTGACACGCCTACTCGTGTTTTATAAAGGGTCAGCTTTTGTCTGTTGTTTCTCTTCAGGATCAGTACGCATTCGACCCTTACGTAAGAGCTGACCCCCGTAGGAAGACACCTAAGTGGATCACTGCGGACCTGAACCCCCTGGAGTCCCTAGAGGGTATGGCAGCCCCACCCTGCGACTTCGAATTCATTAAAAGAGTCGCCTATGAGTTTTTGCCATCAGATATCTCAGCTTTACCCTTCCGCGACCCCAATTGTTTTGTGCCTGGTCAACTTCACCTGCACGCGAGGGACTGGGAAGAGATGATTAACATAGGCCCGTATGATGAGGCCTATGAAGTGCTCGATTGGGTAAAAAACAGAGTTTGCATTGATAGGTTTTTCCGCCATTTCAAAGGCAGTTTCAATGGCCATCAATTTGACAGTGGGAGGCCTCCCCACATGGTATTAGAGAACAACAAGTCATGTGAGATTTTTAAGAACTTCATAGACGATACCATCCTAGATAGGGTAGCCAACGGTGCAATCTCGGTCGTGGGGAAAGTTGGGGAGGTCGAGCCTCCTTTCCTGGTTATGCCATTGACTGTCGAGCCCACAAAACCCCGTTTATGCCACGACAACCGCTTTTTAAACCTCTGGATGGAAGACAGGCCATTTAAACTGGACAATCTATCCCAACTGCCTAGATATTTGGGCAAAGACGCATTTCAGTCTGTTTTAGACGACAAATCAGGTTACGATCATATTTTGCTAGACGAAAAAAGCCGAACCTATTTTGGGATGAAATGGAGAGGGTGGTATTTTGTCTCGAATACAATTCCCTTCGGTTGGAAACTCTCCGCGTGGATATACCACTCCACTGGCTTAGTCGCCACCAATTTCTTTCGCTCCCTGGGGATCCCTTGCTCTCTGTACATCAATGATCGGCACGTGGGGGAACTGCAAACTAGTATTAACCTGAAAACTACCACGCCTTTATTAGTAGATCATGATAAAAAACTTAAGGCGGCTGAAATCGCCGTTTATATCGTAGCCTACACGCTCACGCATCTTGGTTATACGCTCGGTCTAGCAAAATGTGTCCTCAGTCCACGAAGACAGATTCAGTACCTGGGCTTTGTTTGCGACACAGAACAGGAAGCCTTCTATCTCCCCTCTACAAAACAGGAAAAATTCCTCGCCCTTGTTGACCTGATACTCACAAAACGCCAGGTCTCAGCCCACACCCTCCAGTGCCTAGTTGGAAAATGCATCTCGTTCAACCTTGCTATCCAGGACGCCCGGCTGTATGTAAACGAAATGAATATGGCCATTGGGAGAGCTTTGAAGAATTCCAAGCCTATCCGAATACCCCAGACCCTCCGCAAAGAGATTGAGCATTGGCGTTTGCCGACAGTAATAACTAAAGTGGGGAAATGGCGACAGGAAAAACACACCCAATTTGTAATTTATTCTGACGCTTCCAAGTTCGCTTGGGGCGCTGTTTTCCCCCAGTGGAGTTTAGTTCCTGTGTCTGACTATTGGAACCCCGATATGACCACCCAGCACATAGCAGTAAAGGAGACGAAAGCTCTTACTAACGCTATCCAGACTTTCCGAGAGCCACTGTCAAATGCAAGAATCGACGCCTACGTTGACAACCAGTGCTTGGTTAACGCATGGAAGTCCCAAGCCGCTAGGGCAAGCCCTTTGGCAGACGCCCTCAAAGAGCTCTACTCAACAGTCTTTTCCCTGAACGCACGTCTGGTATTAACTTACATCCCTTCGAGAGAAAACCCTGCGGACATGCCCTCTAGGAAACTCTCCCCGGCGGACTCAAAACTCTCATCTGAACTTTGGGACATTCTGCAGGAGCATCCCGACTTTGGAGGCTCGTCCGGTCACTCTATCGACCTGATGGCGCTCGACTCGAATGCCCAAGCTGGAAAGGATGGAAGACCTCTCCCACATTTCACCCCGTACCCAACGCCAGGTTCTGCAGGAGTAGACGTTTTTGCACAGGACCTTAGCAGTGCTAGTACCATCTCGTGCTTAGCGAACCCGTATGTGTTCCCCCCCATCATCCTTATGGGCCCAATCCTGAGTCTTATAAAGGAGAACACCTTATCCTGTACTATCGTTGTACCAGACGTCCGTCCCAGACGATACTGGTGGCCCATTTTGAGTCGAATGTCCAGAGCCTCCCTTCACCTAGCGCCGAAAGGGCAGCAACGTGCCATCTATCCGCCTTCCAAAGAGGGTTATCATGGTAATTTCAGGCTTCCATGGGACTTATGGGCTTACAAAATATAGCCTGTAGTTGTTTTAAAAATACAGCCCGCATCTACATGCATGTATTTCAACTAACTTATTGTCGAATTATAATTATAATAATAATAAAAGAAAAGGAAAAGAAAGAAACGAGCTTGAATGATGTATTTTGTATTTTCGTCTTTGTTTACAGCCCCTCCCTCCTGTTCCAAAATTGTTCACACCCTCAGTAGCTTGCCCATCCTGTTGCCATGCCAACGACTCAGACTTCCGCTTTTGTCAAAAATGTGGTTATCAACGGAAAGCTCTCGGCCCGAGTAAGCAGCCCGGCCCGCCCCTATTACTCGACGTCCAAGCAATGGATTCCCGTCTTTCCGAAGTCTCTGTCATGTCTGCTGACTCAAAATATTCCAAGCAAAAGTCTTCCCTTCAGAAGCAACTCGAATCCTTTCTGTCGTCTCTCCCTCAGCCACAGGACATCCCCACAGCCTGCCCAAGAGATTTGTGCCGTTTCTTAGTGTGGAAAGACAGGCATGGTAAGACAAAGGTACATAAAGATGGTTGCCATTCTCGTTTTGGCCGAGAGTATCCGGAGTGTGAGTGTCCGGTCAGGCTGGCATTCGGTACGGTTGATTCCTTGATAGGAAAACTTAGAGCCATTTTTAACGAAAACGGCCGGGTAGGCAACTGGGACCCGAGACTGTTGGTAGGTAACCCTGCCACCGACTTGTCGCTAAAAACCTATAAAAAGGTTGTCACCGCCGAACAGTTACAATCTCGTACTCTTCCCACAAAAGCCATCCCCTTTTTTCTGAGCGACCTAATGCGGCTTAGTGTTGGATTGAATGGGAAATTGGCAGCACAGACACTATCACCGATCGAAACTTACGGTGTGTTGCGAGATCAAGCCTACTTCAAACTTCTCTTCTTTAGTGGAGATAGACCAGGAGACCTGGGTCAGGTTAAAACAGAAGAGATCCTAAGATTCCCCGGTAATGATGGTTTTTTGTTTAACCATACATGGGGGAAAACACTGAGAGATGGTTCCGAGAACCTATAAAAAGGTTGTCACCGCCGAACAGTTACAATCTCGTACTCTTCCCACAAAAGCCATCCCCTTTTTTCTGAGCGACCTAATGCGGCTTAGTGTTGGATTGAATGGGAAATTGGCAGCACAGACACTATCACCGATCGAAACTTACGGTGTGTTGCGAGATCAAGCCTACTTCAAACTTCTCTTCTTTAGTGGAGATAGACCAGGAGACCTGGGTCAGGTTAAAACAGAAGAGATCCTAAGATTCCCCGGTAATGATGGTTTTTTGTTTAACCATACATGGGGGAAAACACTGAGAGATGGTTCCGAGAATCTATTTGGGGTGCGGCGAGGCCAAAATAAAACCACGTGCCCCGTGTTTGCCACCGAACTTTATGTAACTCACTCCAAGGCAATGGGAGTCGACCTCTCGTCAGGTTACCTTTTTCGCCCTTTAACCCCTGATCGGGCTATCCGGAACAAAAGTTTCTCATCATCAGCGGCGGAGTCTCGCTTCAAGTTGTATCTTAAAGAGTTCAAACTTGACGAATCACACACCCTACACGGCTTTCGCTCAGGCTGCGCCATAACGCTGGCGTTATCCGGCGCGGAGATCAAAGACATTTTGACTCACATCGGATGGAAATCCCAGGCCACTGCTGCTCGCTACATGCAGCTGTCTAAGATTATGTCCGCATCGTCAGCCTCATCTCATTTAATGGAAGCGTCAGCAAGTCAAATTGATCCAGGCCAATCGTATAAACGTTTAAACTCGCTAAAAGACTTCACCTCCGCGTTTCCCCCTCCGTAATACCAGATGGTCTATTCGTCCTTTTAAAATTTAAAAGCCAATACCGAATAAAGGAATGTTACCACAGTTAATGGGTTGTTGAGCTTTGTAGAATGGGAGTAATGTACACCGCTCGAGATAGGATAGGCGTGACGTCTAGGGATGTTTGAGCCTTCCGCGCCGGGATATGGGACCATTTTCGCGTATTCCATATCTTATTATGGATACTCGCGGGTATTGTTAGTAATGAGAATATACTACTATTCTAAGTACTAACAATAATAGCGAGAATTAGCATAACAATAGATATCCCATCATGCAGTGCTCCGTATATTAGTTCGCGCACATGCCTTGAGTCATTCACATCTACGACACCGTCCAGAGAGTTGCGAGCCCCTGCCCTCCCGCCCCGGTCCATGACGCGTTGCGAGACTCATTCACCTGCCTGCGAGTATCCGCTGTCCACCCCATGGACAGCCCCCATTTTCGCGTATTCCATATCTTATTATGGATACTCGCGGGTATTGTTAGTAATGAGAATATACTACTATTCTT
Organism: Telmatactis stephensoni; assembly: GCA_029948255.1. Lineage (NCBI taxonomy): Eukaryota > Metazoa > Cnidaria > Anthozoa > Actiniaria > Isophelliidae > Telmatactis > Telmatactis stephensoni. The sequence continues at coordinate 260,904 of JALIZF010001606.1, read as the reverse complement.
TGGTCTGGTATTAAGGCGGAGTCATAAAAAGCAGTCTATCACAATTTGAATAATCGTAATCCTCAAGCTTTTCATTAAAAACTCATCTCCGCCTTTGGGTGAACAAGTGAAAGTCCGTCCGACATAAATGACATGTCAAACTTTTCAACCAAGTGAAAACTATTAGCTGTCCAACTATTGTCAGTTAATTTGAAGTCAAACATTCTTTTTTTTATTTACAGAGCCTCGTTTTGATGTCAAACCCAGGCCTTAACATGCTTGAGAATCATGGAGGGCCATGAATTTAGAAAAACTTGAGATACACTGGTTGCAAAGCAAAAAGAGTTGAAAAAGGAAGGAAAAGGGAACAAACCAAACGCAGCACGAAACCTTACGGATGACGAAGTTGATATCTTGTTCAGCAAAAACCTGTTGGGTTGTTCGACCCCTGAGGCCTTAATCAACACATTATGGCTTAATAACACACAGTACTTTGGTTTGAGAGGTTGTAAGGAGCACAGAGACATGAAATGGGGGGATATAAAACTTCAAACCAGTGCTGATGGAACTGAATACCTTGAATACAATGAGCGACAGACTAAGACAAGAACGGGAGCTGAACCAAAGGACACACATAAAGTAAAGCCAAAAATGTTTGCTGTAGTTGGAAGTGACAGAGACCCCGTACAATTTTATCATATCTACGCCTCAAAAAGACCAGCCGGATTTCTCACTGATGAGAGACCGTTTTATTTATCGATTAACCAAGCAAACCCACAATCGTCGAAGCCATGGTTCAAGTCGGCGCCAATGGGAGTGAACAAGTTGAACTCCCTAATGAAAACAATGGCTGAAAAGGCACAGTTAAAAACTTCAAACCTGACCAACCATAGCGCAAGAAAAAGAATGATACAGAAACTGAACGACAAAGAAGTACCACCCACACATATTATGCAGATATCTGGGCATAAAAACGTTCAAAGCTTGAATAATTACAGCTCGCTTCCTGAAAATCAGCAACGAAGGATCTCAGGCATTTTGAGTAATTCGAGAGAATCTGCAGTGGAAGTTAGCAGTGAAGTTCGTTGTTCAACGTCTACATTATCAAGCTTCGACCGATATCTAAGAAACAGAGGAAGGTCATGAAGGTAGAAAATATCCACAGTGGACCATTCAATATCGGCATAAATAAGGATAAACCTTGTCTTTCCATGGACCAAACAACAGAGCGTCACCGTTACATCATAGAGTTGGATAGCGATTAAAACTGTTGAATTAAGGACTAACAGACTTTGTTTTCTACTATAAGCTTTGAGATAACCGGTTTTGACTTTAAAACATCTTCAACTTTAGATCACTATTACACTATTTTCATTTTATTTTGTTTTGTTTGTACGAAAAATAGTTTGCTGAGCTTGCTAGCTACATGCTCATCACTTTGATTCAAAAGGAAATAAAGCCATTTTTATGTATGAATTCTAGTTATATATATAATAAACAGATCACACCATAGAAAGTGTTTTATACGGGGCTATATTCACTCGTTGTTTGTGTTAAACACTCACTTGCTCGTACCTCGCTCGTTAGTGTTTTGACACAGAACAACTCGTGAATATAACCCCGTACACGTCGCACTTTCTATGGAGTCATCTCTATTTACTAGACTATATTACTGTACTAGTCTACATCAGCAGTGCATTCTGGGACTGTTATCTCAGTTAAATAACCCGAACAAAATATGTCATGGTTTGTGGTTCTTTTGTTCAGTGTTATCTAGCTGAGATAACAGTCCCAGAATGCACTGCTGCGTCAGAGTAGTACTAAGGAACTGTGTACTATTTATCTGGAGGGTTTTTCTACAATGGTAAGTAGGCCTTAAAATGAAGTTCAAACATCATGAATAATTAATGAGCATTTCAGCCTATCAAAAGCCTCAAATCAGTCACATGCACTGAGGCTTTAAACCCAGTTAAAGTCTTCCTCATTAATATTCTTTATATAAAAATTTGAAATCTTTAAATAAAGATTTTCAAAACCACGCTGTGCTGCAAAAAGCGAAGGAGGATTATATTCACGGCCGACAGATTCGGAGTGACTGAATGAAAATTTAGTCGAACTGAGCCCTTTTATAGAAAAGCTCGGAGAAAAACACTGATAAATCAAGTTCAAGGTAAAGTTTTGAAGGACATTTGACATGTGAATTTGACCGTAAGTTTGTCTTTGAATACTTTGAATGAACTCAAATTCTTCGCATTGTCTTTGCTCGTTTTGCAAACAAACGTCTGTCAACGAGAAAAAAAGTCCAAGTTACACAGAAAAGAATCATAATTTTGCACTGTAATTCACTTTAGATACAAATAAATATTATTTTTGTTTTGTTTTGACGTCTGTTTGTAATTTAAATTTTGTTTTGTAGGGTTTTTGTGTTTTTTGAAATCAAAATCTTGACCATGGAAAAGCAAACCATTTTCACAGCAAAATGACTAAAATTTATAAAAATCTCGATATGCATATGATAAACAGAAAACACCATGGAAAGTACTTTGTACAGTTTTTATTCACTCGTTGTTTTGTATCATAAAACTCACTCGCTCGTTCCTCGCTCGTTCGTTTTACGATAAGCTTAAGCTTACTTCACAACTCGTGAATAAAAACCGTACGCGCGCACTTTCCATGAAGTATTCTCTATATATTGGTCGCCAAATGATATACCATTTATATATCAACTTTGGAGAATCATTTTTATCCCCTGGGCTTGTATAAGAGTGATCAGCACAGACTGGCGCCTTTGTTCTATATCGGTACTTTGAGCGATTTGTCGGAATAAAATCACAAAATTGTCGAACGCAAAACATTTCTTGTGCAATTAATAACTACTTACCAAACATGTGTTTTCCACAAACAAATATTAAACCACCATATTTGTCAAGAGAGAGACAGCCCACCAGAAATCACTCTTTCCAACATGTCGACTTTTATACCGTCACGTTTCAAGACATCCCAGTATGCATTGCCAGTAAACTGGTAAAAAAAGACAGGAAACCCAAGCTCATGTTGAAATCATCTAGTCTATTTCTAGGCCCTCCTTCGCCTCTTTTCCGGGCAATTTTTGTACGGGTATGCTCCGTCCACACTCTCAAACCCCTTTGATGTACCTTATAGCTTTTTTATGTGCTCGCACCTTATTTGGAGAGTAACGTATCATGTCGTGTTTGGCTTCTCCTATCCATCCAAGAAGGACCTTTACATGTAGATCGATCTCTGAGGGGGACGTAAGGGTTTGCGGTGATGGGGTTTTGCGTTATTTTTGATGCGGTTTTGCGGTTATTTGTTATTTTAATCTGCGGTTTTTCGGTTTTTTTACTTCAGCGGTTTGCGGTTTCGGGGATTTTTACGATCTTTGTTGCGGTTTTTTCTCCATTTTGTTTGCGGTTTTGCGATTTCCATACCCCCCCCCCTCCCCTTACGACCCCCCTCATCTCTTGAACTGAAAACATAAGATATGCGCGCTTTTGTTGTATTTTCAATGTAATTAATTTTGGAAATAGATAACACCCGGGATAACATATAATCGGTTCTGTATATTTATTCCGCCGATTCCTTGTTAAATTTTGTCTGAGAAAACTCTTTCTATAATAATAAATAAAGGTCTTATATAGCACTAATACTGAAGGGCTATTCTGAGCGCTTTACAAATCAATTACAAAAGCTAATTAAAATTTGTTATTTGTTCTTTCTTTCTTTCTTTTTGCGCGTTTTGGCGAATATTCCAGTGTGAGCAGTGCTTGGGAGTCCTGTGGCCTGTGGAGCCGTTGCACGTGACTAAAATTGGTCTGGAACGCCTGACTAGAACGTGTTGGGACCATTTCCATGGCCTGTAAAAGTTTTATAGCTACTACTTGAGTCAAGGAGTTCGATGAATGCTTGTTTTCATTTTGTATAAACACCACAATGTTGAGATTCAGTAGATCAAGAAGTTCAAGTTGCTTATGGAACAGACTCAAAGCAGCAAACTATCACGCCGATAGAGGTTGTTTTGGTTTTCGTCCCAAAGACAAAATAATTTTTAACGGTAAGTTCAAGAGTCTCGTTTTGTCTGCAGTTTATTCAGTGGCAATTCTTACACTAAGTACTATGTATCTACTAAGTATCCTTTGAAATTAGAGTGATTTTCACCGGACTGTGAAATAGTTACTAAGCTAATAGACACTAATAGACTCTGCACCCATTGTTTTCTTTTGTTGCAATACAACTATTAGACACTATTAAACACTGACTATTAGTAATTGTTTCACAGTCCGATGAAAATCACTCTAACAAATATATATAAAGCATGCAATAGAGTTTTCCGATTTAGCGGCTTTTCGAAAGTTATTGCCAGACACTAGTCCCTTTAACAAAAGCTTTTCTTTTTTTTACACAACAGAGCTTCGCTCAAAACGCTAACAACACCTAACATCATTATAATAAATCATTATTCTTTTGTTTTGTTCATCAATAAGTGCGAAGGTATAGTTTCGGCGGCCGGTGCTTCAATTTGATGTCAAGTCAGTTCCAACAAATTGAAATTACCTACGTTACGTTTTTCGAGAATAATGTGTACGTGAAGTCATGTTTCATGTTAACATGCAACGAATGTTTTCGCTCACATGTTTGTAAAATTATTGCTTTTCCACACTAAGACGGCAGTTTTCATTTGTCTCTACGAAGAAGATATTGTTTCAGTGGATGTCGAAAAAGGGAGTTAGAGCGATATAACACTAAAACCGTGAAATAACTTAGCAGCTAAATAGAGACAAACAGTAGCAAAACCCTTTGTTTTCTATTGTTTCATTAGTACTATTTGTACTAGATGCGTTTTTTATGTGTAGAATTAGGGGCTGTTTATATGGAGCCGAGTTGTCCCTGCTAGGAGGGATAAAGTTCTCTTTTGTTTTGTATCCCACTGGGAAAAGAAAACAAAAGAGTTATCCCTCCTAGCAGGGACAACTCGGCTCCATATAAACAGCCCCTTAGTGTAGCGTAGTCTTAACACCATTATGCTATGTAATCTCTCACTTTCCATATGACAATAACACCCATTGCAAATACTTTACAAACTCTATCACACATCTTTTGTCGTATATACCTATTTCAAAAACGGTTGTCCTCAGTTTTAATGCATACTGCATAGTGAATACCGCATACCAAGACCAAAATGCATTGTGGATATCAAATTTCTGGTATTTTTCACAATTTTTATATAAGTAGAAAATTTGCGGAAAAAGTCTACTTAGATTCAACCTGAGAGGAAACAGAGAATCAACATTAGTAAAGCCTCTTGTTACCCAATTACAAATTGTTCATAATATACATTTCAGTCTTGGTATACAGTATTCACTATGCAGTATGCACCAAAAACCAAGGACAACCTTTTTTTGAAATAGGTATAATTAACTTACTTGGTACTGCTTTGACTGAGCATTCATACGATCAATGACAACGTACTTTTGGCTGACTCAAGCCACCACTTATCGAATCATTTCTGGAAAACCTTTTGAGGACCTTTAAGCTTAAAATGGCAAAGTTCTGCTGTAAGTTAATTATGCGGTTACGATGATTTCCCCAATCAACGAGTAAAATTTGAATCCTACAGAAAAAACTTTTTCTTAGAAAAGGGAAACAGCACATTAATTGCTATCACACACATAAAACATCCAACAGGGACTGGAAGGGGTTTTGTGTGATCCGTGATTTGACTCGAGTTAAGTGCGTGATCTGTGAAAGTATATAAGTCAGATTTTGGCTGCTCACAGCGAAATTAGTGAAAGACGTCTGCGCATGCTCGTAGTCACGTCTTAGTGTTTTTGTAAACTTATGCACATTTCTCTTTTATGCTTCCCTTCAACAATGGTTTTCACAAAATGTCAAAACTTAAGGACAGTTTTTGAAACTTATGGCTAGTATTCATATAATGCCTGCATAAATGCAATATATTTGTCTCATAAAAGTATACAGTCAAGAGAAATTTTAATAAGTTATACACCGGGAATTCATTTCAAGCTAAAACTCGCATATTTCTTTAAAAAAAAACATTGTAGTATGCACGCATGCGCAAACATTTTTCTCTAGTGTCGCTCACAGCATTATTAGGTAGAACGAAGTGAACTACCTGCAAAATAACTAAAAATGCTGGCGCAGAAGTGATCTGATCTAATATAATTACTGACAATCAGACCCTCAACAAAACTGCCAAAATCATGTTCATCTTTAATAGTAAATAACATTTCGAACTCAAATACGCATGTGTACAATGCTTGCTGTAGATCCCACACGGCTTGCAGCTCAGTGCTTTGTTATAACAGGGCAAGTTGTTCGGGTAGTAATTCTTGTCAAAGACAGCTGGGTTTCGAAAAGGCTCTGAAAAGTATTGAATCTGATAACTTAGTAGTTTCATTACAAAATTATCCTCCTTAACCAGGTTGTCACCTCAGGCATTCTCGTTTTAGGCATTCTCGTTTTAAATTATAGAATTTTCATGATCAGCTAGGGAGAATTCGGAACACACCCTAGACAGTTTTTTCCCCAAACATCGCGAGTGTTGACTGTGTGGCTAGACATAATACTAACGTATGTTAAAAATGTTGATGACGTGGGCAATATATCAAAATTGTTGTAGGCGTTGTTTTCGGTAATCGCTGATAAACAGAGAGAAACAATAGATCGTGATGCGATTAAAAATTTATAACCTAATTTCGGTTAATTATATTGGCACGTGCCAGTTTCGTATTGCCAGAATTTCAGAAAAGACGCTAAATCGGAAAACTCTAATGCAGTTTTATATTAGGAGAAATACCCGATTTCGTTTATTCATGTGGGTCACTTTAGTTATGGTTCTGGTACTGGTGCGCCTTTTTTTTAATCGTCATGATTTTAATAATTTTTGTGTTATTTTTGTATTTATGCTGTCTTAGATTATTTATATGTACTTGTGAATGTCATGTGAATATCACAGTTTGTGTACATGCTACTAGGGTTCTACAAACTTGTATATAACTTAAGGGTACGTTGCAGATACATACATACATGTACAGTCATTCTCAAAAAGGTTGTCCAGATGAGAAGGCATTTAGTCGTTTGCTTATAGAGCGGTTTTCGTATGAGTGAGAAACTGACTGTACGAGTTACGGTCAATTCACGGTAAGGTTACGGCAGGATTTTCAAATGTTTTTAAAGACATTACGGTACTCGGACACAGTCAATACGAAAACTGCTCTATTTCTGCATTTTTACGATACATGTGACAGTGTTGCGTGACAGGAATTGACTCACAATCGAAAACCATTCGTCGAAAGAACTCAGTTTTTTTGTGTGAGGACTTTTCTTAATGATATATTAAATGAAATATCTAGGAAACAGTTTGACATGTAATGAATAGTTTAGATTTTAGCTTTTTGATGATGTCACATGCAAACCAAGGATAGGTATTTTTTGGCAATACATGAATTTAGAAATAAGAGATAAAAAAATTAGAAAATCTTGACAATTTTGAGAACATTAATTTAAACAAAAAAAAAAGAGATTGTACATAACTTATGGTAATTGGCCTACCTCAGTCAGACAAGCATGTTCTCTGCAGTGTCTGCAAAAGAGGCTTATACTTTTGCGTGCTTTAATTGTCACACTGTTATTATTTTAAAAATAAGTGGGCAATTTTAGAGATTAATATGTTGAGTTTTATGAATCTTATAGTGTTGAGTTGTGGAGTTGGTATATACTAAAACAATTATTCTCTTCACTATCAGAAAAAAGTGTTTTTTAAGGAATGTTTACCTTGACGCTTAATGTCTCAGTAAATATTCTACTGCTAATTGACCTCCTGAGTTCTGAAAATAATTGTTAATTACTGTATATACAGCTTCAGGATCATTTCACTATTATACTCAGCTTTATCTGTATGTGATTCTTTTCTCTCATGGTGATATAGTGTAAAAATATGCAGGAATTCATGAACACAAAGAGGTATGAGAATAGCATTTAAAGTGAAATACATAAGATCAGAGTGGCCTTTTTATTCGGACAAAGGAACCAGGCCACAACACTAAAACTACCAATTGAGTTTTTTCTTACAGTACATATTTTATCTTCTTTTTGATTGCCTTTATTTCAACAGAGGGGAAAGATGAACAAAGAAACAGAATCTACCATTCAAATCTTTTTAGACTTATTACAGCATATAGAAAACATGGACATAAAAAAGCTAATGTAAATCCATTATTAAATGTTGCAAGAACAAATATAGAAAAGTAAGTAATATTTTATACTTCCCTTTGGAGAGAAAACAAACAAAAAAATTGAACCACTATATCTGGCTTGTTGTGAAAAAATCAGATTGAATTATTTACAGTGGCCGAGCAGTGAGAGCACCGGTCTGTCACCGCTGTGGTCCCTCGTTCAATCCCTGGACAGGTCATCACATGTGGCTTGAGTTTCTTGTTCGTTCTCTCCCTAATGCTTCCGGGGTTTTTTCTCCGGGTTCTCCGGTTTTTTCTCCCTCGGGAAAAACGAACTAGTTTTGATCTAAGTTGTGCTCCGTGATCAGACATAAGTCATATGGTGGCTGCTACGTCACTCCCAGGTGGAAATTCTTATTAAGATCTTATAAGATTCTTATTAAGATTCTTAATAAGATTCTTATTAAGAATTTTTTAAGATTCTTATAAGATTCTTATAAGATCTTATAAGATCTTATAAGATTCTTATAAGATCTTATAAGAATCTTATCAGATTCTTGTAAGATTTTATATAATTTACAAGATCTTACAAGAATCTGATAAGATTCTTATAAGATCTTATAAGAATCTTATGAGAATCTTAAAAAATTCTTAATAAGAATCTTATTAAGAATCTTAATAAGAATCTTATTAAGAATCTTATAAGATCTTGTAAAAATCTTAAAAGAATCTTGTAAGATCTTATCAAGATCTTACAAGATCATGGCAAGATTTTACAAGTCAGATCATGGCAAGTTCTTACTGGATCTTGCTTCAATTTCTTCTATGAAAGTAAGCCACTCAAGCAATAAACAAATATTATTCATTTCTTTATTATGACTCTAAAGCCTTTTATACAATATATCTACACCAATGAAAGGTTACTTTAAAAACTGCAACTTTGTAATACAGATCATTTCTATATTTTGGATTTTATGAGTCTTTCAACAAATGGTTTTAATTAATTAATTTAAGAAGAAAAATTCAAGTAAGTTATGTTGTATCACTTATCTGTTAGCTAGTGATCAAGTCCAAACCTTGAACACACATGGAAATCATATAATTCAATGTGTATATATTCTTCAATGCTGGTAGTCAGTCTGCTTGAGTTTAATTAACACAGTCTGTCATAAATTATCTCTTGCTTTTCTAATACATCTTTTCCATAACATCTATAAATTAAAATAAATCATAATTACTTCAGTTTGAGCGAGAAGAATTGTTGTGTTTGATTTAAAGTTATTTATTTGATATATATCAGTCACCCAGGTACCACTACCAGGTCGAAGCGCTTCTATTATACAATTTTGGTGACTTGGTTATAGTTATGAAGAGTAGATTAGAAGCTACTTTATTTACAGAAATGAAATTTATAAATACTTCAAGGTTTCACTGTTAGAAAAAGCAAGAACTTACCAGCAGAATTTTCAAAATTGTGACTTGATTCTTGATCGTAACATATGAAGTAAAAATAGGTCGTTGAATGCCCCAGCAACGGTTCAGACTTCTACTTCTCCAAGGCCTTGCTTTTCTTCTAAACAATGCCTAACATTTACAGTAATTACTGCGTTTTTCTGCTCCATTTAACGGCAATAAAAGCCATTATTACAATAAGCATTAGCGATTTTTCTGCAGTTAGAACGTTGTTGATTTCAGCACCGAATCCGCCAAAACCATTTGAATGCTATCACGTGATAAAATACTTTGTGTTCATTGGGTACTTGTGAATATCCGCTGGTCAGTCAGCCTGCACCTTCACTTTAGAGCCGCCATGTTTGTCAAATACGAACTTGAAACGTGGGTCAGAACAAAAGTTGAAATATCTCATATTTTTCAGTCAAAACTTGTTAATGGCACCAAAGTTTTCAGGTCTCTCAATCGCTATGCATTTTTTATAGCAAACAGGATGCATTTTTGCACAAAATATCACTGGATCGAAGCTTTTATAGATGTACAGTAGCAATGACCAGTTATTAAATCTATTTGTTTGCAAAAAAGCCTATCACATCGCCATAAAGGTTATTTTTTGCCATACAAGGTTATATATTTATTATTATTAAGATTTCATTCACAGAGTTCATTCAGATGTTAATTAGATCTTTGTCAAATCTTATAAAGATCTTGTGATTTTTTTCTTGACAAAATTATAAGATTTCATTAAGATCTTAATAAGATTTTGCAATTTTTTAATAAGATTTTGAATTCAGTGGTATTGATATTTATTAAGATTCTTAAAAGAATTCATTAAGATCTTAAGATCTTAATAAGATCTTTGCAAAATCTTAATCAAATCTTGATTTCTGCTATATAAAATTTTCTTGACAAGATCTTATTAAGATTCTTATAAGATTTCATTAAGATCTTAATAAGATCTTATTAAGATCTTTGCAAAATCTTAATAAGATCTTGATTTCTGTGATATTAGATCTTATTAAGATTCTTATAAGATTTGATTAAGATCTTAATAAGATCTTAATAAGATCTTAATAAGATCTTAATTTCTGTGATGACCTTCTTTCTTAACAAGATCTTATTAAGATTCTTATAAGATTGCATTAAGATCTTGATAAGATCTTAAACATCTTTATGAAAAATCTTACAAGATTTAATAATAAGATCTTATTTAAGATTGTGAATCTTATTAAGATCTTAATAAGAAATCAAATCTTGTAAGATTCTTATAAGATCTTATAAGATCTTGTAAGATCTTACAAAGTTTTCCACCTGGGTGTATGTGTATGTAAATCTATATATGTAAATGACTTGTGTGATTGTTCAATTGTCTCGTAATGAAAGCGCCTTGTAAACCTTCAACTTGATCACGTTGAGCTGCGCCCTCGTAATTCAGCTCTTAGCTGCAATGAAGGGTGATGAGCTACTCCTAATTTATTTATTTAGTATTTAGTAATTGCATGCATAAAATCCACAGTGTCGAGGTAACAGAACTTGATCTAGAGCAGTATGGACTTGAGAATACAGACCTAAATATGTCAGTGAAACTTGCAGGTTAGTGCTAAATTGAACATGTGTACTAAGTGATAATTGGATAATTACAGCTTATATTTATTGGATATTCAATTTTAAATGTTAATTTTATCATCCACTTTTTGGGGGCCTAAACCTGCCAATTTTTTACCAATATAATTTTAACATATTTGCTAAAATTGAAGCCTAAGGGAGCCTAAGGTTAAATTATGTCTTTTCATAATCTACACTGAGCTGGTGTCCTCTTAATAAAGTCCACTTAAAGTAGAGGTACAACTACTGTATCATGTTCAAATAATGTGTAATTTCCCTAACAGGGTTCCCTATAAATTGACCTAAGTGACTTTTTGATGGATGTCCAGACATTGATTTTTCAGCATAGGAAAATAAATTGATATCATTTTATACATGTACCATTGAAAAAAAAACATCAAAAAGGTCACTTAGGCCATTTTCACATAGAACCTTTCAATTGATACTGCACCAGTGCATGTACTTTAATAATCCAGTATTTTCACTATTTAATGTACTTGATTTCATGAGCTGCATACGTTGTATTTACTTGTAAAATTCAAGACCATTCAATTCTAAGAAATTACTATTGATGTTTATTCCAGGTTTAATTCACTTAGAGAACAAACAAGAAGCAACATATAAAGAAATCTTAGATCAACTACAACGAGCATACTGTGGAGAATTGTCAGTGGAATTACACCATCTTCAGGTAGAACATTCTGTTTTAATTACCTTTGAATTGATGGTGTAGCTTCATTCAGTACTTTTGTTTTACTGAAATGTGATCAGGGATCCTTGGAGGAAACTCCAATCCAATATGGGCAGGGATGATTGTCATACCTTTTTGGTGTCAAAATCAATCTGGTACCTTTTAGGGTGTCACAGACTTCCATGGACTCCATAAACTTGGCTGGTACCTTTTAAAGAGTGTTTTTCAGTAAATAAAATTCCTAAACTAAGCATTACTGGGACAATTTTAATGATCGAACTTGTATCTCTTTAACATGTTGATAAAGGAGTTAACTTTTTATTTTTTGGATTCTTTATTCTTTTGTTTTTAGGGGTAGAAATCAATTGTAAATACCATGCCCACCACGATAAGAGTCAGGTACCTTTTAGGGTCATTTCCAAAATTTCTGAAACTTCCCCCCCCCCCCCCCCCCCCCCAGATTTAAAGGCCCTGAGTATTTTGCTGATACCATCCTTTTGTGTAGCCTCCTCCGCAGGCAACTGTTCACTTTTTTGCTGTGGGCCTCCTGTGTTAAAGACACGTAGTGGCCCAGGTCACTTTTTTCCCTCCCCCTTTTCATCCCCACTCTTTTTTCTTCTCAAAATTTGGCACAGGGAGCCGAAAAGGTTGCCTGCAGAAGAGGCTACCTTTTGTGCTGCTGGCATTTTGATATGTACATTAAGTGCACTTGATCTGAATCAATCATGTTGAGTTCCCTCAAGAATTGAGATGATGGTCAGCTGGGATGGTCTGTGTACTCATTAGTGTACAAATATAATTGCAGAATGAAAAAGAAAAACTTTGGTTTGCTAATCTTGTTGAAGAGAGCATTCATTGGTCAGTAGACAGTATGAGACAAAAACATTTGGCCAAGCTTTTATTGCGATCTCAGGTATGTTGTCTTGTAAAAATAACTACTACAATAATATTATATCCTTATAAATAATATAAAATGTCAAGTAAATTGGCTTTAAAGAATCATAAAGCAAAGGTTCTTACTAGCATTTTCTTGGTGGAGCTTTTAATTCCCAAAAATATATAAATCTGAAAAGATAAAAAAATATTGAATGTTACCTTACCGTCATCTTACAGTTACCTTACCATTACCTTACCAACCACTTACTGTTACCTAACCGATCACTTATCGACCACTTACCATTACCATACCGACCACTTACCGTACGGTGCAGATTGTTCATTATTACCAAAGCAATGAAGAAATTATGGGATTGCTTCATGATACTTCTCCCTTCTTCCCTAGCATTGAGACATCACAACACAAACATCAGCAAAGCTATCCCACAATTTCTTGGATACTTTGTACTTTATGAACCCCTGGTAAAACACAAAGCACAAGTTTTTGAACTGATTTCTTAAACTCATAATTCATTTTTCTTAAACAGAAATGAATCTTTAATGATTGCTTTTCCATTTCATTAACAGTAATGTTAATGAGCTTCATCATAAGAGACAAATGTCTTTGATTTGTTGAAAGGTTTCTGTACTATAGAGGTTGAGGGTCTCGGGTTTGAAGTCTGTGGTCATTCATCAAAAGTTTGTACTGTCTTGTCTTTTGGGGAATTTTTTTCACCTTAATTTGCTACTTAGTTTGTGATTTCTGAGATGTCGAGAAAATTTTCAAGTCTGATTCAATACGTAATCTTGATCTGTGATCACAACCCTTATAATGAGCTTTTATCAGGTATCTTTAAATTTGTAAAACAGAAAAAGAATTACCATAGCTGGAAAGAGCATGTTAAAATTAGCAAGACAGTGAAGTTTTAAGGAATTAAATCCAAAACTCATGAGAATATGAATTTTTGAAAGGTTTAAATTTGTAAGAAAACTTTTGCTGGTAGGCATCTCTTGCCTACCAGCAAATGTTTTCATGCAAAATTTCGATTTCGGAAAATTCATATCTTCGTGAGTTTGAAAGTTACTTCATTCAAACTTCACAATTTTAATAATTTTGACTTGCTCTTTCCAGCTATGGTAATTATATTTCTTTCCTGTGACTTTTGGAATTATGTGACAAATGCTCATTAATCTGGTAGTTCGTTGGGTACCAACAATTATTATCCCATGACTAAATATAAGAACCTCATTAGAAGTTCAACATCAATAATCATTAATGAGTTTGAGTTTGAGAAAAAAAAATTTCAAATGGTTAATAATTAATTGTAAACAATCTGCATCATACAGCACATGTTCAATAAATTGTAGTTTGTGAGTCAGGCTAGTAAAGCACTCAGTAGTAAGTGGTTGGTAAGTGGTCAACAAAAGATAGGCACATACGTATGTTACCAACTGATTACTCTGCAGTACCGATTTCTCACTGTTATAACAAAAACATGCATTTGACAACAGGCATTTGACAACTTTGTGGCAAAGAAATTTATCACTTTAAAGAGGTATAGCGCTGAAGGGTCTGAGAGTATGATGGTGTTCTTCGATGAATTATTTCTTCAAGCATCAAATGGTTAGTTTTATATTAAATATTCCATCTTATTCATAAATAATGCTCTTATACATGTATACAGATCTATAAAGCTCAATAGTTGAACATCTAGTTCAGTGACAATCAATCCTTTATTAATTTTGATAATACAACATGTAATTATAAAGGTAGCATGTATAATATTATATATTAGATATATACAGTTTAACCACCATAACTACATGTCTATGTAATAGGTAGCCTTAAAAATTAAGGCTGATTTGGACCTGCAAAAATTAGAAAATATAGATGTGTAATTAGTATATACAAATGCCCTAGAATGTATAACTTGATATGCTGTAAAAATAATGTTAAAAAGTGAAAAATATACTGTATTTAAGATGAAATAAATATATCTAAAATATATCCGTAAATTTGAGAGTGACAATTGCTTTGCTTACTTCCACGCATGCGCTTTACGATCTGCACGCATGCACTTTACCTACTATACTGGGATTTGCAACTGAACAACAATGAAGCCCAATTTAAAACTCTGGCATTCCACAGGAAGCCCAAGTAATAAAATTGTCCTTCCAATTACAAATGATGATTGATTGCCTCTTTATTGAAATATAAATGAAGAATATCTTTCATTCAAGTACTTTCTTAACATTGATTTGAAAGCATCTTTACTAATATATTGTAAATTTAACCTTCTCATTGATAAAATTCCAAATTTACTGGACCCCTATATTGAAAAGAACTTCTACCCAATTCAGTTTTTACCTTATTACTAATTAAGTCTTCTAAGTCATTCTTGGCCCAGACCCAGCAGCTTCTTCTTATTCATGAAGTGATTGTTTGCATGCCCCAATCCCCTTAACAGATTCCTTTGCAAATAGAAAAAATAAGTGTTGACTGGGTACGAGTCTGTTCTTGTCCCTATAGTGAGGTGATACGGGTAGAAGATTTGCTATGCTGCAGTTGATGGCAAATGATTGACTGTAACATAACAAAGGATTATCATTTGACTGTCAGCTGACAGCGGACCCGGTACTGGTGTAGAAAACCATTCTTTTATTACAACAATCTACAAAAAATGATCCTTTATTTTTTCAAGATGGCTTTGAGCAAATAGTAATAGGAATGCCACACAGAGGAAGATTGAACCTTTTGACAGGATTGTTAAAGTATCCAGCACCATTGATGTTCTCTAAGGTACATTTATTTACTGTAAAAATTAATCTGACAAAAAGCTGTGAAAAACTCTTAATGACTTTTTGTATGCTGGTCAGCCTTCCAGAGACCATTTGTTGTTGTAGTTGTTGTTTTGTTTTTGTTGTTGTTGTTTATATTTTGAGTACATGTACATGTATTTTAACAATTTCATTGTGTTTTTAACTCATGTGTATGCGTAGCGTAGAAACGAGTTATTGTAGTGACCTGAATATACAAAATAATGTGTCGGTCACTCGCTCATAAAGGTGTTAGCGGTTCGATAT
Organism: Telmatactis stephensoni; assembly: GCA_029948255.1. Lineage (NCBI taxonomy): Eukaryota > Metazoa > Cnidaria > Anthozoa > Actiniaria > Isophelliidae > Telmatactis > Telmatactis stephensoni. The sequence goes on along the minus strand of JALIZF010001606.1, from coordinate 245,004 downwards.
CTAAACGGCAACCGATGTAGCACGAAGTAATTCCACAAAGTATTTACTGTAAGTTTTTGGATCGTTAATATACGTTGATCTCTGAAGAATTCTTTGATAGAATAGCACTGAAATATATATACATATATACATACATATAGGGAAAGTTATTTAAAAACATAATTGCTTCTCCAGCTGCAAAGACCTGAGGACTTTCACGCACATGTCTGATTCGGGTTTCTCCTCATTAAAAGTCATGTACTGTTATTGTTTAATATGCAGTCTTTCTTTCTTTCTTTTTTTTTTTTTCTTTTTTTTTTTTTTTTTTTTTTTTTTTTTTTTTTTTTTTTTTTCTAAAACTGCTTAAAAAATTAAAATTTATTGATAAAAGGAGTGCGTAAGTGTTGAGGAATCAATAATTACATGAAACAGAGGATAAAAAAGTTAAGCAAATCCATCGAGATTCAAACCCATAGCCTTCCATTTTTTATCGCAAAGCCGCCGTAAGGTAGCATACAGCAGTTGAGCCTGGGCTGCCTGTGGTAAAAACTGCTTTAAATACACGAGTTCTCCACAGGGAGCCTTTGATTTTTGTGATATGATTTCATTTTAATTATTATGATAATAATAAGTCATATTGTTCAATTATATTTATTTTAATAGTTCTTTTCAACATCCTCATTTGTTATTTTTCTCTCAACAGATGATGGGCAACTCTGAATTCCATGCAGGAGCTCCAACCACTGGTGATGTTCTATCTCATTTGAGTAAGTAATTCCCCATGAATGTACATACATGCTCCTCTTTTGTTTCTTTTGTTTGATTTTGAAAACATTGTAACATTTGAACTTCCATCCCATGATTTTCCTGTGTTGTTACTGCTGGTTCTACATGTATGTACTGTCACAGCATTGTAACTTCTACTTGGGACAGTAAGAAAAGAATTGGATGGGGAGACCTGTAGATTGAGTGCACAGGATTAAATTTATCATTTGATGTTGGTTTACATTCAACTCGCACACAGACCATTTTGCCCACACAAACTTGCCCATGCATTTTGCCAATTTGCCCACGCATTAAAATTACGATCATTTTGATGCAAAGTAATTTTGATCTAGGTCAATTCGATCCACCATCGGTCAATTGAATTCATATGGGGGAAGGTCAGGTCGATCCACATTTATATGTAATTCACTTGTAACCCTTTTGTAGTACATTGAACAGACGTGAAATCAATTGTTCTGACACAAATCAAACTGTTCACAAAGTCAGATTTTCTTCTTATAAATATAGCTTCTATATGTTATTAACCAGTGATCTTTTAAAAATACATCTCATGTTTCTGGTGTTCAGAGTTCAGTTCACACAAGAAAAGCCATTTTAAGTTTTTGACATCCGAAAAAAAATCAAACGCTGTCTAACGAGTCTCTCCACTTAAACACACTACAAGCATGAAATTGACACATTGTTTACAACTTGAACAATGTTTGCTCAGCTCAGAATTTCAACCTTGATGTTACTTACCTTATACATGTATTACTCTATATGTCCTTCACAGCAAACTCTGTTGACCTTGATTTTGGTGGAGAGTGTCCCCTTCATGTTACCATGCTACCCAATCCATCTCATCTAGAAGCTTGTTGCCCTGTAGCTATTGGTAAAACAAGAGGAAGACAGATGTCTAAAGGATGGGGTGATTATAGTGAAACAGGAGATAAAGATAAGGTACATAGAATTTATTGTACTTGGTGCTGCCAAGATTTAACAAATAATTATGATATACCATCAAAGAGAATACACTGTGTTCTGATGAAATCCATCAAAAAGACCTTAGATGTTGCTGACAACAAAAAAAGGATGTAGAAACAAGTGAAATGGCTGGACGTGGCATAAACTATATCACTCATCTGTTGTAGCAAGGTATTCTGAGAATGTTGTCTCAGTTAAATATCATCAAACAAAAGACGTCATGGTTTGTAAATCTTATTTTACTGAGTTAACAGTCCCACAATGCATTGCTGCAAAAGACTAGTGATATTGGTTCATGGCTGTCACACAATAAATAAATGTGAGGTTTTCATCATCTCACATCCTGTTCTCTCAATGCATCTCATTTGCTAAAACTAATGTATGAATATCATGGGAGTACATGAGGGCCATGAGTATCAATACCACTAGGGCCCGGATATTGAACATGCAAACAAGTCATGTGCACTTAACCATCATAATGGCGTTAGGTGCATCACATCACAACATTCTAATTAAGTTTCTTGATTAGTCATATGAAATCAGCTTTACAGCTTTAGAGTTACATGTTAATTATTTTGCATCTAATCATCCCCAGGTCATGTGTGTTCTAGCACATGGAGATGCATCTTTTATTGCCCAGGTAATCATTATTGTTTTTATGAATTGCTACAACAATAACAAGTGTCAGGCTTATTAGCACCTCAAATATGTCTAGAATACAGTATTTCTATGACAAGCTAAAGCAGACCACTGTGGTCCATTGCAGCTTAAAACAATGTTTTATTGTGATGTTAGGGTATTATTGCTGAGACACTTGGCATGTCTGGATTACCTCACTATGACATTGGTGGTACTGTACATGTGATTGTTAACAACCAATTAGGATTTACAACACCTGCAAACAGAGCTAGGTAACAAAAATACCTTAATTATAGCTGTACCCATTGTATCAATCTCCTTTCAAGTTCATGCTTAGGCTCTTCAAGTTGTCCTCTCTTGATTAGTCTTTATTTTAAAGGTATTTAAGTTTTTTGTTTGTTTGTTTGTTTGTTTGTTTTGTTGTTGTTGTTGTTGTTGCTGTTGTTGTTGTTGTTGACATGCAAGAGGATAACATCAGTCTCACTAAAACCAAAAATTAAAAAGCTGGGCTGACGACTTTGAGAAAGTCTAAACTCTAATGTTCTTTTTAAGTTGTCAAATGTTTTTAATTGAATTCCTCTCTTTGTCCAAAAATGAATGCTGTATTTTATGTGCTCCATGTTACCATTTGCCTTTGGGTCTCAGTAAACCCAATACCAGCAAATCTTTTCCAACAAAGTATTTTTACTGTAATAATTGTCTTTGACTGCAGGGTTTGTTTGTTTGTTTGTTTGTTTGTTTGTTTGTTTGTTGTTGTTGTTGTTGTTGTTATTGTTGTTTGTTTGTTTGTTTGTTTGTTGGTGGTGTTGTTGTTGTTATTGTTGTTTGTTTGTTTGTTTGTTTGTTTGTTGTTGTTGGTGGTGGTGTTATTGTTGTTGTTGTTTGTTTGTTTGTTTTTTTGTTGTTGTTTTTTCTCATGTTTTTTGAGAAAAAACTACAGAATAAACTTGATGTAGTACATTTATTTTATTTCTATTTAATATCATAGGTCAACTCTGTATGCAAGTGACATTGCTAAGATGATTGACTGTCCAATTATCCATGTGAATGGTGACTACCCAGAGGTTTGATAATAATCATTACAAGTTAAACCTGATACAAATTGTGTGGAGTGGTCTGATGCAAGGTTTTGTTTTGTAGGAAGTATTAAGAGCAACACAACTGTCTATGGAGTATCGACGAAAGTTTAAAAAAGATGTCATTGTAGATTTGAACTGTTATAGACGATGGTTAGTAGTGAAACTTTACTTTTTTAAGTAATTATAAGCGTTCAGAAAATTTGTTGATAAGGAAAGAAACAGTAAAAACCTGTAAAACAGACACCTCTTTTTGGCTGCTTTGTTTCGTTCCCTTGGTGTTCCTGGAACATGCTGCAACTTCAAGAGACCTAGCCTGCGTGCAGCCGTTTATTTACCCGTAATAAATGTGTTTATTACGGGTAAATAAACAGCTGCACGCAGGCTACAAGAGACCATATATGACCTCTTTTAATAGCAGTACTTATAATATCCGTTAAGAACCAATAAGTTAATTGAATCAGATGCTACGTTTCTGTATTCATTGCCTACTCTGTTGTTATTATAGGGGCCATAATGAGATAGACGACCCCTCATTCACCCAACCATCTATGTACAACTTAATCAACCAACGCGAAAGTGCGCCTGACAGCTATGCCATGAAACTAGAGGAAATGGGCGTGGTCACACATGATGCCCTCAAGGAAGATGTGGCTGGTTACAACTTAATATTAAATGAGGACATGAAGAAAGCTGAGCATTATCAACCAGAGGCTACTCATCTTAAATCCTCTTGGTCGGGAATGGTGGAAGTTAGTGGAGATAAAATTACATCATGGGATACAGGTCAGTTGTTGTTGTTGTTGTTTTTGTTTTGTTTTGTTTGTTTGTTTTTTGTTTGTTTTGTTTTGTTGTTTTTGTGGTTGTTGTTGTTTATTTTTTGTTTTGTTATTGTTGTTGTTGTTGTTTTTTCAGTATTGGCACCTCTGAAGTCTAAATGGATAATGTTTGTATGATGTCCCCCGTGAAACCTCTCTCAAACGGACACCGACCGTTTTAACTTGATTACTTTTGCGCCCTATAAGTAATAAATTATTAAATTATTACGACATGTCAAGAGTTGGATGCCCGTTCTTTGGTTTCTCTCTTTACTGCCATTTGCCATTTTAAGTGATGATGCAATATTACTTAAGTTACTTTCCTGGCGATTTTGGCTTAGTAAAGAGTGGAACCTCTTTAAAACGGACACCAAAAAAAGTAAACTGATCTTTTCATTTATCCTCGGATGTCAGAGTAGCAAATACTGTTGATATCTCTGAGTTTCATTCACAGTCGCTAACACAACATTCGATACTATTTTACATACGACACTCAATCTTACATCATGTTGATTTTTGCTAAGGGAGGAAAAACTGGAGAACCGGGAGAAAAAAAAACTGACATGGGAGAGAACAACACATCAAACAATTCAACTCACATATATGATCCAGCACCCGAGCCGGGACTCAAATCCAAACCACATTGATGTGAGGTGAGTGGTTAACCACTACGCCACCCATACCACCCATGCCACCCAGGGCCCGAAGATAAGTGAAATAGAGGTGTCCGTTTTATAGAGGTTTCATTTAAAACGAAACTATAAGAACTATTCAGTTTTAGAGCTGTCCGTATTATGGAGGTATCTCTAAGTACATGTTATACAATAGTTACAGTCATGTTTAGTCTGAAATCGAACGTTCGACTTGAAATCCCTTTAACAATTGTTCGTCAATCCTGTTCTACTTTCCATGTCATCCATGAAAAACTTTGTCTTTGTTGAACTGCTAACATATTCATTGAAGAAGGAATTTTATAAACCTCTCCTTTTCCTACAAAGGTCTACCGCTGGACACTCTCCTGTACGTGGGCGCAAAGTCTGTGGAAGTACCACATGACTTTAACATCCATCCACATCTCAAGAAGACGCACATCGACACGAGACTTGACAAACTCAAAGAGGGTACTAATATCGACTGGGCAACAGCTGAAGCACTAGGTTTAGGAAGCTTGTTGTTTCAAGGTATTATATGGAGTGTACCCGAGAGTTTTATCTCGATATTTACCTTAAAACAATAGAAGTCAAGCTTTACGCACACAGTAAACGGCGATCACGTGACCCTTTGTCGTCTTAAACGCAAAACGCTAAACGAGAAAAGGTACCTTGAACGTCATGCTCAACGAAAAATGTAGGTCATGTTTACTTAATTGCCGTCTACCATCTCTCTATGGATCTCTACTTGGTTTGTTTTGAACATGATTATAAAAGTTAGCAAAAGTGTAATATGAACATGATTCTTTATCTCATCAACCTTTTCCTTATCTCTCTCTTCCCTACCTCCCTATCACCTACATATCAAAACGTGAACGCTCTTACTGGTCATTGACAAGCTAAGAGCCCGCGTATAGCAATTAACTTGGTAGTAAATGGAATATGTACTTGGTTCAAGGATACAATACTCGCATAAGTGGTCAGGATGTCGGAAGAGGAACTTTTAGCCATAGACACGCTATGCTAGTAGATCAGAAAACAGATGAAATTTTCATCCCACTCAATAACATCCAAGAAAACCAAACAGCATTTCTAGAGGTAATTTATAGCATTTTAAGGTCTGTGATTTTTTTTTTTTTTTTTTTTTGCATGGTCCAAACACTTATTGTTTAACGATTCCATGATGTTAGATGCCTTAGGTTAGAACACAGCGAACCCAAGCTCGAATTAGAGAATATGTGATATTTGCATATTCTATAGTTAACGTATGTAGCAACAAATCATCCTTTTTTTCCAAGATTTTACAATAATCATGTCTTTTTTAAACAGTGAACGAAATAAACCACGCGGGATGTTGGCAGAACACGAGAAAAGGCCTAGAAAATCAGGAGCCGTAGGCGAGATAGAAATAATCACTTTCCAATTTTCATCGATTTCCATCCAAGTGGGCCTTTAACAAGACTTTCTATTTTTCCACCATACTATATCGATTTAGCAAACGCGACGCAACGCGAAAGAGGGCGCCGCGTGCGTTGACAGATTTTATTCGAAATGACCGTTGACGTAACCGACATGAAGACAACAGATGTGAAAACAAGTGAAATGGTGTCGAGACGTCACGGTAGTCACGCAAAGAACGAATGTGATATTCGTCATCTCACGTTCTGTTTTCGCGTCATGTCGCGTTTGCTAAATCGGCATATTATGGAACCAAAATGACAGAATTTATCCCTATATCGTCCTCGGAGACCCAGGGCGTCAGGGAGCGGGGAGGGGAGCGGAGGGGAAAGGAAAGAGGGGAAAAGGACGCCCTGGGCTTTTGACTACCCCTAACTTGTCTTGAGGCCAAAATTAATCCAATTAGATGGTCTACGTAAACAAAGTTCAAATGACAAAAATATCTGGCTCATTTCAATTATCGCTTTGATACAGTGACAGTTGCTCAGCCATATCCTGTGAGAAGTTCCTCAAATACATCTTGTTTCACCAAGGTCTTTGCAATTTATCTATATTTTTCACTCTAAACTCATTGCTATTGCAAAATACATGAAAGAGATTACGTATTTAATCTTTAAAAGTCACGATGAGCTGGAAACATGGTTCTCTTCAAACTAAACGTGACAGCTTGTATTGTTTAAAGTCGTGGCGATGCGTGGGGTCAACTTGCTTACTGGTAATTTTAGATGATTTTAATCTAATGGCACAAACGCTTCTGATTGGCCTCATTATAATTAAATTATAATGAGGCCAATCAGAGCCTTTGTTGACGTTTGGCCTCAAGACAAGTTAGGGGTAGTCAAAAGCCCAGGGCGTCCTTTTTCCCTCTTTCCTTTCCCGGCCCCTCCGCTCCCCTCCCCCCTCCCTGACGCCCTGGGTCTCCGAGGACGTCCCTATATATACACGCCCAAGATTTTGGAGTCTTGTATTTCAGTCTGCAGATTTTTTTTTTTTTAATCACAATTTTTGCTTTTCACTCTTGATATATTTATCAAAAGAGTGGAAATGATATACGACGACAACAACAACAGTGACTTATAAGGTATAAAAATAGTTGATAATTGTGGTCGTTTCTTATTAGATCTGCAACAGCCATTTGTCAGAGGAAGCTGTTTTGGGTTTTGAGTATGGTATGAGCATTGAGAACCCAAACAACTTGATTATTTGGGAGGCACAATTTGGAGACTTTTTCAACGGGGCTCAAATACTCATCGACACCTACGTTGGATCTGGTGAAAGTGAGTTTTGTGTTTCTTCCTAATTATTCCGTCAGTATTCAGATAAAATGACATTTACATTATTACAAAGTCACGCATCTTATTAAAATACAATATTTTTCACTTCAGATATGGCATAGTCTCCTACGCAGCCGCAGTTTTGTTGTCACGGGGGCTAAGCCCTAGCGTGACAAAAAAACTGCGGCTGCGTAGGAGACTAGATATGGCAACGCGTAACGAATATGTAATGACACACCTGACATTAACATTAATTGTTTCAGGGGTGAATTTAGGGGAGAGATGTAGGGGATATGCACACTCTCCTCGAGTCGACTTTGATCCTTTATAATTTTTTTTGCAAAATGATTTCTATAACGCTTATTTCTATAACGCTTATCCCCTGCTAAAGCGAAATCCTAGATCCAACTTTGTGTATCATCCTTGTCGTTTAGATATCGTGTTCGTCATCTTTGTCAACACCTCTTTTTTGTGAACACTATACTGCTTGTCGTTTCAGCCAAATGGTTACTTCAGAGTGGACTTGTAATGCTTTTGCCTCACGGCTACGACGGTGCAGGACCAGAACACTCTTCTTGTCGCATCGAAAGATTTCTACAGGTAGCTTACGTTATACACAATTTTGATACATGAAAAAGTTCTCAAGCAATGAGGTTGACGGGGGTCCTGTATTTCAGCCCTGTACCCACTCACTGTATCTGGTGTACTAATCCATGAGTTGCAGCCAACTGACCATATACGAAAGCTATACTCCACCCATTGGAGAAATGGATGAAATTAGTGAGAAAAAGTTCGTGGAATTGTTAAGAATAACAGATCAAACAAACTGAATTCAAATTACCAGGACCTGGTAATCGGATCTTAGGCTAAGTCCACATTAATTCTTATAAAAAAATGAAAACGCATCTAGTTTTCTACGGTTAGGCCTTTCATTCACATTAAAGTGACGTTTATCGTTTGTCTATGCTGCGAAACCCGAAGAAAAAAAAGTTGCGTTTCAAATTGACCCGATTAACTAGTGTAGACAATGCCTTAGGGACTGTTTACAAAAAGGGGAGCTGTCCCGTCCCCAGGGAAAGAGAACTCGAGTTCTCCCGACTACCAGGGACAACTCGCTTTCATATAAACAGGGTCTTGGAAGTGGAAATCGTTCGCTACTGCTCCAGGATCGTCGTCATTTTTAGTTTGTATTTTAAAACTCAACGGTCAGTAAGTTGTCGTGTTTGACATGGCAGCACTACTCGTAACAAGACAAACTACAACCTACCTTGGTTGTCGGGAAGGTTCTTGTTCCACCCTTGGCGTGTTAAGTTATAGAAATGGCTAACAGACGGGAAAGGGATGGTCCCGAGGTGCGTCCTTTATTTTGTGTTGTATTTGGGGTGACTTTAAAATGAAATGAAATTTATCAAATAAGTTTGGGTTACCAGCTGACGGATAGTAAAGAAGATGGCATGGATGGTGACAACGTTAACATGCATGTCGTGAACCCAACAACACCAGCTCAGTATTACCATCTTCTTAGACAACAGGTACAATATAGTATAACTTTGAAAGTCTTATTTATCTCGATTAATCCTACCTGTTCTGGATCTAACTCAATACATTGCAATAGAATACAGTGAAGTTAGGCCTATGTACACCCAAAATCGAATTAGTAAATGATCGAATAGTCTCCCGGGATCTATCAAGCTAAGTACTCTACATCTTCCAGAGTGTTAATATTACGATACAGAGACATAAGTAATCGTTTTATGTTGCTTTGATAAAATAGTCTTTGTCAGTGCGAGCTTTGATGTAACCATGGTAGCCAGCCAGCACGTGCATGTTATCTCTCTCTTTTATCATACAAAATGGATGCTGTTTCTAAGCTATTGATTGTTTTGACTTCAATTGTAGATGATACGCAACTTTAGAAAACCTTTAGTGGTGGTAGCACCAAAGCTACTTCTTCGATTACCGGTATGCAGCTAAACCTCTGATTCTATAGAACAATGCGTTATACCTTTTACTCAGAAATACACGTAGTGCGTGGCTAGAGCTGTTTTCATAATCCCGCAAAATACACTTTAGCGTATTATGCATTACTAGGGAACAGACATACATCTAGTCAGTCCATAGCCAGACTTCCCAATGGAATACTTTATGTCCGACAAACAAGATCTTTAGATTGCTGTTTGTAGATAGATTTTAAAGTTTTATCAAGTTTCATTTTCATAGAAGATTAGAGTATCTATCTTATAAAATCTCTGCGTGCGCAATATTTTCCAATCATAATTATTCTTGTGCAGTTTTCTTATAAAAGGTGTTGACTTGTCGAACATAGCAACAGTAACTAAGGAACCATGTATTCCTTTGTTTTCTATTGTACTTAATTCACTCTAACTTGTACACTTTGTTTCACGGATTAATGACAACCACTCTATTGTAGAGTAGTTTTTATCAACGCGTGGAGCAAAGTGTACTAGTTAAAGTATAATTGTCAGATTAATACAATAGAAAACAAAGGAATTAGAGTGTTCTAGTGGCTAATACGCTAAAGCGTTTTTCGCGGGTTCACGAAAACAACTCTATTTATCTATTACACTTTAACTAGTACACTTTTTTGTTTATAAAAAAAAACACTTGTTTTTCCCGAGACACTCACACTCACACTCACTACCTCTGCATTAAACATTTTACATACAACGCTCAACTGACGTTTATTTTTGCGGATGGAAGAGTATCCGAAGAACCCGGAGGAAAAAACTCTTGTGGCCGCATAGCTAAGCCAAGGTATTGCTTGACACTCTGTTTTTGTTTGTGAGTTAACCAATCACCGTATTTCAGAGTGCAATGTCGTCCCTTCAAGAGATGGGTCCTGGGACACATTTCCATCCTGTTCTTGGTGACACGACCGTTCAGGGACCAGATGTCCGTCGTCTAGTGTTTTGTTCTGGTAAACACTACTATGCTCTCGCCAAGAAACGACAAGAATTAGGTGCCCTTGATACAGCCATCATTAGGCTTGAGGTATAACAGTATTGACCGAATCGAAATATGGCTTCCAATTTGAACTGGCACTGTTCTGGGTTAGCTTCGTGTACACCGACTAGCCTCGTGTACACGCCTTTTTACATGAATGAGCTAGAGGCTAGTCAGTCCAGAACAATAGTTATTCAAATTGATCGCCATATTTTGATTCGGTTGTGTAACAAACGTCTTTTGATAGAATAGACTATAGATTTCGTATGACTGTGAAAACGACACCGCACGGTCACGGAACGGTTGCGACAGGAATTTCGAATGTTTTTATAGACATCGCGACATGATCACGGTACGGCGCGGTCCGTTTCACACTCGTACGAAATCTGCTCTATGAGACCGTTAATGCGAAGGCAGAAGGATAAAGATACCACCACAGAAAAATGTCTTTAGCAATCGCAAGGATCATATGGAAACACATCTGGATACAACACTGAAATCTATCTCAGCGATGGAGATTGCTAGCTACTGTGGTTGCCATATCGTGTACCATCGCTGAAACCTCGCCCTGGTCCACCATACGTTATAGACATAGGTTGATCAGTGTAAGGCTTTTGCGAAGAAATGTATAAACGCGCGCTCGCTTAGTGCAGTTTTAGAGCACGCTAGGACTAAACTGAACATGAGAGAAAAGTAAAGCACGTCGCCTGGCATTCTGGGCTCAGTTCGATAGAAGGTTAGCGCTAACTCAGGAATATAAAATTTTAATCCCCATGCAAATGTTTTAAAACTCAACATAGTAGAGCTGATAGGTTTTGCAATGCTTTTATAGAACTGTTTAAAGGCAAAATGGCTTTTCCTTTGTCAAAAATAATGAAAAAGTAGTCGTGCATTCTGTGTGACCTCACACAGTACGCGCAAATTGTTTTTTGGTCAGTGCGAACGCGATTTTTAGTGTGCTGTAATGCTACACCCTTTACCTGTGGTGCCATTTTTATCTTACAGGCTTTAACACCATTCCCTGCTGACTTACTTAAAAAAGAAATTAAAAGATACCCTTCTGCTAAAGGCAAGTCAAATACTTCGTAGCATCATTTCATTGGGACTTGCGATTGTGTGATCAATACAGCCAACTACAGTGGAACGTTCGGGATTCATGAATTTTTACTATAAACTTACCTTCAAAATTCCTACAAGGAAAGAAGCGCATAGGAGGAAATCAGTAAAATGTAAAATAAAAATGGGGGGTCACCGAGGTCGCTCTTGAGATATGAGGGGAGAGATGTGGGGTGTTTGGGGATCTTTTTACGAAAAATGGCCTCGCGATATCCGCCGTCAAATTATAAGAATTTTGGAACAACAAAATGTATTTAAAAGCAAACAAAATGATAGCCTGGGATGCAGAAAAACACTTGGAACTAAGTTGTTGCCGAGCAATTTCCAAAGAAGCGAAAGATCAACAATAATATGCGAAAAATCGCCTTCTAGAATACACGTCTTTGGAGGATCAGACAGAAAAATGACAGGATCAGACAGAAAAATTTACTCAAAATCGAAACGATAGAAGTATTTTTCTTTCTTTTAATATACGAGAAGAGTTAAAGAGTTAGAGAAGAACAAAGGGTAAAAATCTTCGAAAACGAACACAAAAAATAGGCGCATAATATGCGCATGTGGCTAGAGCCATTGTATAGCTGTCCGTGAATTTATAAGGATATTAGTTGAGTATTAGGTTCTTACGAGGCTCTCATATCCTCCGAAGAGGCTCAGTTCGCTTTTGTTTTCGTATTAGGAGATTGTTTATCAGCAATCTTCGTTCCTTGTATGGAATCAGCGAGTGTTGTTTTCCATTTCTTGTAATCGCTTCGCTCTGGACTACATTTGTAGCTCTGAATTGTGGCTAAAACATCGAAGTATGTTGGTAAACATATAGTTGGTACAAACTAGAAACAACTTTCATTGCACTCTTTAGAGACACTAAATGAAAGCTGCATGCGATAAATACTATTGTTCATTAAAGCAAAAGTTATTCACTCACCTCTACAAAACAAACAAACGAAAATAAAAATGGCGCAGTCGTTTGCAGTCGTTATTTATTCCATGAGGCAGCTTACGAGCAAATATTCGAGAGATGATTGGTTACGAGTCTTTTTCATGGTCAGTGCTGAAGGTCATTCTAAACTGCTAATTGGTCCCGAAGTTTACCGAGTGTCGACTTGCCGAAGTTTTGCCGAGCGTGGAGTTCCTGAGGTGGTTACTCACAGCACGATGACATAGAGGCCCTAGCCACAAAAATCAGTCATTTTAGCGTTGTTCTCTGCTCGTTTTTCGACTCATAATATTCGCTAAATTTTATAGTTCGAGCTTTTTCTCCTACTTTAGACGGTGTACAACATGTTTTGATAAATTTGTTTGCAGAATCTGGTCGATAAAATACTATTTTTCTTCACCAAAGAACGAATTTCTTCGGTTTTCAATCGCTGACTCGCTAGTGCCCAGACTTCCCACGGACAAGCGAATGTTCTTTAATAAAAGTGCGCGCGCGAGATGCGCAGTAGCAAGGGTCCCGAACTACCTTAAAGGTGTATGTTTACAAGGGATTAGGCAGTATCTCTATATGCCGACTCATTGGCAACAGGTGAACGGTGAGCACGGCGCGCAAAGCATTATTGGACAAAATGACCGGCCCTGGTTTCCAGGTCCCTTGATGAACAATTAAAATTTTAGAAAAATTATTTCTGAAAGGTTTTAATCGCATAATTTAGCAAAAGAGTTTGAAAGAAGTCTTCGATTTGCCACCGCATTATTATCAGCGATCAAAACTGTGTCACGCAATACCGTCACGATATGTTGAAGGAACAAGAACTTATCATTCCGCGAAAATATTCCACTCCTAAAATTAATGAGCGAATATATGTTTATGTATTTAAGAAAGATTTAGCAAATAAGCTGTTGGTATCGTCATTTTAACGCTCAATCTTTTGGCTGCTGTCTTTCTTATTAAAATGTAAGCACATTTCATCGCTATTATCTTTGTTACGAAAGTTATTTTGACTCAAAATTTTGCCTTTTCTATTTGATGACAATACTTGAATTTTATTTTAGGCTCTAGGAAAGCATTTGAAATTTTTGATGAGCGTATAAATGCAATCAAATAATACGTGATTTTGAGAGTTGACCGAGGCGAGCGTGTTGATAGTGCGAGTCTCCCAAAGGAAATCGGTTTACAAAAAGAATATCGTGCTTTACAGCACTATAAATAAGGGCTATGGTTTTAAAAATGAGGTTTTTCAACATGGAAGTATACTTGAGGGTTTTGGCGAGTCTACACCTGCATGAATTTGCTAATAACTTTTATATTTGTCAACCGAACGGAATAATTCCGGGAATAATGGAGTACAGTACACATTCCCACATCAAAAGTTTATTATAAAAACTTACCAACATTTGTACAACAGTTACTTACACGTTAGACTCAGGAAGAAGACTAAATTTACAGTTGTTCACCACATATCTTGATGAAAAACAATTTACTATAAACTCCAGTTGCAAAATGGCAGATTCACTTACTCGTCGACCGTGAAGTAAGTAGCCTGGGGACGAGGGCCGGAATGCTGAACGCGCTCTGATTGGTTGAAATTAAAATCTCCGTTCACCTGTGGAACGGGGTTATACTGTATGAAATATTTATGATTTTATGACGATATTTTTCTTTTGGTAGAATTCATCTGGAGCCAAGAGGAGCACAGAAACATGGGAGCTTGGTCTTTTGTCTCTCCAAGATTTGAGAACGTACTTGGTTTAAAAGTAAGAAACAATCTCAAGCCATTTTGCTTATTGATTAGAAGGGCGTGGTTCGTACGGGACGGCCGCGAAAGACCCGGGAAACTATGAGAATTTAAATAAAGGAAAACCCGATTGAAAATAACATGAGGAAAAAAAACTGGTACTTTCTTGTGAGGAAAAAGGTATGATTTTTCCCTCCCAATGGAAAGTAATCAGTTTGATGGAAATAACAGAAAATCTGAATATGCAAAGTTTTAGTATCACAAAGTATCACCTAAATTGTGGTCATCGAAAACAGAAAATTATCACTGAAGTCAATGAAAGTCGTGGAAGTTTGATACTCCATAAAAGTGCGAAGCCGACGCCTTTTATGAAGCCTTGTCCAGCGCTTTCCACTGCAACATTGTCGGACAGGCCAAACTTTGTGTTTCGCCCCTAGCATGATGACGTTTTTGTCCCCTCTCTATACCAGAATCCTTTCAAGAGCTTTTCATATTCAAATTTTATATTCCTTCGAGAATACAAACGCAATAGTTTTAATTACCGGACAAAAGCTACTCAAAAATTCAATTCAATTCAATTCAATTTCTTTATTCACACATAAATAAAAGACAATTACAAAACAAATATAAAGCTATAAATGACATTAAATAAATAATATGGCTGCTAAAATAAAAAATATAAATGTCAATTATTGAAAATTGTGTGCAGTGGTCAAAGGAGCATGGGCTTTCGAGTTGACCACTGCCATAATTAATTAAATGGCGAGCTCAGATCAATAATTGATCAAATATAGTTATAATACATGTCTAGGTTCGAAAGTCCTTATATAAATATAAATAGATATCTCCATTCCCAGGACTTCAAAAAGAGGCCTGAGAAAGGGAATAAGATAATATTATAGTATGTCAATGAAAGATTTGAAGGGGTTTTTTTTATATAAATATATATAACTAAATGATTATATAAATTAATTTAATAAATAGAAAAGTAATGTAACATTTAAATAATTACATTACCATTTGCTTTTTCAAAAAATGGGCTTTGATTTTTCTCTTGAAAGAAAGGTAGGTTGGTGAATTTTTAATAGAAGCTGGAATTGAATACCAGATAGTTGATAAAGAGAATTTAAATGTAGAAATACCATAGTTTGTATTAGTAGCAGGCTTAAAAAAATTATGCTGCAATGCATATCTGGTGTTATAGCCATGAATGTCAGGATTCTGAGAGGGAACAAAAACGTCATCATGCTAGGGGCTTATTGAACAAAAGAAACATTGAGCGCCAAGGCGTCAAGATATTCTGTGTTTTCCTTCATCGAAGAAAGTTTGAAATGTATTATCTATTTTCGTCCTCAGCTTAAATACGTTGGTCGAAAGGTCCTCGCAGCTCCCGCTGTTGGAATCGGAAAACTTCATATTCAAGAAGCCAGTGAAGTCTTACATGACACGTTCACACACTAATTGTTGCAATGAAATACAAGGTCGGTGTCTAAATAATTTTGGAACTGCTGGTTCGATTTGGAATTCAAGACACAAGAGTGGCATTTATAACTAGAATTGGAATTGAGAACGGTACATGCAAAGTACGACGTCTGAATTAGGCGTGGTTAGAATTTTGTTTTATCGATGATTAGTTTTTGCCGATGTGGTTTCAAATCATATTTTTTACGAATTTCTGTAGGTTGTGGTATTTTACTGTAATGTTTTTTATATGTATCGGTAACCATTTAGTTTTAAGTTATATGGATGTGTCAGTGTAACTTTCTCATCTTGAACCAACGTCAGTTAAACGTCAAAAGCAAGCGCAT
This sequence comes from Telmatactis stephensoni, assembly GCA_029948255.1. Taxonomy (NCBI): domain Eukaryota; kingdom Metazoa; phylum Cnidaria; class Anthozoa; order Actiniaria; family Isophelliidae; genus Telmatactis; species Telmatactis stephensoni. The sequence goes on along the minus strand of JALIZF010001606.1, from coordinate 228,801 downwards.
AATATTTAAAGTGAGATAAAACGCAAAGTTACAAAATAAAATAGTGATGTTGAAGTATGAAGTAAAAGGAAAAAGGTTGGTTGCTGTATTTTTTCAAGGGTTAGAAAAAAAGACAAATAAAGAAACATCCAATATCGTTCACTGTGGGATATTCTCGTTGGCCTTTTCAGTAGATGTGAAAGTTCCAACTTTTGAGCTACTCAACGCAGGGTATTAATTACAATATCAATGGGCTTTTATCATGTAATTCCAAAAGTCACAGTACAGAAATATAATTACCATAGCTGGAAAGAGCACCTCAAAATTAGTAAAACTGTGAAGTTTGAATGAAGTAACTTTCAAACTCACGAAGATATGAATTTTCCGAAATCGAAATTTTGTATGAAAACATTCGCTGGTAGGCAAGAGATGCCTACCAGCAAAGGTTTTCTTACAAATTCACACTCTTCAAAAATTCATATTCTTGCGAGTTTTGGATTTAATTCCTTCAAACTTCACTGTCTTGCTAATTTTAACATGCTCTTTTCAGCTATGGTAATTCTTTTTCTGTTTTACGAATTTAAAAATATCTGATAAAAGCTCATTGGTCAGTAAAATTCTATTTTTCTCCCGCTCTCGATTGCTGACTCGCTGGTGCCCAGACTCCGCGCGCACTATAAAACTAATGTTCTTTACTAAAAGTAAAGCAACCATATTTAACGTCGATAACTCGTAACAGTAATTCAACTGACAAACCTGAGGTCGACGGTGCGCTCATTTTACTCCCCTCTCTCCATCAGTTTTAAAGGTATTCAAAGCTAATTAAAGCTACACAGATTGGAAAGAAGTCGAAACAAGGATGGGAGGTCTGGCTGAGGATCGAACTCGGGACCGCTCGTACCGAAGGCCGCGCACTAACCAACTGTGCCATCCTTGCTCCTTACTAAGCTGCATGAATGCGTGCGGGAGATGCGCAGCCGCAAGTGTCTGAAACTACCTCGAATAAAAAATTGAACCCAACTATTTGCACAAACACTGACCCTTCAATACGAAGAAGCTGAGACCAAATTTAGCTAGCACCGAGACTGAATTGGCTGATTATAGGCGATTTAAAAGAAGCGTGTTGACGTGTCATTTCAAACCGCGACTGAAACATTTTTGATATCCCGAACACGATGTAGCGAATTCATAGATAAAACATGCAAATCCACATGTGTACCCAGGAGCAATTTCGATGATTTTGAAAGAGTCGATGTTTGTGCAAATATGTGATACTGGGTACTGTGATGCCGTGGTACTATGATACTGGGTACTGTGGTACAGTTATGTTGGGATACGGTTATACTGGGATATCGTTACACTGGAATACACAGTCATAGTGGATTTCCTAGCTTTGGCATTCCCATGTTTCTGCAGGTACTATGTTCCCTGTAGCATGGAGGATTTCATGGAACGGCCATTCCCATTTTGTGCATCCTTTATTTCAAAATAATATCAGTATGATGATTCCATTTAACCTTCTAGGTATACTTTCAGTTTATAATGTATATCGCTTGCATGTCTTACAATTTATGCACTCGTGGCATTGTGGGATTCTACCAAGCATCTTTGACAGTATGTTCAAATATGCCAACAATGTCCACAATTACAATACGAGATATGCAAGTAAACAAAATCATTATTAATCAAAAGTTAGAACAAATACAAGCAAACAAGCTATCTCGTTTGTAGCAATTGATCTCTGGAAAGACCTCCCAGTCTACCTCAAATCCTCAAATATTAGGTCCTTCAGAAAACAAATTTGTCCCAGAGCACAAAATCGTCGACATCGCTTCAATATTTACCTAACTTTGCGTTTGTTTTAAACCACCTAAAAAGATTTCAATGAGCATGACAATCCTTGTGCTTATAATGTGTTAATCAGTTATGCTCCTCAGGAAAAATATAGAAAAATCGAGCAATTTTCTAATGATCGCACGTTTTGCGAAAATGCCCGTAAAATCGGAGAAAATGTCAACATTGAGTTTTCAGCTTCATTCGCATATCATTCGCTTTGGCGAAATCGCGTTGCTGTCTATCCTTCCCGTTTTTCCATAAAGTAGTAGGGGGGTATGAAAATAGAATGAGCGATTTTGGAGGTAAATAAATATCCAAGAAGTAATAAAATTTGCCAAGGGAAGTGTGGTCTTCAATTTTTGCATAAATTATACCCTTAATTTAAAGGACCGAAAATATCTCCAAATCCGTCTTGTAGATTTTAGTGAGACTTCTTTCAGATGAAGGCAAATATCCAAGGTATAAGTAGCATCGAGCATTTCCTCAGCAAATGCATTTGAGAGCCAAAATTGGACCCGAAGCTAAAACACATTTGACGTCATTATCACGTGATATTCCGTCCGATCTCCCCAAAACACACTCAATATTGCTTTTCAGTCTATATGTAAGTAATGTGTTATAATGGATATGAAATTGAAGTCAATCTGTTTAGGCATGAGAGTTTCAAAGTTGGAAGGTGTTCATGTAAAATTATGGGGTCGAGCCACCTTTTAAACCATCACTGCACACTAAATATATCTATTGTTTTTATTGTCATTTATACTACAACATGCCTCTGTATAAATTATACTTCTTGTAAATACAAACTATCTAAACTATTATTTATGTCAATAATATTTATAAGTGTGTGGATAAAACAACTTGAACTTGAATTAGCTATATATATAGCTTAGCTTGCTTTACTCTTCTGTCCTTGTAAAATAATGTAAAACAAAAGTACATTATAAACAATTGTTGAGTTTCACAGAGATAAAAGTCATTGACACCAACACAAAGAACCGAAATCAGGTAGCACATTGAGGCACAACACAAACATTCAAAATTTGTTGTAGGTCCCCATTTTTGCCAACAATTTTATCAAAATACCTTGAAAGTATATCAGGTAAACATGCATTTGCACTGGAATAATTTTGGGGGTTCTTTGGTAAATTTCCAGAAAAAGAATAACATTCCATACAAGCAATTTCAGATGACAATAAAATTTGTAAACATAACGCATACAATGCGCTCTTATGTGTAGGTTTTGTAGCATATCATTTCGATCGTTTTCACAACCCTCGCTCCCTTAAAAAAATAGAATAAAGACTTACCTCTGCATGTTATTTCTTTTGTGGTGCTGCTCTTCTATTCAGTGAAAGTAACACTAATACTCAATCCGCCATTGATATTGCCTTCGCCTTTACTTATACGACACAAAATTCGCGCAGTTTAGAATAATAATAATAATTTAATTCTTAAAACAACACATTTAAAAATACTCAATGCTTTTTACAATGATAAAAAAGTAAAAGAAAAAAACAGGGGAAAAAAATATAATAAAATGAATGGATTGATCGGGGCCAGCTCATCTCTTCTTTCGTTTAAGTGAATATGTGCATCTAGAAAGGCTTCTAAGCAATAAAAATAGCGAAAAAGGCGTTGGTCTTATGATTCGGGTATAGGGAAAGAGGTTGTGTCATACAAAAAACTACACACAAATCCTACAATAACTAGACGCACTCGTGCGTTCACTCGTGCCCATGTGAAAGCGAGCCCAAAATCGGCTTAAAAAGGACATTTAGATTAGCTGCCGCTAGAGTAAGGCCTAGTTCAAACGTCGCATCTCACATGTGTCGAATTCAATGCAAATTAGTCAAATCTTTTGTTTCTACTCATTATCATCTCATTTGCATTGAATTCAGCACATGTGAGATGCGACGTTTGAACTAGGCCTAAGAGCAATAGACATGTTGTCGTTAATAAACGTTTTAACAAGACGCTCCTCGAAGCGTGCACTGGTTGCCTGTAGTTCAACAAGCCGCAGTGGTATAGACCTTTTTTGAATCGGCTAATTAAAACTAAAGAAATTAAACTTTTGTAAACCCAGCAACTTTAAAAATAGAAGCTTGTTATCGTCGACCAAATTATCTGATTACTGTCAATTTGTCTGTCAACAGCTATTAGTGTTTGCCTTTGTCCTTCTATTAACATGCATGGGTATTTTATATCTCACATGCAAAAATATTTCCATGCAGCGAATATGCCAGTTTATTCAATTTTTTATTTCACTATATATCTCAATTGTTTGCTGTAAAGACTTCTACAACGGCATTTTTGACACAATTAATAACAAATTGTGTATTTTTTCGTTCATGTTTCAGATGTTTTATATATGAATAAAAGGCGTTACGTGACCAAACGCGAAAGGTCAAATGGAACCTACCGTTCCATGCAATGGTCTGGTCCAGAAGAATTTCGAAAAATTATGGCGCTGTTACACTGTGCAATTTTCCCTAGCAACTTGCAATATTTCTGGCCAGTTGCTGGGGAAAATTGCACAGTGTAACAGCGCCATAATTTTCTCTGCAACTTGTTTTGCAACGCCGTTGCGAGACAAGTTGCTGGGAAAATTGCACAGTGTAACAGCGCCTTAAGTCTACCGAGGTAATCGACCACCGAAGGCGGGAGCAACTTGGGGGGGGTTGAAGTTCAGGCCCTCGGCATTGCGATTTCTAGCATTTTGAGAGGCATTTGCGACATATTTATTATGCATTAAAGTTATGACAATTTTGTACATTCTGGCAAAGAAAAAGAAGACAAAAGGCATATCTGATATGAGATAGTATAGAAAATATCTTTAATGTTTATTCTTTACTAAAATTCCTTCGTTGTCAAAGTTCTGATTTTTTTGTCTGTGTGTCGGTCGTTTCTCGACACAAGTCGTTTGAGACATCAAGAAAATTAAAAAAATAATACCTGAAATTTTATCGAGGCAACTGCCTAGGTCTCGCTTGCCTCATGATAGCTACGGTCCTGCTTCGCTCAAGTGCTGATTATATGACTTGAGATAACATTTAAATGGGGTGTCGCAAGAGTTAAGCCTGGTTATCACTAGCGACGCAAGCATAAGCGCAAGCAACATACGCAGACTCAGTAGTGTACTGCTCATTAGCGGTGCTTGTCTTTTCTCACACTCGGTGATAAATGCAGTACTGAGTCTGCGTATGTTGCTTGCGCTTATGCTGTGCGTCTAGTGAAACCACGCTTTACGCTAGCTTTTATTACGAAATATCGGGTAGACATTTATTTTCAAAGTATTTGAACATATCACTGCAAAACGACAAAATAATGATTCTCGTTGATTTTTTTCTAATTATAAAGAATAATTTCACTCTGTAACAAGGTCATGGCATAAATTATTTCTCATCAACTTCAAAGCGGTGACCGACAGTTAGCCAAAACGCTATTCTTTCGATTTTAAGATATCCTAATAGAGATTTCTCATAGTAGCGAGATTTTTGACGCATTTGACGCAGCTTTTACGCACCAAGTATTTACATTTGCATAACAACAACTTCATTGTACCAAGCAAACAATAACGCGTCTTTTATCTCAAGAAACTTTATTTTAACTGTTCTTCCAATAAAGCTGAAAAGGATTTATATGCCTAAAGTGCAAACAAGAGATGAATGAATTTATAATTCTGAAAAGATTTAAATATTACATTATAAAATATTTGAGATATAACGCGCGCGCTGATTGGCTGGCTACCATGTTTATATCAGAGGACAGAGACATGGCTCGCTCATAAAACGATCGCTTATGTCTCTGTACTGTGATATAAACACTCTGGAAGATGTAGAGCACTCGAAAAACAAGAGAAACTAAGCTTGCTTTTCTCTTGCTCTACATCTTCCATCGTGTTTATATCACAGTACAGAGACAAGCGCTCGCATTTTATATTCCTAAAAATATACACTTTTGCTTTCCATGATTTGAAATATTATACTGTTCGTACTGTATCTGATGCCCATTTCAAATGCCCATTACAAACTTGAAAACATCACATGAAAAACAAACTCACATATATGAAACTGTTATGTCTTTTTCACTGACACGAAATATTCTGTTTAATTGGAATTTACAGGGCTTTGATCATCATGGTAACGTCAAACATTTTTTCTTTTGAAACTAAAGATTCATAAAGTGAAACCAATATATTATTACAAGGAAATAACTTGAAAGGTTCTAGCAATTATACTACTTTATGAAAAACAAAACCACATATTTTTTCCACCCTATCCAACAGTCCTTGAATTCTTTGCATAGTAGTTACTGCGGTTTTGCACATTAAATTATGGTTTTCGAGAGTTTGCTTTTGGGCAATTCCACATGAGAGTTGATAAAAGCAAAAACAATTAAATGCTTAGTTTGCATCAAAAATGCATTTTAATATAGAAAAAAAAATTGTTAGGCATTTAAGAAAGATCAAGTCGGTGATGATAAGACTGATTCCTATATCAGGGGGAGTCTTCAATGTCGGCAATTGATGAAATTGACAAATTTGCTTAAAAAATTGGCCTTTTCTGTGAAGAAATTGTGTAAACTTTGGAAAAAATGTTTGCTGCAAAATCTTCTTTATTTGTGAATGAAATTGGCCTAATTGTGTCTCTGAAGAATGAAACTATGCATAAGCCAATTTAGTTTACTCAAAAGACCTAAATAGAGAGGGTTTTTGATGGCACAGAAATAACATTCCCAAAAATGTCATGTCCGCAACAATTTATTGTCACTTCCACAACACACTGTATTCCTAATAAATCCATAGAAACAAGCAATATCAATTCTTTCATTTTGGATTTATATAGTGCAGTTAGTATAGAGTTTAGGCAGTATAAACACTTTTTTTGAAAAGTTTCAAGTTCACAGGATTTTAGCTTTGTTCAAGAGTAACTTCAAACATGGTTGTTTTCCATGTCATGTCCGCAACACATCATTTACACATTTTTTCTCTTAATATTCAAAAGTCAGCCAAAATGTTTTTATGCTAAAATCAAAGGGACAACCAGGAGGATTGATTGGATGAATTTCATTTGATTTGAAAAACATTATCTGGGTTAAACAGCCATTTATTACACTAGGTATAAACTCTGAAAGTCACGTCCGCAACGTGGAATTGCCCTTTTGTAACTCTGCTTTACTCTTAGTTTCTGCTTTTGCCATCTTTTTGTTGGGCTCATCGCTGTTCTCGCCACTCTCCACATCGTAGTCCGTTGCGTCATTCTTCCTTTCTTTCCTCTTCCTTTTATCTGCCAGCGCTCGCTCCCTCCTCTCTTTTGGCAATTTCTTCGCTGCATACTTCATATCGGAATCGCTCGAATCACTTCTTTCATATAGAACTGGTGATTCTTTGGGCTTATGTTCGAGTTATGACGTCGTGTTATCTTTGCTCCCTTTAGAATAGCCGTCTCTAGCTACAGATTTACCATGTTCTTCTTTAGTACGTGTGAGCTTTTGGCACCGATTTATGATTGTCGTTCTACTCGCTTTTTGATAATACTGCTTCACTGCAGATGAGACTTTGTCTGAAAACAAAATCACTATTTTGACCTCCCCTGCATGCGCAACTGCATCCCACCCCTTTGTGCCATTCTTTATCCATGTCTGAGTTAACATTGAAGCTTCTATTAACTCGGGTAATTTCAGTCTTTACTACAAGAAAGGAAGAACGAAATTATTTTGGTTTAACGAGGACAAATTATTCCAAATCAAGTAAAATATGACGACTTTACGTCCTTCTCAGTCTTTTGGGGAGTGAACAACGGCTTATTGGATAAAGTATCGGCTTCATATGGTTTCCAAATCCCTGACATTTTCTCTCGATACCAGTATGAAGAAGTCGCTGGATGGATGTGCAGTTTTCATGTTGTCTTACGAGAAATATAAGGAGTATCGAATATTTTGCATAATTATTCCACCTACGGCAGACAAGTTGAAACAAGGGATTGCAATTTTGAAAAAAACTGCCTTCTAATCAATAATTCCATTACATTTTTATTTTGATGACCAAAAGCAACAAAAGCGATAATGTAACCTCCTCCATGAATTCCATAACCGAGCGATCAAAAAGTCTCATTAATTCATATCATTGGACTATTCTTCTTCATTCTTTTTCTTATCCCGTATATAGCTAATTCAATTAACGTTGTCGCTGAAAAAAGCCTAAAGCCTAAAGCTTGAGTGCGGAATCTCGAAAAAAAAATTATCACCGTGACATACAAAAAAAAAACTCACTGTATGCTTGCAAATTCTACAACTTGGACACATATTCCTTAATTTCTCAGATAGTATAACTATTATATTATGTCAACGCGGTCACTGATCAAAGGAGAGTCATTCTTTTGATGTGTTGACAGATCTTAATGTACGCCACAGTTAATAAGTTGTTCACTGATCAAGAACAGTACTTGAGAGTCACTGATGAGATGCTTTCATTTAAAACTATTTGAAAGCCAATCATTTCCACCTAAAAAGTGTTTTCTGAGACTTCGCTCGTCAAAAGTGAGCTAGTTTTGCTTCATAAAACAAAACGTCTGTGGTATTATTCAGCAATTCAAGGGATTTTTAACTTAATATCGTTTTTTAACTAGAGTGCTTACAATATATCCGTGAAAAAGTTAGCGAACTAAATTGTACTAAATAGCGCGAAATTATTTGTTTTCTATTGTTTAATTAGTGCAAATTAGTGCAATTTCTTATAAAGTTTTTCAAACAATTAAACAATGGAAAACAAAGGATTTTATACTTTGTAGAACGAAGTAGATTTTGCACTTTTTCACGGATTAAGTGCGATCACTCTAAGCACTCTACGCATGGTTATACTACTTATTATTTTATAATAAGTGAAAAGGAAAAAAACTTTAAAAACATTAAAAAACTTTAAATATTCAGAATTCGTGCTTTCATTTCTGAGTATTCCTAATAAGCGTCATTCGTTTCGCATCGTATCGCTTCAAATCGAATTTTACTCTTGAGTTTAAATGATGCATGATTCATATTCGTAAATCATAATGTCAAAATATCGAAGTATTTAAGTTTCAAGTTGTTAAGAAAATGAACCAAAAGGTTATATTTTGGCAGGAATACAATTTTGAGATCATAGAATTTTGGTAATAATGAAGGTATAAGGTTCTGCGCACTTCCTGGCTGTTCATTGATCAATCCCGCCCACTTTGTTTCCGAGCTAATAAAAACTAACCGGCTATTAAAACAAATATATAATTGAATATTGTAAGTTTTTTGGTAGAGTGCTTACAATATATCTGTGAAAAACTTTGTAAGAAATTGCACTAATTTTCACTAATTAAACAATAGAAAAAAAAGGATTTCGCGCTATTTAGTACAATTTACTTCGCTAACTTTTTCACGGATATATTGCAAGCAATCTATCAGAGACACAGCCAATAATAGTATACAATAATAGTAGATATGAAAGTTGCAAAATAAACCAAAGGGAGGTAAAGTATGATGGCATAGTTGTTAGTAAATAGATGATAATAAATAATAATGGAAACTTTATTCTATATTTATACAACAATTACAAATCTCTCTACTTACAGGCAATTTGCAATTGACTACTCAAGTGATACATGCATTTATAAATGTAAACGACAAAATGATTTAGAAAATATATATACATATATATATATCAAAATTTCAATAAGTCTGGGTTATTCCATTCTTTGTTTCGACAGCAGAAAAGGTAATACGTTGATCTGATTGTAATGTTGATAATTTTTTTTACAATATAGTTTTGTTGTTTCTTGTCCTCTAGGCCAAGTTCATTTAACATTTCGATGAAATCAGACGATTGATGGGAGAATACACCTAAAGTACTGATTGAAAGGTTTACAAATTTAACCTGCTGAAAATGATTCTTGTGGTCGATGACAGTCTCGTGATATTTACGTTGTTTCCGGTCTAAGTTGTTTTGTAGATTTGTTTCAAAGCCAACAGTTAACTCTAGAATATACAAGCACTTATTTGATATGGACAACACTATGTCAGGACGCAAGCTGTCACCAGTTATGATAGAGGGGCTCGGAAAACCAGGAAGATCGACGTATAGGGAAGAGTTTTTGATGGATGGGAGACTATGAGCAATGAAATTCAGGATAGAATCATGACGCCAGGAAAAGCGGCCTTCTTGTAGGTAGTGATTACAACCCGCGACAACATGAAGAAGAGATTCAGGCATTAGGCATAATAATAATAATAATAATAATAATAATAATAATAATAATAATAATAATAATAATAATAATAATAATAATAATAATAATAATGATGAATAATAATAATGATAATAAAAATAATGATGATGATGATAATAATTAAAGGTAATATAAAAATTAGGTACTACCTAATAGCGGAGCTCCCATTTAAATATAAAAATAATTTTAAATACTTTGTTTTATTTTTTGATGTTTTTGATTTAAATGAATTGGGCTTCCTGTGGTAATAGGCAAACAAAGATTGCATTTTGTTGTAAAAGTCGAAATAAAGATTATAGGTCAAGCTTTATTTCTTGCCCTTCAGTCTCCTGAAAATTATAAGGCTTTCAGCCTCAGTCACCATAGTGATGCTTATTCAGATTCAGTCAGATTTTATAATTGACTTTGTAGTAGTGGTTCATAATTCTCAGAAATAGAATGCAAAAATCCCTCAAACTGATTTCATTCACATAAATACTGTTCAACCTGATTTCAACATCCTTCAATTAAACAATTTAACATTGCAGAACATTATATTTAGATTTTTCTGTCTTGACAGTATTGTGGCATCTGGTTTTTGTACTATGTACAATAGAATGACACAGATAAATAGTTGTCTTTACACAAAACAAGAATTCTCTCTTCCAGGTTCCACTAATTATGACTTTAGATGAAATTGTAAAACAACTCAAAACAACTACTACCTAAAAGCAGAGCTCCAATTTCAATTTCAATATTTTTATGTTCTTGATTCAAATGAATTGGATTTCCTGTGGTAATTGTAAAAGCATTTTTAAAATAAGTTTTGGTTTTGGTTTGTATAGTGGGCTTGTAAGCTCAGTGACCTTTATTACAGTCAATTTTAATATTCAGATTCACTGTCAGATTTCATAACTGACTTTGTAGTGGTTCATAATTTTCAGAAATATAAAGCAAAATCTCCAAACCCTTTTTTTAAATTGATACAAGTAATTAAACCTTTTCAACATCCTGAATATTACAGAACAACATATCTTCATGTGTCTGTCTTTACTATATTAAATTTGTGACATATCTTGTTTTTTTGTGGTTGTTGTTGTTGTTTTGTTATTTAATGTGGAATAGAATGACACACTAGCTAGGTGAATACTTGTCTCCCACTTGTCTCTTCCAGATTACACTGATAATACAGTTTTAAGTGACTATAAAAACAGCCACTCGACATTACAAGAAAACAAGGAATTAAGCATTTTCAGTCTGCATGCATTTAAGGTCTCGTAGGGTTCACTGACAGAGCATGCAAAATTCCTTCTTTTATTCCTGTCAATTTTTTTCATTAAATTCCAGACCCAAACTTGAGCTGTATTTACACATTAGTGGGGTTGAAATAAGTTCAAAATCATTTTTTTACTTATTTTATTATTATTAGAACTAGACAAGTGCAAAAAGTTCACCGTAAAACAAATGTCGTTGTACATTTTATGTTGATCGAGTGTTTGTTTAAACTTGGCCACAGTTCAACGTGCATAAAAGTTTATTTTTTTAAAGACATCAATCCCAAATAAAAGATAAAAGATCAAATATAGGTACAAGAGACGTTTTGACATCATTTTCTGGCCAAGGTCTTTACCTTGAAGTGCTTTCCTAATTGTTGTCTTTAGAAGCATAGTCCTAGATCCTTGTTTCACGCTCAATGCAGATGATTCTTGATTGCCAACTTTGGCTAGATTTTTAAGCAGCTTTACTGAAGGCATCTTCACGAAACGAAGAATACACGACCTCGATGACTCGTTCATTATGAGAAGTTTTTTGAAGCTACAAATCCAACTAAAAAGTCGTCCAACTTTGAAAATGCTCTCTGTGTCCTTCGTCTTTCGAGCAGTTTTTGAAATGACACCGGGCCCGAAAAAATTCAAATGCACGTTGTTTTTCGCTTTAACCTGTCAAGATTGGCACAGATTAATGATCATGAAAATTGCTAAATTTTTACGAGGTTTCTAGAGTAATATTTTTAAGTTTTGCAAGTTAAAACTGCAAGGAAACTGTAAATTGGCCAGCGGTTACCCCTGTGGGATGTACAGGGACGTATGTACGTATGTACGTACGTACGGACACTGGGCTTCCTGTGTCGGTCCATGAAAAATCAGCTCGATGGGTTACCATTTTTTCTTAGGTATGGTGCTCCGCTTCGGCCCGCGCGGGAGCTCCGCTAAAAAGCCACCACAAATATTTTGATCTTAGAGGACGGTACGCCCCAATTTTTAGTATAATTGCATTTCAGCGATCTTAAAAAATGTGCAGGTTATTATTATTATTCATAATTAAAGTGCATTTGATCATTGCGACATGCAAAATACGTCTCTGCGGTCACTGATCAAAGAAGAGTCATTCTTTGATGTGTTGACAGATCTTAATGTTGCGCCACAATTAGGTTGTTCACTGATCAAGAACAGTACTTGAGAGTCTCTGATGAGATGCTTTCATTTAAAACTATAATGTATTTCCTTATAAGGCGTATTTTCCATGTCGCAATGATCAAATGCATTTAAAAATAATAATAATAACACGCACATTTTTAAAGATCGCTGAAATGCAATTATACTAAAAATTGGGGCGTACCGTCCTCTAAGATCAAAATATTTGTGGTGGCTTTCTACCTTTAATTATTATCATTATTATCATTATTATTATTATCATTATTATTATTCATTATTATTATTATTATTATTATTATTATTATTTATTATTATCATTTATTATTATTATTATATTTATATTATTTATATTATTATCAATACGTAAGTTTTAGAAAAAGGATTATTATTATTATTATTTAATATCATCTATTTACTAACAACTATGCCGTCATACTTTACCACCCTTAGGTATATTTTGCAACTTTCATATCTACAAGAAGTATACTATTATTGGCTGTGTCTCTGATACCAAAAAACTTACAATATTCAATGAAATATTTGTTTTAATAGCCGGTTTGTTTTTATTAGCTCGGAAACAAAGTGGGCGGGATTGATTAATGAACAAGCAGGAAGTGCGCAGTCCCTTATATCTTCATTAATACCTAGATTCCAGGATCTCAAAATTGTATTCCGGCCAAGATAAAACCTTTTGGTTCATTTTCTTAACAACTTGAAACTTATATACTTCGACATTTTGAAATTATGATTTACGAATATGAATCATGCATCATTTAAACTCAAGAGTAAAATTCGATTTGAAGCGATACGATGCGAAACGAATGACGCTTATTAGGAATACTCAGAAATGATCAGTTCCTTAATGAAAGCACGAATTTTGAATATTAGTTTTTTGGACATTAGCTGATAACAAGGCAATATTTTTCTTCTTCAGCTGAATCTGTTAAGCTTTTGCTTTTAGAATGTAATTGAAAGCTTTTCACATTTTTTGAGGACTTTAGCTTAAGTATAACTTAATAAGTAGTATAACCATGCGTAGTTAAAAACGATATTAAGTTAAAAATCCTTGAATTGCTGAAAAATACCACTGACGTTTTGTTTTATGAAGCAAAACTAGCTAATTTCTGACGAGCGAAGCCTCAGAAAAGACTTTTTAGTTGGAAATGATTTGAAACAGGCTTTCAAATAGTATAATTATTATATTATGTCAACGCGGTCATTGATCAAAGAAGAGTCATTCTTTTGATGTGTTGACAGATCTTAATGTACGCCACAGTTAATAAGTTGTTCACTGATCAAGAACAGTACTTGAGAGTCACTGATGAGATGCTTTCATTTAAAACTATTTGAAAGCCAATCATTTCCACCTAAAAAGTGTTTTCTGAGACTTCGCTCGTCAAAAGTGAGCTAGTTTTGCTTCATAAAACAAAACGTCTGTGGTATTATTCAGCAATTCAAGGGATTTTTAACTTAATATCGTTTTTTAACTAGAGTGCTTACAATATATCCGTGAAAAAGTTAGCGAACTAAATTGTACTAAATAGCGCGAAATTATTTGTTTTCTATTGTTTAATTAGTGCAAATTAGTGCAATTTCTTATAAAGTTTTTCAAACAATTAAACAATGGAAAACAAAGGATTTTATACTTTGTAGAACGAAGTAGATTTTGCACTTTTTCACGGATTAAGTGCGATCACTCTAAGCACTCTACGCATGGTTATACTACTTATTATTTTATAATAAGTGAAAAGGAAAAAAACTTTAAAAACATTAAAAAACTTTAAATATTCAGAATTCGTGCTTTCATTTCTGAGTATTCCTAATAAGCGTCATTCGTTTCGCATCGTATCGCTTCAAATCGAATTTTACTCTTGAGTTTAAATGATGCATGATTCATATTCGTAAATCATAATGTCAAAATATCGAAGTATTTAAGTTTCAAGTTGTTAAGAAAATGAACCAAAAGGTTTTATTTTGGCAGGAATACAATTTTGAGATCATAGAATTTTGGTAATAATGAAGGTATAAGGTTCTGCGCACTTCCTGGCTGTTCATTGATCAATCCCGCCCACTTTGTTTCCGAGCTAATAAAAACTAACCGGCTATTAAAACAAATATATAATTGAATATTGTAAGTTTTTTGGTATCAGAGACACAGCCAATAATAGTATACTTCTTGTAGATATGAAAGTTGCAAAATATACCTAAGGGTGGTAAAGTATGACGGCATAGTTGTTAGTAAATAGATGATATTAAATAATAATAATAATAATAAATAATAATCATAATTTTTTTCTAAAACTTACGTATTAATAATAATATAAATGATATAATAATAATAATAATAATAATAATTTTTTTTCTAAAACGTACGTAATAATAATATAAATGATATAATAATAATAATAATAATAATAATAATAATAATAATAATAATAATAATAATAATAATAATAATAATAAGTTTATGTGACATGCCTATTCATAGTGACAGAGAAATTAAAGCGAATAGGCCAGACATTGTCATCAAAAAAAGAAATGAAAATGCCTGTCTTCTAATTGACATGTCCATCCCATCTGATCTAAATACCTCTATCAAAGTTACTGAAAAACTCTCCAAGTATAAAGATTTAGAAATCGAAACCAATAGGATGTGGGGGGTGAAAACAGAGGCCATTACAGTTGTCATTGAGGCTTTGGGGCTTGTTAAAAAAGGACTTGAGAAATTTACTGACAAGATTCCTGGAAGCATTGATATTAAAGAACTTCAGAAAATAGCCTTCCTAAGAACAGCACATATATTAAGGAGGGTACTCTCCATCAAATAATATGTTATTCTATACCTTACTTTGCTTTAGGTCTATGGTTTAGACCCGGCTTAGTAGGATGAAATAAGCAAAAAGAAAAAAAAAGGCGATAATAATGATAATAATGATAATAATTAAAGGTACAAAGCCATGACAAATATTTTGATCTTAGAGGACGGTACGCCCCAATTTTTAGTATAATTTCATTTCAGCGATCTTTAAAAATGTGCATGTTATTATTGTTTTAAGTGCGTTTGATCATTGCGGCATGAAAATGCGCAAGGCGGTCACTGAGCAAAGAAGAGTCATTCTTTTGATATGTTGACAGATCTTAATGTGCGTCATAGTTAATTAAGTTGTTCACTGATCAAGAACAGTACTAAGCACTTCGTGCCTGTTCATTAATCAATCCCGCCCACTTTGTTTTCCGAGCTAATAAAAACTAACCGGCTATTAAAACATATATATAATTGAATCTTGTAAGTTTTTTGGTATCAGAGACACAGCCAATAATAGTATACTTCTTGTAGATATGAAAGTTGCAAAATATACCTAAGGGTGGTAAAGTATGATGGTATAGTTGTTAGTAAATAGATGATAATAAATAACAATAACAATAATAAATAAATAATAAATAATAATAATAATAATTATTATTATAATCATAATCATAATGATGATGATGACGATAATTAAAGGTAAAAAGCCACCACAAATATTTTGATCTTAGAGGACGGTACGCCCCAATTTTTAGTATAATTTCATTTCAGCGATCTTTAAAAATGTGCATGTTATTATTATTTTTAAGTGCATTTGATCATTGCGACATGGAAAATACGCCTTATAAGTTAATAGATTATAGTATAATTATGATATTATGTCAACGCGGTCACTGATCAAAGAAGAGTCATTCTTTTGATGTGTTGACAGATCTTATTGTACGCCATAGTTAATAAGTTGTTCACTGATCAAGAACAGTACTTGAGAGTCACTGATGAGATGCTTTCATTTAAAACTATTTGAAAGCCTGTTTCCAATCATTTCCACCTAAAAAGTGTTTTCTGAGACTTCGCTCGTCAAAAGTGAGCTAGTTTTGCTTCATAATTAAAAACATCAGTGGTATTTTTCAGCAATTTAAGGGATTTTTAACTTAATATCGTTTTTAACTACGCATGGTTATACTACTTATCAAGTTATACTTAAGCTGAAGTCCGCAACTAATGTGAAAAGCTTTCAATTACATTCTAGAAGCAAAAGCTTAACAGATTCAGCTGAAGAAGAAAAATATTGCCTTGTTATCAGCTAATGTCCAAAAAAACTTTAAATATTCAGAATTCGTGCTTTCATTTCTGAGTATTCCTAATAAGCGTCATTTGTTTCGCATCGCTTCAAATCGAATTTTACTCTTGAGTTTAAATGATGAATGATTCATATTCGCAAATCATAATTTCAAAATGTCGAAGTATATAAGTTTCAAGTTGTTAAGAAAATGAACCAAAAGGTTTTATCTTGGCCGGAATACAATTTTGAGATCATGGATTTTAGGTAACGTTACAATGAACGTATAAGGGCTAGGCACTCCTAGCTGCCTGTTCATTAATCAATCCCACCCACTTTGTTTTCCGAGCTAATAAAAACTAACCGGCTATTAAAACAAATATTTCATTGAATATTGTAAGTTTTTTGGTATCAGAGACACAGCCAATAATAGTATACTTCTTGTAGATATGAAAGTTGCAAAATATACCTAAGGGTGGTAAAGTATGACGGCATAGTTGTTAGTAAATAGATGATAATAAATAATAATAATAATAAATAAAAATAATAAATTTTTTTCTAAAACTTACGTATTAATAATAATATAAATGATATAATAATAATAATAATAATAATTTTTTTCTAAAACGTACGTAATAATAATAATATAAATGATATAATAATAATAATAATAATAATAATAATTTTATGTGACATGCCTATTCATAGTGACAGAGAAATTAAAGCGAATAGACCAGACATTGTCATCAAAAAAAGAAATGAAAATACCTGTCTTCTAATTGACATGTCCATCCCATCTGATCTAAATACCTCTATCAAAGTTACTGAAAAACATTCCAAGTATAAAGATTTAGAAATCGAAACCAATAGGATGTGGGGGATGAAAACAGAGGTCATTCCAGTTGTCATTTACTGACAAGATTCCTGGAAGCATTGATATTAAAGAACTTCAGAAAGTAGCCTTCCTAGGAACAGCACATATATTAACGAGGGTACTCTCCATCAAGTAATATGTTATTCTATACCTTACTTTGCTTTAGGTCTATGGTTTAGACCCGGCTTAGTAGGATGAAATAAGCAAAAAGAAAAAAGGCGATAATAATAATGATAATAATGATAATAATTAAAGGTAAAAAGCCACCACAAATATTTTGATCTTAGAGGACGGTACGTCCCAATTTTTAGTATAATTTCATTTCAGCGATCTTTAAAAATGTGCATGTTATTATTGTTTTTAAGTGCATTTGATCATTGCGGCATGAAAATGCGCAAGGCGGTCACTGAGCAAAGAAGAGTCATTCTTTTGATGTGTTGAAAGATCTTAATGTGCGTCATAATTAATTAAGTTGTTCACTGATCAAGAACAGTACTAAGCACTTCGTGCCTGTTCATATTGATCAATCCCGCCCACTTTGTTTTCCGAGCTAATAAAAACTAACCGGCTATTAAAACAAATATATAATTGAATATTGTAAGTTTTTTGGTATCAGAGACACAGCCAATAATAGTATACTTCTTGTAGATATGAAAGTTGCAAAATATACCTAAGGGTGGTAAAGTACGATGGTATAGTTGTTAGTAAATAGATGATAATAAATAATAATAATAATGATGATGATGATGATAATTAAAGGTAAAAAGCCACCACAAATATTTTGATCTTAGAGGACGGTACGCCCCAATTTTCAGTATAATTTCATTTCAGCGATCTTTAAAAATGTGCGTGTTATTATTATTTATAAGTGCATTTGATCATTGCGACATGCAAAATACGCCTTATAAGTTAATAGATTATAGTATAATTATTATATTATGTCAACGCGGTCACTGAGCAAAGAAGAGTCATTCTTTGATGTGTTGACAGATCTTAATGTTGCGACATAATTAAGTTGTTCACTGATCAAGAACAGTACTTGAGAGTCACTGATGAGATGCTTTCATTTAAAACTATTTTAAAGCCTGCTCACTCAGCCTTACCTAGAGCTGCTTAAATAGCGATGACAAAGCATGAACTTCAGTTGTCGAAGAAGACATCGAACGATGAGGATGGAAAACGCCATGTGGATCGTTTGCTTCACTTTGCTGCTGTTAGCTACAACGTCTTTGAGCGCTGAGAATTCAGAAGGAAAAGACGAAGAAAAAAGAGGAAAAGACGAAGAAAAAAGAGGTGTTAAGTCTCCTATAAAAGGTTTGAATTTTTGATCTCAATCTGATTTATACATGATATCCATTACATGCATGTAATATTTTGGAGAAGGCATTTTAGATTTGGATGAGAACTTTTCCTTGGCTGTACCCTTTTCTGTGCAGAACCACAAACCCTTAGCTGTATTTAAGTCCACGTTTCTTTTCTCAAATTGTACAACTGACCACCATCATATCATTTTTTAGTAATTATTGTATCGGTCTATTATTCAGTCTCTTTAGCTTTAAAACAAGGTAAATAATTTTGATATTTTAGAGACTTGAGATATTCCTATATATTTGTACTGGCAGTATCGAGTTTTGGGTGTGGCAGTACATGTCAAATGAATACAACATCAGACCAAATAGGACAGGTTGATGGTGACAGTGGGGAAGAAAACTGTTATTTTCATTAATTTTAAATTTGATTAAATCCATTAACATAAAACTGGAAGTATGGAAAATAGGGTGGGGCACTATAGCTAATTAAGTAGAAGGAACAGTACTCGTAAAGAATTATAACATTTCATGGAACACCTTGTTAATGTAACAATCTTATTTAATTTTAAGTGAAAATTAATTCCACTGGTGTAAAACTGGAAGTATTAATTTTTGGGCGTGGCGCTACATCAGAATCTAGTCAGCATGTTGTCTTCTATCATTGTGCCAATTTTCATGCTTGTAGCAAAAAAACCTGAATAATTCTGCGATATTCCTGCACTATTTTTGTGGCTAGAGCCTCGTAGAGGCCCTAGCCACTATGTCATCGTGCTGTAAGTGAGTAACCACCACAGGAACTCCACGATCGGGAAACTTCGGCGAGAGTCGACACTCGGTAAACTTCGGGGCCAATTAGCAGTTTGGAATGGTCTTCAGCACTGACAAAGAAAAAGACTCGGAACCAATCATCTCTCGAATATTTGCTCATAAGCTGCTGCCGCCTCATGGAATAAATAACGACTGCGCCATTTTTCGTTTGTTTGTTTTGTAGAGATGAGTGAATAACTTTTGCTTTAATGAACAATAGTATTTATCGCAGCTTTCATTTGGTATCTCTAAAGAGTGCAATGAAATTAAAGTTGTTTCTGGTTTTTACCAACTATTTGGTCGATTTTTCAGCCACAATTCAGAGCTAGTCCAGAGCCAAGCGACTAAGCAAGAAATGGAAAACAACACTCGCTGATTCTATACAAGGAACAAAGATTGCTGATAAACAATCTAATAATACGAAAACAAAAGCAAACTGAGCCTCTTCGGAGGATATGCCAGCCTCGTAAGAACCTAATACTCAACTAATATCCTTAATTCACGGACAGCTATACAATTGCTCTAGCCACGGCATGCGCATATTATGCGCCTATTTTTTCTGTTCATATTGAATTGATCTTGTTTGAGCTTGTTTATAACCGGAAATAAATTTCCCCTCAGTGTAAACTTTGCCGTTTTATTTCGATAATTTTAGCGATCATCCATTTAATCTAAGCTAATCTAGCTTAATCTCTGTGTTCATCAAACCGGTACGATACCAGCCAAAAAACTCTAAAACGAAAACCCCAGCATTACATAATCTTTTTTTTTTTTTTTTTTTGATTGACATTGTTTGTTCTTCAAGTTTTTTTTTTTTTTTAGTGTTTTCCACGAGGGTAGAATCGCACTAATAATGCCTGCCCATTTTATATAATCTTTATCTTTTAACCCTTTACTTTTTGCACATCCAAGTTAAATCGTAATTCCTGTCAAACAAATCCTCAACTTTATTTATATTACAGTCTGAGAATTCTTTGTAAAAAATTGATTTACTAGCTATTTTAATATGCTTGTTGTTCCAAAGATAATGCTGACATACTACCGTGGGATCATTAATTAATAAGTACATAATAAGTACATAATCTATATATTTGGTAAAGAGGGTTTTCAAGGCTAGAGAACAGGTTTTAGATATAAGCTTACTTACCGATTTTCTGCTTGCACGATGACTGCAGTGATCCAACGAAATTTTCCTTGTTTTGCTCTGCATGGCGCCGTTCACACGATCAACACTCCTTCATGATAATGTCCAGGTGACTCTCAATTACATTAATGGCAATCAGTTTATATGTTCATTATGCAGTTAGGTCATGAGATCATCCACCAACTGAAGTGAAGTCCGTTGTTGACGACAAACCTGATGCCATCCATTGCGTGAAAATGTCGAAATTCAAGGATGAAAAACAATTTACTAGAATGGTCGACTCAAGCCTACCCATATAATTCCAATCGCTATTAGAAATAATCATTGCCTTGAATTAATATCATTATGAACCGGATTTTTCGTCATAAAGTCTTGTTTTGGCAAAAATTCATTTATGACTCAAAATCCACCATGAAATAGAATCAAATAAGTGCTGAGCTTGTTCGCGCAGGCAAGAACAACAACTATTGTTGGAAGAAATATGGCTATGCCCAAAGACATAACCAGTTTAATTGAACATGAACTTATATATTTAGTACATGGCGAATTACCCATAAAATTTATATAAATTTGATTGCTGCCCAGCGAAGGTGAGGGCCAAAACCTCCAAAGCCCAGGGGCCGCCCCACCCCAGCACTTGTTTGGTACTACACATAATGCTTAAAAATATTTTAAAAATATACATACTAACAGCGTACTTAATGCATGAATGACATCAGAATTAAAAGCAAGCTACTGCCGCCGCCTCTGCAAACAGTGTTTAAATGGATCAGAGGTTTATGGTTTTACTGCCCCTGCTAGCAAAATCTAAACTCTTTTTGAAAAATACCTGGCACTTTTTTACTACTTAAGTATAAAGACCACATAGATGGCAGTAAATCGTCTGGAATAACTGTTGGTCCTGGGTCAAAAAATGCTTGCGCAAGTTGCTTGAAATGTTTAATTTACAGAAGTGAAAATGCATCTGCTAGATTATTTTTGAACCCAGGAATGTGTTTGGCTTTGAAAAGAATATTATTTTTTAAACATGCCGCCACCAGCTTTAGCACAAAAGATTATCACGCTTTTATCTTTACAAGTGCATCTGTTGATCAGAAACAAGAGCTGCATTGTCAGTGTAAAAAGTTATGCAATGATTACGCATGAGGTTACCCCGCCCAGAGTAAAATTTCAAACTTAAGGTGGCCCGCGGGTATTTATTGTGGGGAGGCTCGATTTTTTAGGTCAAATTTTGAGCGAATAAATAGCAACCGATTTCTGAAATTTTGGTACGCAGAATAAGACATCTTTCTTTTTTAAAATGGTGTAACTTTTAAGGCAAATAAAGTAAAAGTTTAGGAGATATAGTCGATATTCTAAAACCAGGCTTTTTATGAAAATTGGCATAACTCCGTAAATAGAGAGTGAATTTTGTTCTTATTTCTGACAATGTCTTTTATCAATTCAGGATTTACTGAGAGCGAGCTAGAACAAAATATTATGGATAGAAATTGTTATACAGTTGATTGCTAAATTTTACCTTCAAAACATTAGTCCCTTGTATTTACTTTAACTAGAAGTCCATGTTATAGTCCATAATAGAAGTCCATGTTATAGTCCATAATTTAGAAATGCCAAGATATGGAACTTTATTCGAATTATGAAATAACTACTGATTTTTTTTAATACATTTCGAAGGAAGGTCAATTCTAGATTTCATAACATGAATAAATCATACTAAAGAGCTACTCTGCGTTTACTTCATTGAAACCAGCTAAATAACTCATAATTAAGCATAATTAAAAGTGCATCGAAAACCGTATAATCAATCAAATGTGATTTATTTCAATTTCAATTTATTTCAATCTTGTTGGCTTACATTTTGTTCACGAATTCAAATAAGGTAAGGCCAAAGCGGCTATTGTCGTTAAATTATTGATCTACAAATATAAATTCAGCAAAAAATCAAACTCTCGAGTCCCTTGCCTTCCACTCCAAAATGTTTGATGTGTCATATTGTGAGTGGTGGATCATGCCGAACATTAAGTATATCGTAGTTGAAAGTAATGAACAGTAAAGAAAGAGGCAATTCATGCATTAAAAAATCACTTACTACGATAGACACGCTTTGTTTACATTATTCTGCCAAAAATTTCCGTGTCAACATAATTTTCTTCCGTTCGATATGCAAATGCTCAAAAGAAAAATAAACGCATGCGCAGACAAATGATCTATACTAAACAACAAAAAGCTTTTGAGCCAGCTTTCTGACACTTTGTGTTTTTGGGCAGTGCTCCTACCTTACTTACCCAAGCTCAGGTACTCCTTACCTCCTAAAATGTATCTGTTGGTCGACAATTTCTCTTTTTATTAAAACGGCGATATCGGATTGAATTGATTTGGTTCACAAAAGACGCCGAAAACAAACGCATACAATATCCGTTCGTTTACCATATGATAAACGATCTCAATGACAAGCCCAGAAATCTTTCGATTTGCAATGAGGATTTCATATAATAAACAGAAAATTACATGGGCGCAAGATAAAATTCGTATCTCCGCGAGCCCATGTAATATCCTCTATAACATAACTAGCAGGCGTTGGTGGGACACTTTATCGAAGGCCTTGGAAAAATCCAACAAGTCCATGTCCACTTGTTCCCCTTGATCCATTCATGCTAACAAGTCTTGTATCATTAAGGCCAGTTGTGTTTCAGTTGAATGACTGTGTTTAATAATAAAGAATAAAATTAACAGAAATGTTACTGAGAAAGCGGATACCAATTGTTTCGATCCATGGTCGTTTCGATCCACATCTGACACGTCAATGGTGGCTTTAGGGATACCAAAATGTAACGATTCACATAGTAAGGCACCTCCGAAAATTTTCGTCCAAATTGATTAAAGATTGTTGAAAACGCGAAGGTCAGATCTAAAATGTCCCATTTAACCTAGCCGTTTTTGGGGTCTATTGTGGCTGACGTGGTTCCGAAATTGTGGTAACTGTTTGAAGAGCTTCACTATAATCTGTTTTACCGAGAAATCGATCATCATGCCTTATCTAAATCACAATTTTTATTGTATTTTTGTTATTTGTTTACAGATTTAAAAAGGATAACTAGAGGATTATGGGGTAAGCCATTTAGTTGTTAAATTACCTTGACTTAAAATAATAAATAAATTATAGTTCATAAGATAATTATGCAATTTTTTTAACATATATATATTTGCTTACATGGACCGTTGTTAAGGTTTCTTTCAGTGATGTATCTTTGTCTGTTTGTTTCTCTGTCTGTGTGCTTGTTTGCTTTTCTTTTTGTTTGTACGACTCTCTGTCTTTCTGTTTGTTTGTTTCTTCTTCTGCCTGTCTATATTTTTTGTTTGTTTTGATTGTTTTTTTTTTATTGTTTCTTTCTTTGTTTGCTTGCTTGTTTGTTTGTCTGCTTATTTTTTGTTTGTTTCGTTTGTTCGTTCGTTTGTTGTTTGTTTTTTTATGTTTGACTGTTTCTTTGTTTGTTTGTTTCTTTGATTTTTTGTTTGTTTGTGATATATTTCAAAGCTTTCGAGCAAAATGACAGTAATTCTAGCATGCGGATGTTAAGGAAAGGAAGAAGCTTTTTTCAAATGATCTTTATTTTTTCAAACACTTGTCTTGATTGTCATTTTAGCAATAAGCATTGGTTGCTATAGGGACAGGATACCACGCGCCATCCCAACCCTCGAGGGCAAAGATCGTCTTCTCAAAGGACATTATCGAAAAAGAAAGTATGTCATTGAGAAATGTGCCTTGGCTGCTGCTAGACGAGGATGGAAGTTTTTTGCAGTTCAACACCGAGGTTGGTGTGCGTCCAGTCCAAACGCATGCAGGACATACTACAAATACGGACCATATAACACATGCAGAAATGGCAAAGGAGGAGGTTGGGGTAACGATGTCTATGTATTAAAAGGTGAGTCGCACAGGACGCTACTATATTAGTCTCGAAAAGGAAATGCGCGGAAACAGCAACTCCTTTGGTCAATTTTAAAAACTTGGTACAAAGTGGTAAGCGAGGGGTTTCTAGTGTTCTAATGTTCAATATATGGACAGTGTTTTCTTGTTGTTACAGTTGAAGTTGTAGTTGTAGTTAAAGTTGTAGTTGTGGTAGTAGGAGAAGAAGAAGAAGAAGTAGTGGAAGTAGTAAGTATACCATGGGAAACTTACATAACCCATAATTGGACAATACTTAATCTGTAGTTTCATTGCTTAATGTGTATCTGACTAGTATTGGAACAACTTTGTGAAACCAACAGATTATTTTATTTGACGGGTCATGAGATGTATTTAGATGCAACTAAAATTATGAAGTTGTTTAAGCCGGTGACTCAAAAGAAATTCATGAGGCATTCGGCCTTGACAGACTTTTGGTCACAACTTTTTAGGATCGCGTTCAATTTCAATAGCTTTTTAGGAACTTTTACTCCAATTATCCAGCTACACATTGGCTTAAGCGATTTTGTATAAATGGATGAAACACAGGGAATCAAACTACAATGAATCAAACTTTAAGCTCAGTGAGTTTCACAAAAGTCGTCGGAATAGAAATGCGAGAACGATTGGCCGCCAAAAGTGTACCCTAAAAGTGTTCTGAAACTGATCATCATGAATCTTAAAGCACCCCTTGTACTCTGAGAATAACAACCGACGGACCTCAACTGAATGACAACGAAAATTTAACTTAATGTCCGCCTAATAAAAGGATAAAACTGATCGCCCACAGGACAAGCCGTTCAAAAATATAAGCAATGTTTATAATGTTTATAAAACACTGAAAATGGTCAAAATGTTTGGACGCACTTTAAAGCTAGAATTGGAAAAATTCTGTAGCGGAGCTGCTGTTTTAAAGCTAGAAACAATAAATTCAAGGCTTCATTAAATGACGGTACTGAGTTTTGTTTTTGTACACAACATAGATCTGGAGAAATAAATTTTATAAAGTACGATATGCTGCACAAACGCTTGAAACCAGATTTCTTGCGTCCAAACGTTTTGACCATTTTCAGTGTTTTATAAACATTATAAACATTGCTTATATTTTTTAACGTCTTGTACTGTGGGCGATCAGTTTTACTCTTTTATTAGGCATACATTAAGTTACCTTTTTGATTTGAGGTTCGTGGTTGTTATTCTCAGAGTACAAGGGGTGCTTTAAGATTCATGATGATTTCAGAGCACTTTTAGGGTACACTTTTGGCGGCCAATCGTTCTCGCATTTCTATTCCGACGATTTTTGTGAAACTCATTGAGCTTAAAGTTTGATTCATTGTAGTTTGATTCCCTGTGTTTCATCCATTTATACCAACAAAATTTTGATTTAGACTGGTTCATTTCTAAACAGTGGGGTCAGGTTTTGTTGAAATTACTCCAAAAATATTTCTCTTCAACAAAATCGCTTAAGGCTAATGTGTAGCTGGATAATTGGAGTAAAAGTTCCTAAAAAGCTATTGAAATTGAACGCGATCCTAAAAAGTTGTGACCAAAAGTTTGTCAAGGCGGAATGCCTCCTGAATTTCTATTGAGTCACCTTAAGTTAAGGAATATCTTTATGAACTACTTGGTCTGTACTTAACAGCTTGTTTATTGATGGTTAAAAATTAAGCAGTGTAATTAATGTGTAATTATGTATCCACCTTTACCATTCCAAGCAAAGTACTAATTAAGTAGAGAATCTTATAAGTAGTGTAATATATTAATCTGCATTTTGACATTCAATGGTAGTAGTAGTAGAAGTACTAGTGGTAGAAGTACTAGTGGTAGTAGTACTTGTTGTGGTAGTGGTAGTGGTAGTGGTAGTGGTAGTGGTGGTGGTAGTGGTAGTGGTGGTGGTAGTGGTAGTGGTAGTGGTAGTGGTAGTGGTAGTGGTAGTGGTAGTGGTAGTGGTAGTGGTAGTGGTAGTGGTAGTGGTAGTAGTAGTAGTAGTAGTAGTAATGTTGTTGTTGTTGCTGCTGTTGTTGTTGTGGTGGTTGTTTCTACATTGTATCCAAGTCTTAAGGACAAACGGCCAATATTGCGCCTGGTTATTGTTGTTGTAGCATTTTTCCCGGGCGAAAGCATGCACTATTAAATAAACCTTTTATAGCGATAACCGGTTAATACGGACATTCCGTTTCCCCCCATGGTATCAGTGTACCTTGTTAACTTTCATTTATTTTTCTCAGGGAAACCTCCCAAAATGACAACAAAAGGAGAAATCTGTGTTTTCCCATTCATGTACAAAGGCAAACGTTACAATAGCTGTACAACTGCAAATTATCACCGTAAGTGGTGCGCAGTTACACCGAATTACGACGTCGATCGACTCTGGGGAAAGTGCAAAACACCTACGGTAGCCATTACTAAGGGACTTACTGGTACGTACTGCAAGATAAAGTATATAAACATTGTTTTTTAGTGAAATATGCTATTATTTTTTCATTTTGCTGGCAGAATTTATTGTTTGTTTTATAGATATTTGTTAGTTTGTCTGTTTGCTTGCTTCTTGTTTGTACGCCGTCTTTCTGCCTATTTTTTGTTTGATTTGTTTGTTTGTTTGTATTTTGTTTGCTTTGTTTGTTCGTTTGTTTGTTTTTTGTTTGACTGTTTCTTGTCTTTTTGTTTTGTTTTGTTTGTTTGTGATATATTTCCGGCGTTCAAAGCTTTCGAGCAAAATGACAGTTAGCATGCGGATGTTAAGGAAAGGAAGAAGCTTTTTTCAAATGATCTTTATTTTTCAAACACTTGTCTTGATTGTCATTTTAGCAATAAGCATTGGTTGCTATAGGGACAGGATACCACGCGCCATCCCAACCCTCGAGCTCAAAGATCGTCTTCTCAACGGACCTTATCGAGCTAGAAAGTACGCCATTGAGAAATGTGCCTTGGCTGCTGCTAGACGAGGATGGAAATTTTTTGCAGTTCAACACCAAGGTTGGTGTGCGTCCAGTCCAAACGCAGGTCGTACATACGGCAAATATGGACCATATAACACATGCAGAAATGGCAAAGGAGGTGTTTGGGGTAACGATGTCTATGTATTAGAAGGTGAGTTGCACAGAAAATCTGTGAGCTGTAAATTCCAGCCGACCATGAAATAAATTCGGGATGGCTTAAAATTTACCGTGGGGGTGGGTAGAAATTATTTGTTATTTGTCAAAATGTTACTAAGGGTATAGTAGCTGAGAAGCCTGTACTGACGCTGCCTTAGAAAGAGAGCGATAACCAGAATAGCGACTTATTATAAGACTGCTAATATTGAGTCAAACTCTAAGTAAGCTAAATCAAGCTCATCACTGAACAAGATTTTCTTTGAACTAAAAGTCAAACAAGTTTTTCCTAACAACCTTGATTTTGTAAAGGTAATATTAGAATGACTTTTAAGCTTTCTATGAGCAAATAAACAACTCACGACTATTTAGAGTAGCATCATGTCCAACACACTTAAAACCTACGGAGACATTCAGTCAATCACACTCATTTCGCCTGGCCTCAGCACATCTCTTTAATGTTAAAAAGGCCTTTATTAAAGGACAAGCTTTACGTCTTCTTAGAACCAACCAACCCTCTTAGATCAGAAGGAATGTGAATGATAAAACCTAAAAATACTATAGCTTTTGAAAAAGCTCGCCCGTGATTTGTTTCGCTTCAAAATCAAATGCTTTGGTCGGGGTTTCTCGGCTCCTCGTTTTAAGTACTATTGAAACTAAGTTCTTACCAAACGAATTTCAAAGGGGCGAAATTCCCTTAAGAAATATAATTATCTTTCATTTTGCAGCAGCTTCTGCTTTAATTCTTGAGTTTTATTTGTGTTTATCTTTTGATAAATATGGCAAGCGTCCTTAGTTACGAGATGTAAAGAAACCAAACGTCTTTCAAAAAGACTCTTTAAAAAATATCCTGGTCAAAAACAATCCTTTTCCAAATCTGTTCTACTGCCAACTCTTTAAAGAAAGGCTTGGAATAGAAATGTTTGAGAAAAATAGCTTTAAACAAACGTGAATGATGAGAGAACTGCGGAGGTTATGCCGAGGACAAACAAAGAAACAAGCTGACTATGGGTTTTTTGAGCGGGAACTTTAAATCTCCTTACAAATAACTGATTCACCTAGAAACAGAATCTTTATTCTTCAATTACAAAACAACAACAAACTTGACTTCCTGAGAAGACTAGACTTGTAAGGTTTAAAACACATGGAATTTAATAAGCGCGTACAGATTAAGAAGTTTTGGATTCACTTCAAAACAAACTCTTTAAGTCCTTTATTCTACAAGTTGAACTCATTGAGAAGACTAAACTAAGCGAGTACTTCAAAACAAACTCTTCAGTTCTTCAGTTACAAAACAACAAGAAAGTTTGACTTACTAAGAGGATTAGAGTAAATGAGTATTATTCCAAGACTTTTATTGATTCACTTCGAAACAAACAATCACCGTCCTGGTGATCAAAGGTTAAAAATAAATACCATGAGCCAATTTTAACTTTTGATAGGGACCCCCACAGTAAAGCATACCGTCTGTTTTAGGGACTCCCCCCCACGCCCCCACGGTAATAATCAACCACACAAAGAGTGACCGGAAAACTTTCATTAGCAGCGAAGTCATTGTCGGGTAAAGATCGGCTTTCGCGAGTTCAGGCCATGATGAATTATTCAAAATGGCATCAGTGAATTCAAACAATAGTGGATATTAGTTACAACCGCTTTCACTAGCGGTAACCGAAATTCAATCAAAATGGACAACCAAACAATAGGGAATCTTTGATACGAAGAAGTAGTGGAAGTAGTAAGTATCCCTTGGGAAACTTACTTAACCCATATTTGAACAATACTTAGAAAATGATCGCACTCACTCGCCCAATCAGCGCTTATAGTATTTTGGTGCTTTATATTCCATATAGAGTAACTAAAAGTGTCAAGTGATGAGGGCTTTGAAGCACAGGGAAATTGTGGGGTAAAGAAAACAAGTACGGTCAGTGAGCTTTTATAACTAATTAGTATTCTCTATATAGAGCATACTAATGAACTCTTTTGAATTCTTTTGTTTAAAGAGCTCATTAGTATGCTTTATATAGAGAATACTGATTAGTTATAGAAACTCACTGACAGTACAGTTTCTTTATACAACAATTTCTCTGCGCTTCAAAACCTTCACTATTTGACATCTTTAGTTACTTTACGGAACACAGAGTATCAAAATACCAAGCACTAATATTCTTTTTTTGCATTTTCTCTGTGCTTCAAGACCAACTTAAATACATTGTAACTAAATTTCTAATATTAATATACGTGCATGTATCAAATTTGTCGGAAATTCACCTTATGAATTTAATTAGCAAATATCAAGCACACATTTTCTTCTACTAAGCTTACTGACACCTTACTAAGCTTACAAGCTTACTAATGTATATCAGTCCTATAAATTTGAAGTGATTTCTATATTTCTTGAGAAGTATTTAGCTAAATAATGACAATCTCTAACTTACTGTGATACTTGCATTTGAAACTTGTGTTTTCAAGCTTGATAGCAAGTGAATAGCGACTTTGTAGCAGCAGCAGCAGCAGCAGCAGCAGCAGCAGTAGTAGTAGTAGTAGTAGTAGGTGGTCAGTGTACCTTTTTAACTTTCATTTATTTTTTCTCAGGGAAAGCTCGTAAAAGGACAAAAGGTGAAATCTGCGTTTTCCCATTCACCTACAAAGGCAAACGTTACAATAGCTGTACAACTGTCAATCATCGCAGTAAGTGGTGCGCAGTTACACCGAATTACGACGTCGATCGACTCTGGGGAAATTGCTAGGAAGGAAAGGAAATTTTTCCTTTCTTTGGATAAGCACTTCCAAGTATCATTTTTCTAAATGCACAAATCGTAACTAATTAAGCTGCTACCTCATACATCCATGTACTAATGCCCCATTCAGAAGAGCGTCTGGAGACTGGGAAATGCGTGTCAACTGACGTGACGTGTTGCTTCTGTTATGACACGCCTTTTTTAATTATTAGTTTCGTTATTCTAGAGTTTCAATCTCTCAGCAATGAGCTTTTATCATGTAATTCTAAAAGTCACAATACAGAAATATAATTACCATAGCTGGAAAGAGCACGTCAAAATTAGTAAAACTATGAAGTTTGAATGAAGTAACTTTCAAAGTCACGAAGATATGAATTTTCCGAAATCGAAATTTTGAAAACATTCGCTGGTAGGCAAGAGATGCCTACCAGCAAAGGTTTTCTTACAAATTCACACCTTTCAAAAATTCATATTCTCGCGAGTTTTAGATTTAATTCCTTCAAACTTCACTGTCTTGCTAATTTTAACATGCTCTTTCCAGCTATGGTAATTCTTTTTCTGTTTTACGAATTTAAAAATACCTGATAAAAGCTCATTGCGTTTAATAACCAAGTAACTAAATACAACTAGCCAGTTTACAGCTTTAGAAATTTTGTTAATTATTTTCAGCCACCATGCAATTTTAGTAGTTTTGTTAATAAGCTAAGTTTTTGATCGTTTTGGGACATTCTCAAAAGAATGCCAGTTTTATTGACAAGAATTACCCCAGTTATAATTACAGTAGAAATAAGGCCAATATCTTTTAGTTCTGGTTTGTTAGGCTATCTAGGTTTAGTAATTTAAGTTCGTGGCTTGAAACAATGTAAAAACTTATTGTAGTTAAAATATCTATATAGGATTGTTCAATATGTTCCATTCAAGGCTAACTTAATTAAGGAACCCCCTCATTGTGGGCATATGTCAATCCATAGTTAGATAAGGTAAAAAGCAAGCATAAGATAATTTTGTTCAGACTGTATTGAGGTACGCTAAGATTGCTAATAAAGTAAAGGTACGTTTCCAGCCTCGTAGATCTTGTTAGTTACGCGTAACAAATTGGTGGAGAACCCGGGTACGAGGTTGATGGAATTTTCTCCTTTACATGGTATTGCTGGGGTGCATGTGACGTCACGGCAGCCATCTTGGTTGACCTTCAACAAAAGATTTCTCATTAGCGTTTATTGTTTGGTCAACCAACATACCGCTTCATTGTCTTTGGATTCCCAAAGGTATGGATGCACCCCAGCAATTTGTGGATGCTCGATTTTCGTGCTTGTTCTTCTGGGGTTATTTTTGCCACAAGATATACTGAATAATGTTTGTTGGCAAGAGAGCATAAATAAGATAGGGAAACTTGTTAATGGGGCGCGCGCCGTGATGATTCCCATCTGTGCTACTTTTAGTAACCGGATGCAGTTTAATTTTCGTCTTGCCCTACTCCCGTGCGTCATAATTTGACACTTTCGGACCCAGCTGAGAACCGTTTAGTGCAGATTTTGAGTTTTCAAAATCAAAGTTATCTTACAACTGTTGTTGTTCATATTATCTACCATCAAAAGCGTGGACTTTCTGATTACAAAGTAACGATTTTAATGAGAAAAAAGGCAAAAACGTCGAGGATTTTATTGTGTTTTTGAAAGAAATTTTAGCGGAAATACGCGCGCTACTGACGCATCACACGTCATCGAGTGCTCGCTTAGGTTTATTCAAAATATTTTCGCTCATTTAGATGAGAAAAACTCGTTTGTTTCTATAATTTTTTGATGTATGTTATTAATTGGACATCAGATGACTTTTTCGTGGAATCTAGAATAAATTTGGTATCGATTGTGTGATTTTATGAAGCTCAAATCGCGAAATTCCACTTGTTCAAATTTTCGACGCACGGGAGTAGGGTAAGACGAAAATTAAACTGCATCCGGTTACTAAAAATAGCACAGATGGGAATCATCACGGCGCGCGCCCCATAGACCCAATAGGCTAACGCGTTGCTATGTACGTTTCCACCCAATTCAAAACTTTTGGGAATAAGATTCTTTGTCTTTTGTATTTGCCATAGCACGTGAAAACGCAATGGAACAAAAGTTCTTATTCACAGAGGTTTTCAATTGGGTGGAAACGTACATAGCAACGCGTTAGCCGATTAGGTCTATTAACAAGTTTCCCTCTCTTATTTATACTCTCTTGTTGTTGGTTAATTGCTGGTGACATTTGGTTGCCGAAAGTATTTACAAATCCTGTCCTGGCCTGTTTTAAAAGTCAATGGTCACACAAGATGCATTGCCGCCGTATTGTTTTTGATTTGAATTCGAAACAGATTTATTGTCAAAACTTGCTGTCTGATTGGCCGAACATTCTCTCTTGAGATTTTAAGCTCCCATGGAGGGAGAGCAACTTGTGATCTCTGCAATGTCATTTTATATTCAAGCGAATAAATATCTTCATGATAAAGATATAAAACTACAAAAGATATAACATAAAAACTACCCCCTATTATGGCAATTGGAAAAACGTTACGTCAACTCCTAGAGTTCGATGACTCGTCGTCTCGTTCTCTGCTTCGATGCAAATTCCACAAACACACTACCAGTATTCCTTTCGAAGCCACTACATTTCTTTCCAAGTCTGGGTAATTCAAACACTGAAATTCCGAGCGTTATAAGCCTTGGCAGTTTTACGGGAAGACAAAGCTTTCCGAAGAGGAAGTATTTTTAGTCCTGCGCAGATGACGTTTAAAACAATTTTGAAAAACATAGATGTCCATAAATATGAAAAAAATACTTATTCAAGAATACTCATTAGAGTATAAATATAAAAACCTATAAGGAACAGGATTATAAAATTCAACAAGAAGTAGAAGGATTCAAGAACACAATCGCTAATTAATATCGCTATACTACAATCGCTATATTAATTATTGCCATATACGAGAAAATAATTGAGGCGGCGCGCAATGCAACTTAAAGTGCCTATAAAGTCTAGCCAGAAATAATTTCTCTCAAAAGAACTTGGCCTCTGAAACAAAAATATTTTGAAAAGTGGGTCTTTCAATTTCTTTTGACCGGGAAAAAGCGTTGCAAAGTTGGAGAAGAAGCACATTTTGGGCATCCTGTGGAAAAATTTGTGAGAACCCTGGGAGACTGAGACCCAGGAATAAAGTTTAATTTAGAAGCTACAAGCTCTTAATATCCTTGTATATTGTTGTTGATATACACTATATTTAACTTCTGCTACAAATTCTACTACTTTGATATAGCTATTTTTAGCTCTTTCTTTGAGTCTAAATGCCGTGATTCCGGACATTACGTCACAATGTTGCCTTACATTATGTCACAATGTCAAAGTTTATTATCAACCAAATGAGTTTATTATTAACCAAATTCGTCCCAGCCTTCCAAAGAATGCGGATTTTTGCCTGGAACGACAGCTTCGAACGGACGGATACACTGGAAAAAACCTTACATCTTTGATGTCGCTTTAATTATATTTCCCCAAGATACTCAGCTTTTAAAAAATATACATTTTCGCTAGGGTTTATAGGCACTTTAAGTGACCATCGGCCTTACAAATATCATTAATTATTCATTAGTTAATCAGCCAATCAGACAGCACGATTTTGGTCCCGTGATATAACTGAAAATGTGATCCAGTGTCCTTGAACTGCAAATCTTTTCCAGTCCAAGGACACTGGAATAGCGTTGTAATAGCCGACCTCCGAGATATACTTCTCTTGCCACATACAAAAGTATCAAGACGAGGCTACGTGCATAAAGCTCAGTCATTCGTATCAAGAGAAAACTTTTAGCACGTAGCATATAGAGAATTTGTCTGCGCATGCGTGTATTTTTTGGTTTGAGAATCTTTTATATGATGAGTGCGAGAATTTTTTGCTGATATGGAACATTTCGTTGGCAATCTCATTCTTCCAAATTATGTTAAAGGGAACTTGGATGAACATAAATTAAAATTGGAAATGACTTGAAACTTATTAAAACCTATCTGTACGACCCCCAATAATCACCAACATTTTCTTTAAATTCAAACAAGACGAACAGAAATTGTCAAGTATTTTAGCATTTAGGTTGTGAGTAAATTTACTCAACCCTATTATTCTTTTAGACTTTAGAATTTCTTTTTGATAATGAACTTGAAAGGCAGATTTTTGGGTAGAGGGTAGTTAGTTATTTAGCTACATTTAGCTTCATATAGAAATATTCAGTTTCCAATTTTCATCCAAGTGGGCCTTTAAGGTACCGAAATATAATGCTGTCACGTAAGCAGTCTACCTACCGCTAGTGTGGTGTGGATAATTATTTCAATCGAAGGCAATGCAGATGGAGAAATATCACGGGTCAAACTCAGGCCTCTTGTTAAAGTCTTGATTGGATGTGATAAGGACGTTTCAGGCTTCTGCGATCGTCAAATAATTCTCTGTTTACCTCAATAAAACACTTTTTGGATCGTGAAAATGTCGTATATTCCAACTCGAAGTACAAAACTTTTACAGCGTGCACCAAAAACAAATGATTGAAAGATTACGTTTTGCCATGTTCACTCTTTGCAGTACTGGGCTTTGTTGGTAAAAATACGCGGTCCCTGGCAGTGATTCCAAGCAGAGTTTACTACATGGTTTCAGGCTATATTCCAGATAATACCATGATCACCTTGGGATCCATTGTTTCAAGAGGGACGTTTAATGTCTAACGTCCCTCCTACATGAATAGAAATGAGGGAGTTATGTTATGTTTAAAGTTTTACATTGTAGATGGTCTTTGTACGCGAAACGTTACCGGAATTAAAGTAGGCGATTTTTGCACTTCCGGGTTTGGACTGATTTTGAGCAGTGATATTTTGCAATCTGCAATATCCTTAATGAAACTAATTTAACACATTGCTTTAGTGGTAGGTGGACTGTTTAATTCTCTGCATGACGGCACTTGAATAGAATGTTTTAGAATGAGATCGTCAAGAAAATATGTCAATACAATTTTTTTTGTGTTCGATATGCAAATGAACTATAAAAGAAAAATAAACGGATGCGCAGACAAATTCTCTATAAGTTTTAGCACGTTAGCTTCGTTCTGAAACCTATGTATGTGGCAGGTGAAGCATATGTCGGAACTGGATTCTTGGCTATCAAGCAGTTGTTGACTTAGTTTATTTTTCTCTTGAACGCTTACTTTAGTGATACTTAGAAATATTCACCCCCTAAAAATTCTAGTAACTCGTCCAGCTTTTATTCTTAATGCTTTAAAAATATTTTCATTTGCTTTTATGAACGTCTTCGAGACTTGAATTCCGGACCTCTAGCCCACAGATTCCTTTCCCTTACTACTCAGCCTCAAGCTAATCCGTTAACCAGAGCGGAACTTTTATGGAAATAATCAGTTGACAGTCGTATTGTATAATTAATATGTAATAACCCAAAGATTCCAACCGAATAACTAATTATATTTGAAGACGTTCAATGTTCTCCAATTCGAACTAGACAGGATCCTTGCAATCAGTTACAGTCCTCAGCTTCGCCTCGCACTCGAACTACTACGCGGAATTTAAGATCCCTTGTAATCCTCATTAATTGTTCACGAGGTAGGCAGCCAATTAGATACTCCGATTTGGACCTCGTGACGATAATTAAAACCCTGTAAAGTTCTCTTAAGCAGTAACTGGAAATTAATAGTTGTTGAATTCCCCTATTTTTCTATGTAACGCTCACTTTGGTCACACTTCGAAATGTTAGCTCTTAAAAAATTTAATAATTTGTCTAACTTTGACTTTTAATGCATTAAAATCGTTTCAAATTTTTTCATGAACCTACCGAGACTCGAACCCCGAACCTCTAATCTAGTCTAACTCTCTTGTCCCATTCCCTAACTACTAAGCCACAAGCGAATTCGTTCACCGGAACGGAATTTTTGGAAGTTTTATAATGAGCAATTGATACGTAACTATTGGTTGACAGTAGATGTATAATATACAGATAATTATCTGGAGAAAGATTCCTCCCGAATAGTTAATGAGGATTTGAAGTTGTTCTCGGCTGCGCCTCGGACAGGAACTAATTGCGCGGACTTGAAACCCCGTCACGTCCTCGTTGGACTCTAAAGAGGTACTTGGACGTGAATAAATTAAAATTGAAAATGACTTAAAACTTAGTAAAACCTATGTGTACGACTCTCAATAATAACCAATAGCAACATGTTCTTTGCATTTAAAGGAGACGGATAGAAATTGTCAATTTGTCAATTTGTGAGTAAATGACGTCATTTACTCAACCCTATTGTTCTTCTAGACTTTATATCGAGATTTCTCTTTGATAATGAGCTTAAAATGCAGATTTTTGGGCAGAGGGTGGCTAGTTATTTAACTACATTCATCTTCAGATAGAAATAATCAGTTTCCAATTTTCATCGATTTTATCCACGTGGGCCTTTAAACATTACTTAACGCTTATAATGATATTGATATTTTCTGAAAAATAGTTGTTAACTGAAATTATGGCAGATTTCGTATGGCACGCGGTGACGGCAAGAATGTCAAATGTTAAGGTAGATATATACCAGACTGACTCGGTCTTGGCTCGGCGTCTTCTCCTAGTCATACGAAAACTGCTCGAATATACAGTCAACTTGCGTATTCTTTTGTTAATTTGTTGGACGTGTAGGAGGCAGCATGGCCGAGTGGTCAGAGCGTTGGTCTCGCAATCTGGCGGTCCCAGGTTCGATTCCCGCTCTGGCCACTAGCTGAGACTAAATTTGTTCCGATTTCGATTAGTTCAAATTCAGTTTCTCGGCCATGCTTGTAATATAGCCAACTGGTTTGCCTCCTTGCCAGTTGGGATTCTTAATCCATTTATGTTTGATTTATATGATTTAGTTAGGATTTGTAAATTGAGCTGAAAAGCCCTGTTGAGGGAGTCTCAATCATGTATGTATGTATTTATGCAAATAAGAGCGTGTATATTTTTGTTGTTAAACTGTATTTTCTATGTTCCTAATTTTTCCATAAAGATTTTTGAAGGGTTAACTTACAGTAAATTAACATAGCACGCAAATATGGTAGTAATATCAATAAAGAGAATACGTTATATAAGTTAATGAGCAAACACATTTCTAACGTTATATAAGTTGTTTTATTGAGATGTGATGTGTTGATTTAGGATGGGATTTTGCAATTTAATCGGCATGGCTTCTTTCAATTTCACTCTAAACTTGGAAAGCTCCCTATCAAGAATACTGTGACATTCATTTAAGCTTTTGGCGCGGCAACTCTTAGATAACTGCAGATACTTAGACGTGTGACGACTTATCTCGAGTTCTGAGGTGTTCATGTACAACAGCTTGCGCAAGACAATTTGTAAACAACACGCAAAACAGGTCCTCAGGGGTTAGATTTTGACTTAATCTAAGCATTTCGCCAATCTTAAAGATAGCAAACACAAGTTTGATATTGATATGTTTGCAATACATATTAACAGGAGCCCATTACTAATGGGCTCCTGATATTAACCAGTTTGTTGATTTTCCCTTCCGCTGTAATCGAGAATCACCAAATAAGGGTTCGCTTGTGAGACATTACTGAGAGTTCACTCTCATTTACTTTCTTTCTATAGACGGGAATGAATGTATAACAGCGTGTCTCAGGGACATGTAATTACATTTCCGTACTCTCCTTTATGGCCTGACACTAATTACTGCAGATTACCCACAGCACTGAAGCTCCCCTCCCCTTATCCCAGTGTACAATCTGTGTTTGTAGTCTAAAGCCAGATTTACTCGTCAAGCATTTTGAGAGTACAGTGTCTCCCAATAGGTCATTTGCACTAACAGGTCACGTGACCCTAAATCAAGATGCACCGTAAAAAGGAATGCCAGGAATAGAGCACCTCGATATTAGTAAAAGTGCAAAATGTCAGCTCATAAGATGTAGTACACGATAAATGACAGTGAATTTAAGATTTGATATGTTCTTATATCAGGCCGATTTACATGGTGCAACTTTTGCCTACAACTGTTGCATGCAACTTGCCTATGACAAATATCAGCGGCTATTTACACGCGCGCAACTTTGCATGCAGGAGACTTGTACGCTTGATTTACACGACGCAATTCGTGTTGTATGCATTTCGTAAGCAAGCTGCATGAAACAGCTGTAGGCAAACGTTGCACCGTGTAAATTGGCCTTTAAGATTCGTTTAGAAAAAAGCGTCATATGGCAAGCTCGTGCCATCCAACTCGATTTTCCGAACGATTCTTACAAAAATATCTTAATATATCTATAATCTTAAATTTGCTGTCATTGTTTCTCTTATTCATCTTATAAACTGAAACTTTACACTTTACTAATATTCATTTCGACGGTGCTCCTTTATTTAGGGCAGTTAGGGTCACGTGACCTGTTGGTACAAATGGCCTATTAGTGTGCAAGTGCTAGGAAGACATTGGACACTTAAATAAACAGTTATTTATTTAGTTAGTATAGGTGATTATACGGTTTCGAGTTCAATTTGTATAGAAAACCGAATTGGTTTGAGTGCAGTTGAAAAGAAAAAGAAAATTACACGAGTGCAGTTAAAAATTAAGATGGCTGAGGCGAGTGCAATTTGAAAATCTTGATTTGAAACTGCACTACTTATAATTTTTCAAACTGGACGACAAACCCGTTCAATTTTCTTGTAATAATATGGCAATCAAAAATTTTTTGATCTAAGAAAAATTCCCAAAACAGACGCCAGATAATTAGCGTGTGCAGAAAATTGTTGCAAGTTGCGCAAGGACATCGTACTTTCAAAATCATTTCCAATACGCTTTGATTGACTGAAACTGACAGCTCATTGTTTTTCAGCCAATCAGCAAGGACAATTTCCTTTTTTGCACAGCCATTTCAAAAAATCATCAATTCGCCAACCAATCAAAATGGAGAATTTTGGATGGTCATATTATTAGCAATTAATTCGCACGAGAGTGTTTTTCGAATTATTTTCAATTATATTTAGTTTTAGACGTGTTCCCAATTAGTGCAAGTGTGCGCCAGAACGACTAGACACCTTAATAAAGTTTATGTATGTATGTATGTATGTTCGAAGAGTATTAAATTACACGAGTGCGCGCAAGTCGTCGAAAGTTTTAGTTAACTGACAACCAGATCCTCAAAGTTTTTGCCATGTTTTCAGACATAGATGGTCTTTAGAATTTAATAAATGAAAAACTTCATATATGTAATACTTGTTAATGTTTACAATTTTAGTAGAATAAGGAAAATTTGATCTCGATGCGATTTTTGAAGCTATAAATTCAAATGCAATTTGCACTGTATTACAGCTTGTCACTGTGTTACACTTGAACTGCATTCCTCTCGACCCAGGGCATGGATCGCCTGTATGAATTTTTGGTAAGCCGTAAAGGGCGGCATGGGCTCAGAAGGAGGCAATAGTTGATGTTTTAGAGTGTCACCTATGCCCCCTTTCTCTACAAAGAATGACTTTCTTTTGATACGGTATCTAAATAACGTTTTTAAAACAGATGAATAGTTAGAGAAGCATTTTGGTAGCCTATTTTGCATTTTCCGGCAAACGTCTTTAAGGGTGTACTGCCATATATCGTTGCTGTGCAACAGTTGCTATACAAAACAGGGTCTTCTTTTGGCCCGCAAAATTGAAAACTGAAACGCGCGCGTTTTTGTCGGGAATCATTTGACTTCCGGTAGAGCGACGCACACCTGGCAAAAAGGACTCATTTTCGTTCATATTGCGCATGTGCGGGACACTTTACTTCCGGTTTCTTTAAAAAGCTTTCTTTAAACATCTTTGGCGGATTTCATCAGAATGAAGTGTTTTTTCAATACTTATATTCTTTACAGCCTTTTCTTCAAAGCCGGGCATGGGATTTGCGAAAAATTAAGAAATACGACCGTTATTGGCATAAGTTGCTCATTTTTGACGTTCAAAAAATTGTAAAAGGCTTATTTAGAAACCATTCTTAAAACCCATGCTCGATTCTATGCACCTTGGTCTCAAGGTTAAAATAATGCATTTTAATATAAATTCTTAAATATACAGTGCTAAAAAAGTTATAGCTTTTTTCTGTATCTATGACGTCATCATATGACGTCATGCAATGGCGTCATAAAATGCGAATGTTTCCTCAGGGAAGACAAACTACAAAATATAAAAGCGATATGACAATTTGGTGGCATTTTATAGAATTTTCAAATTTCCATAGCAACGGGCCATTTTTATAGCGGAGCTCCCAAACACAAGACATGTTATCCCAGGCGGCAACCCTTAGTTTTACAAATTGTCATTTATTGTGTTACCATATACAACGCACGAATTTTGATCGAAATTTGCATCCACATTTGCCAATGGACTTTGAATTCTAGTACTGTGATAGACAAACATTTGTTCCTTTATCCTTACTAAAACTCTTCTTGTTGGCCCGGGCCAGCAATTTCAAGTATTCAACCAACATTTATCTGACACTCTCAAATACAATATAAGAAAATACAATGTTATAGATTTCTTTATAATCAGCTCGTAAATAAACCCTGATCACGCGATTGTATTTTACTTATATAACTGACTAGTTCCAATTCCGCGAAAGTTCCGCTAAATCGGAAAACCCTATTCAGTACATAGCAGTACGTACTGAATTACAGTACGTCTCGTGAGGGTCAGAAAACATTACAACCACAATATAAATATTACAACAGTTTCTCAGCAATGGTATATAAATAGCACTAATTAAATGATATTTCAAAAAAACATGCAAAACTATTTCATTATTTCATTAAATTACTAAAATATTATCATCAATAAACCCTCAAGGGTTGCCCCCTAGTAGCCTGCGTCACATCCGGACTTTTCCTCCGTTAAGTCCGTCTGCGAAATAACGAACAAAACCGTGTTCTGAGACCCCCAGCAAATAGCACGATTATAGATAACAGACGCTGATTGGCTGGTGCTTTTTTAAATTCTAACGAGACTCGTGATTGGCTCACTTAGTGTTTGTTGTATCGATGTTTTGACAGCTTGATGGACTCTAACAAACTTTATTACTAGCATGACCCGGGGTCAATGTTGAAGATTGTGGACGAGTTCGCCCATGTGAATATAACAAACTTCAGGCCCTCGATTATTTTCACTGGAATTGTCCTTCCTGTGAATTAAGGGCTCTGCCCTTTGCTGATGCTAGCTTTACTGACTCAAACTTTGACGATGACTTAGTGTCTGAATCTGACGAAGATGTTTTCACTACACTAAAGACTACGATGGGCGACAACAAGAACTTAAAAATGGGACACATAAATATCAATGGACTTACTAATAAATTGTCTGAAATTCAATTCCTATTAAAAGAAGTTGAATTCGACATTCTGGGCATTACTGAGACCCACTTGAATGAAGGCATATCAAATGAATTTATCAAGATACACGGCTATAACATGGTGAGAAGAGATAGATCAAATGGCTGTAAAGGTGGTGGCGTGCTTATATATTATCGCGACAATATTAACATTTTTGAAGATCTAAAGTGGAACATTCACCAGGACTTAGAGGCTATATGGCTTAATATTACCATAAGATCACAGTCTACTTTGCTTGGTTGCTTATATCGACCACCTAAATCAACCACGTTTTA
This sequence comes from Telmatactis stephensoni, assembly GCA_029948255.1. Taxonomy (NCBI): domain Eukaryota; kingdom Metazoa; phylum Cnidaria; class Anthozoa; order Actiniaria; family Isophelliidae; genus Telmatactis; species Telmatactis stephensoni. The sequence goes on along the minus strand of JALIZF010001606.1, from coordinate 186,643 downwards.
AAATGACTTACATGACCTGCTTAATAAAATATGGGTCAAAAGGAAGAATGTGATTTTACTTGGTGATTTTAACTGTAATCTCTTAACTAATACTGCGGATACAGATCAAGATGCACCATATGACAGTAACAGAATGAAAAGAATTCTTAGGCGTTTTGGTTACTCTAACATCATCGATTCACCAACACGTATCACAGCTAATTCCAAGTCTCTTATCGACCTCATTATTGTCAGTCCTAATTTGCAGGCATCAAATGTGTTAGCTGGTTCTATTGACTTTGGCATATCAGACCATCATCTTATCTATGCTGCATTTTCTACAAGAAGGAGTAACCCAAAGCCTAAATTTATTACTGTGAGGAACTATAAAGATCTGGATAATGAAAAGCTTCAAAGGGACTTAGAAGAAGCTCCATGGCATATCATATCTTCAGTAGAGGATGTTGAGGACAGTGTTTACTTATGGGAAACCATGTTTAAAGACATTATCGAGTCCAACATCAAACGGAGGAATGTGAAAGTCAGACATAAGTCGCTTCCCTGGATCAATTCCGAAATTAGAAAGGCTATGAATCAAAGGTATAAGTGTCTGAAAGCTGCCCAAGGTAAACCCTGTGACAGTCCACAGTGGGATATATACAGAGCTAAAAGAAATGCTGTCAGAAAAATGCTCAGGCAAGCTGAGGCCTCTTACTATAGAGAATTTCTCTTTGGATTGGGATATAGTTAGAGAAACTTTAAAGTCTATTAACCCGAATAAAGCAGTGGGCCCTGATAATATTTTCCCCAAAGACCTTAAATTGGCACAAGATTCTGCTATCCAGGGTCTATTAGAGGTGTTCAAAAGAAGCATGGAATGTTGTAAATTCCCTCAGCAATGGAAGGAGTCATTAGTTACACCTGTTTTTAAGAAAGGGAACAGCTTAGATCCTAACAACTATCGACCTATATCCCTGCTTAGTACACCAGGAAAGCTTCTTGAGAAAGTAGTATGTAATTCATTTGATGATCATATGTTATCTAAGGGCATACAGACAGACAGTGGGGATTTAGGAGGGGCTATTCTACGGAGAGTCTTCTCCATCTCACTGAGTCCTGGGGGAGCGCCTTAGATAGTGGCCATAAGGTTGGAGTCTTATTCATTGATTTCCACAAAGCTTTCGATTGTGTGGACCACATTATCCTTGCTGAGAAACTTAAGGCTGTCGGTTTGGCAGGTGATATGTGGAACTGGATTAACGATTATCTCTCCAACCGTGTGCAAGGGACTAGTGTAAATAAGTCTAGATCTGATAGAAAACCCATTAGAGTGTGGGTTCCTCAAGGGTCCTTATTAGGACCTAGATTGTTTGCATCCTATGTTAATGATCTCCCTGACTCTATTGCCAGTGGAGAAGTCTATATGTATGCTGACGATACCACAATAGATGTGATGGGGAATACTGTTGATGAGATATCAATGGTATTACAGGCTGTCCTTGACCAGGTTAATTCTTAGTGCCTTAGTAACAGATTGGTTGTACATGAAAGGTAATCCGAGGCAATGGTATTAAGCACCACCCCCTTCATAGGTCCTTTGAAACCTCTAAAGTGGGGTGAGGACATTATTTGATACGTCTCTTCCACCAATTGCCTCTGGGTTACAATCAATGAAAAACTCTCATGGTCTCAACATATTGCATTGGCTCGGTCTGCATTTAATGCCAAGGTTAAAATGTTGAGACGTATAAGTTTTCTGCCAACATCTATCTTGTAGACATTTTACTATAAGATAGTAATTCCAAGTGTTTTATATGGAATTGTGATCTGGGGGTCTGGACCAAAGCTTAAGGATCTGCAAATGATTCATATTCGAGCTGCTAGGCTGATTCACAAGCTACCTAATAGTTTTAAGAATAGTAATATACTTTCTAGGGTTGGATGGATGCCTTTAGAGTATTTTTATAAGTTCCACATCTTAACTATTACACATGATGCATACTATAATTTAAGATGGCGAGAAATCAATTCTATGGTAACCAAAAACTCTCATAGCTATAATCTAACGAAATCTTTGAATGTTGTACTCAATAGGCCCAAAACTGAATTGGATCGTAGGTCTTATTCATAGATCGGCAATTGCTTGGAATGCTCTTCCAGATAATAATAAGGATTCCCCAATTCGTTTGACTTTCAAATAATATTTAAAACACTCTAAGCATATTATTATGAATATCAATTTTGGGAAGGGAGGGAATGTTATACACAACAAGAAACGTAGATTTTTACTATTATTAGCAATTTTACTGTTCATTTATTTATTTAATTTATTTTAATATTTTGTAAATATCATATTTGTATTTTATATAAATTTTAGTAGATGTAATTAGTGTAGTCAGGTCCACATCAGCTGTTAAGTTGCAATTTTTAACCTGCGTTATCAAATAAAGTTATGTATGTATGAATGCAAGTCAGTTCGATCGAAAGTTGTTTCGATCGAAGGTCGTTTCGATCGAAAAAAGTCGATTCGATCGAAGACAAGAGTCAGTTCGATCGAAGACTGTAACTATTGCTTACTACCATTATCGTTCAAGCGGTACGCGTCACAAAATTTTCGCGTTTGTTTACGTTTGAAACGAGACGTGTCGTCGGCCGAATGTGGTCTTTAACCAATCACAGTAAATCTAACGGAAGTGTTGTCATGGCAAAGACAAACACACCAGTGATTAGAGAGCCAATCACGAGTCTCGTTAGAATTAAAAAGAGGCCCAGCCAATCAGCGTCTGGGTTGCATGTGACGTCACGGCAGCCATCCAACATGTTTCTTGTTTGTTCATCCAACATGGCTACCGGTTCTTTGTCTTTTGATTTCCAAATGAATGGATGAAGCCCAGCAATAGTGTAATATTCTACCCTGGACATTATCATTCATGAGTATGATAATGAGGTATGGGGAATCGCTCTGGCCTGCAACCAGGTCAACCAGCAACCAGGTCAACCAACTCTAGGAATAATTCTCTGTTTATGATTCATCTAAATATACGTAGCCTCTCTAAGAATTTTGACCAATTAAATGAACATCTCCTTACTTTTAACAAGAAACCTGATGTTATAGCGATTACAGAAACACGACTTAGCGATAAATCTGTCTCAAATATCACCATTCCTGGTTATAAGTTTTTTCATCGTGATTCCGTCACAATGGCAGGTGGGACTGCCATGTATGTAAACAAAGATCTTATTAGTACCCCTAGAGATGACATCAAATTCCGTATGCTAGAAGTTGAATCCTGTTGGGTTGAAGTTCAAACTAGCAAAACGAAAAATTTGATTATTGGATGTGTTTATAGACACCCCAATGCTGATATTGATAAATTTACAGAGGAATTGGAACAAATATTAAGCGATTTTAAGAATAGAAAGCAAGACATTTTCATATTAGGTGATTTGAACATTGATATCTTAAAATATGAAACTCATTCATCGACAGAAAATTATATAAATATGCTCTTTAGTCACAATTTTTATCCTATTATCACTCTTATCGATCACATATACACTAATTCTCCGTTTACTTCCGACCTGATCTCTGGAATCCTGACGTTCGATATTAGTGATCACTTGCCCCTGTTCTGTCTTGTACCCTGTAATACTACACGAAGCAAAAACGCAGAGACCCTCTATAGAGATTTTAGTAAATTTAACGAGGAAAATTACCTTGATGACCTCAGAAACGTTGACTGGAGCACTTTATATGATTCTGACGTAACAATTGCCACTAAGAATATTACTGATACAATCCAGAAGGTGATTGATAATCATGCTCCACTTAAAGTAGCTTCCAAAAGAAAACAAAAGCAACTGAGCAAACCCTGGTTAACGAGAGGTATCCTTAGGTCCATTAAAATGAAATAACGACTGTATCACGATAGTATATCTAATCCGACTAACAAGGTAAAGTGGGATAAATATAAGAAGTATGCAAATCTTCTCAATAATATCATTAAAAAGAAGAAGAAAGAGTTTTTTGCGGCTCAATTCGAAGAAAATAAATCCAACTTGAAAACAACCTGGAAACTAATAGGTCGCGTTGTTCAAAGAAAGACAAAGTCTCAGCTATTTCCTTCAAGTCTCTCAATAGACGGCTCTGTTTACACAGACAAAAATGATATAGCAAACGAATTTAATAATTACTTCTGTAACATTGGCTTTAATCTAGCCAGTAAAATTACTAATCAAAACGATTTTCCTGTTACGAACTTCATCAGCAACTCTCCTATCTCGAGCTTTACACTGAGCCCAGTAACAATGTTGGAAGTGCAAAAAAGAATACAAAGCTTAAATACAAAGAAATCATCGCCCGATATACCTTTTAAGTTGATTAAGTTAGCCTGTAATGAACTAACAGAACCTATCACCTATATCATTAATCAATCGATCAAAAGTGCGACTGTTGCATTTAGGAATATCCTTAAGCAATGTAAGGATCAGCACTGTTATAATACTAGGTACGCTTCTCAGGGGAATCTGGTTCGTCCTTCTGTCAGGACCAACTACGGTAAATTCACTTTCAAGTTTTCCATTTGTGAAATTTGGGAAAAAATTCCTTCTGCTGTCAGGCAACTCCCTTCTTTTGCTCTTTTTAAAAGTCGCCTTCGGCTCCACTTACTTCTTACCCAATCTGAAAATAGTTGATCTCTTGCTTCCATCTCTTTTATGACAAAAAATTCATTATAAAGTGTCCACTTTAGCTTGTCCATCGCTGTTTATTTTTTTCCGTGGGTGGTTGCCAACACGAAAGTTGAAACTACTTTGGCAACCACACACACCTCTATATTGATTCAATAAAGTATATATCAATCTTAAATGTAAATATTTAAAACTGTAAAAAATGTATTTTCTGTATATATTGTAAATGTATTTTAAATGTAAATGTATTTATCTTAAATGTAAATATTTTCTGTACATATTGTAAACGTGTGTGAATAAAGTTCAGTTCAGTTCAGTTCAGTTCAGCCAAAGCCAGGCGAAGTGCCAACATGGGCTGTCGTACTAACTCGAAACCAACTTACTCGCAAGTGTGGGTGGGTGGTTTCGCCACAAATATTGGCAAACGAAGTAAAAATCGTCTACAAATACAAGAAAACAAAACTTTTCGTGAAACCATACACTCACATAAACGCGAGACGTACCTCAATGAACAAAACCAAAGTCCCCTAAACGCGGGCACCAACCTGCAGTTCACAACCTTCACGGTTTGTTCAATAGCTTAAAGTGCACCTAACCCCCGTCTGGCGTCATTTTATATAAATCTAGAATAATTTCTGAGAACCTTTGCGATTTTAATTTCATTTCAAAGTTGTAGGATTGCTGCCCACGGTCGAGTGTATCGCGCCGAGGGAATGGGGCCGAGTGTGACGTCCAACCCAGGAACCAACACAACCAAACTAAGTACACTGTCCGCTTGTTTATTCTAAAAAATATCATTTGGCATTTCATATTGTTTTTTACATACTTTTTCAATGAATTTCTATAAACTTTCGAAGCTTTCTTTGTGAATGTCGATGTTGTGTTCCTGGGTTGACGTCATCACATGCGACTCTCTTTCCCAATCCCTTAAGCGTGCGTGGTATACCACAGGGAGCCTGAGGGTCACTTTCCCACAACTTTGAAATTAAATTAAAAATCGGGGATTTATCCAAATTGAATACTTTCTTCGCAAACGTTCTCAGAAATTATTCTAGATTTATATAAAATGACACCAGACAGGGGGTTAGGTGCACTTTAAGGACTCGAACCGGAAACTTACATAAACCATTTGTCTAATCTTCCAGCGACGAAGTCTTTCTACAAATTTTCCTATCTTCCAGCGAGTAAGTCGGGTTGCGAGGATCCAAACACTACGCTAACCGTTCTTCGTCGCGACTCGAATGAACTGCATTAATTACAATAATTGTTCTCATTTTATATCCATTCCCCAAGGATAATATTACCAATTCAAATGGTTTTGAATAGCCACGTAGCCGCGAAGCCACCAACATTGGCAAACGTTTCCTTAGAATCATCGAAAGATGCTTTCCCAAAGAAAACCCTCTAAGGAAAATCTTTAACAGGAATACCATCAAAGTGAGCTACAGCTGCATGAGTAACTTCAAGAAAATCATAGACTCCCAGAACAAAAGGAAGTTAAACGCATCCCAGCAGAACCCGACAGAGAATACCAAACCAAAGCAATGCAATTGCCGCAACAAAGATTCCTGCCCCATGGAAGGTAAATGCCTACAACCAGCGGTTATTTACCAGGCAACGGTTAAACGGAAAGATAACAACAAGTGCGAGACCTACGTTGGATTGACAGAGAACGAGTTCAAAACGCGCTACCACAATCACACAGCATCTTTCCGCAACAAATCGTTTAGGAACTCAACCGAATTAAGCAAATACGTATGGTCACTCAAAGACAACATCGACTTCGAGATCGCATGGCAAATTATAGCGTGTGCCAAACCCTATTGTAGTGCTAACAAAAGATGTAATCTTTGCTTGACTGAGAAGCAAGAACACTCCCCTGAAGGGGCTTTTCAGTGACAATCACTCCACTCTCATTACCACAACATTCGATATACTCTACATACATCACTCGACTCACATGTTGATTTTTGCTGAGGGAGAAAAAACCGGAGAACCCGGCGTGACAAGGGAGAGAACAACACATCAAAAAAACTCAATTCACGTATGGTCCGAGCCGGAAATCGAACTTGTACCACAGCGGTGAAAGGCGAGCGGTAAACCGCTACGCCATCCTTGCCACCCTACTAAATTGAAAACTACTATATTTGTAAAAGAATGTTACAACATATGCTTATTTATACATTTGCATGCCATGCTTTGATATAAAGCGATTTCTGTGACGAAACGTACGTCAGATATGTCCGCAAGTAGCTGTGACACCGCACCGGTGGGTCTCTTGTTGCCCCCGCCAAACCATTTCCACTTTGCTCGATGTTTATTAAAAAATGACTTCAAACAGTTTAGTTCCACTGAGTGCACAGTTGATACATACGCTTCAGGCTTCGTTCGCGTAACTTTAGCCGTGAAATTGTCGACTCGCCACTTGACACTACTGCAGTTAATGAATGGATAGTCACACGGAAATGTGTTAATTAGATGTGAATGCTTCTTCGAGTGAGCATGTATAGCAGCAAGTGATAACATCTGCGCATGTCTCCAACTTCTATTGTCTTGGACAAATGGATAATTTTGAAAGGATAATTTCTAGCTGTTCATACTTCTGCACTCGACTGTAATGCTCCGAAAAACTTTGGGGAAACTAAATACGACTCTCTTTATGAAAGAGGCAGCCCTAAGCCAGGTTAAAACCGTAATTAAGGCCACTTCCGTCCAGCGGTTCGTGCATACTCGTCATGTTATCACTTGCTGTTAGCATGTATACAATTTGTCTGCCGTTTGATTCCTATGATGACGTCATCTGATTAGCATATGGCAAGTTTATAACTCAAGGGTGCTATGCTAGCTATGCTTTTCCAATGAATTATACACACAGTACAGAGTGAAACGGATACTGGTAATTAGAAGGAAGGGTTAGGTGCGCTTTGATGTATATCAATTTTGAATTTGCAGAGAATGGAAATGTTAAAAAGTAGTAAAAATTAGGTCGGAAAAGGTATTACAGCCAAAATCGTTGCATCGCAACCAGCAAATTACAAATTTTGTTTTGATTTTGGGTTTTTCTGAGCCGTCAATCAGTTTGGGGGCGGAGCTTCTTCAAATCAACCAATCACTGAACGAGTTCGTGAAAGCTCCGCCCCCAAGAATGATGGACGGTGATCAGAAAAGACCAAAATCTTACCGACTTGGAGGTCGCCATGCAACGATTTTCGCTGTAATGCATTTGGCACTAATTCTACACCTGGTTTTGTATTATCTTAGAAAAACGACAGACTTCTTTCCTCTCGATGTTAAGCGGATTTTCATCAATCAAGTGGACCTTTCTTAGAAAGTTATCTTGATGTTACTGCTATGAATGGCATGGCAATTAAACCTGGTCTTCAATTTTCATCTCGAGTGTACGAAGTTATAGGTCTCAATGAAGCCCCCCATTCTATCACCTGAAGCAGTTAAGGAGTTGCTTGAAAACAAATCGGACGCAGATATCACAAGTCAGATAATAGATAGATAATAGCCAGGCCCAAGAAGTCCACGTGACGTCCTTGGATGATTTAGTCTCTCAACCTGCCGCAGTTTTTTTATGGTAATTCTCAAGGTGGCTGACAAACTGTGGACGATTTGCACAGCAGCCTGAACCGACCAATCAACGCATGCGAGACTTACATCATCGAGAATCGAGCAGATACCTGATATCTATGTCGGAGATCTGATTGAACATGGGACTGTATTCAAACTTACTGACTTGACTATAAGCAGTACTTGCAAGGAACGACTATGTAAGCTTTGTACCATAAATGAGCCATTCATGCCAACTAGTCTCTGTTACTTTCAAGAAGAGCTGTTCATTTCCAATGCTCATGCTGAATGCTCAAGTATTTTGGTTGTTCATGGTAGCAGAAGAACCTTAATACGCCGTATTGTGTCTGGCCTTTTCCATTCTCCGTCTGGAATTTGTCTCGTTGGCAAGCAACTTTTTGTTACCTGCAGTAATCATACTATCGTGAAGATATCTTTTACTAGTAAAAGAGACGACGTGAGCCGGTACTGTGGACAAGCCAATAAAGCTGGCAACCAGGCTGGCGTAATTTCGTCTGCTCATTTGCATTCTCCGCACGGCTTGGCAAATATGGGATTAGCTTTGTTCGTTTGTGACTCTGGATACAAGTCCATACGACTTATTTCCAGTGGAAAGCCCCTTAAAGATTTTTCAGCTGTTTTATATCCTTATGCTGAGCTGTTCAACCTGGATCACTATCGAGGAATTCTAAGACATACCTTCAACCAAGCCTTATCAACCGCTGATAAACTTATTAACTTCCTTATTACTTGGGTGATGCAAGCACGAGAGAAAACTGGTCGCGTATCAACACAAGGGCCTGACCAGATAATGCCATACTGTACAAGAAAGTCATTTATGCTGATGCATGATTCTCTGGTTAGGTCGAAAAACCTACTAACTGAGCTAGGCGTTCCAGATCTGCTGCAACAAGTCGATCCGCGTGCCTTCAATGATGATATTGATGGCCGAGAACTTTTTCTCTTTGATGAGAAAAGATGACCAGATGCCTTCTCAGCCAGAGTATGACCCCAGACGTGCAGCTTATGTAAGAGAAATTCAGAAGCGTATATACAGTTGTCACTTCACTACTTTACTGGGCCTAAAAGCTACTATCCCAAAAAGGTGATTCCAAGTGCACCTCCACCCACTAAAGATAGTCTGTGCCTTAACGAATGAAATTGAGAAGTTGTCAAAGCATGCAAGGCGTAGGGAGCAGCTAAGCTTTTTTCTCGCTCTGTTGAAGAACGACAGTAATGTAAGAGGTTTTCGCACCCCATTAGTGATAATTAATAAGTGATTAAGTGATAAGTGATCGATAAAAAGTGATCAAACTAAGTGGGGAGGAGTAGGTAAATAAAGTTATAAAACTAAGTAGGAAGGGGTAGGTACAACAATGGGATACATCAGTCTTTTGTTTCTGGTAAAATATTTAAGAAAGCTTCTACTCTACTGAGCTACTGAGCTTATTAACATCTTTAGATTAACCAAGTTTGAAAATATTTTGTTTGTTTTTTCAAAAAGCAAGTCGATCGTATTATTGTTATTATTATCGGAAAAATTCTGTCCAACAATTCCAGATGGCCAAGAACGTATCATTTCGATACGACAGTCCTCTTTCTGATTTATCAAAATTACAAAATAAGGCTATCAGAATAATAAATGAAGTCCCTCTTTATGATCACATTACTCCACATTATATAAACCTCGGTCTTTTGAAATTTCCTGATATTGTCAAATTGCAAACATGTTTATTTTTACATGATTGCCTCAGCGACAAAGAGTAGAGTAATTTTAACTTTTCCCTGGTTTCTGAGCACCATTCCTATAATACTCGTAGTGCTTCCTCTGAGAAGCTAAAAACACCTTCCTATAGAATTAATTTAAGGACGTTTTGTCCAACTGTTATAGGAAGATATTTTTGGAACGACATCCCTCCTATCAGAAACATAAAATCAAAAATTCCTTTCATAAAAGCACTTAAGAGCGGATGTCTGTTAGGATCGAGAACCTCGCGACAGTTCAAAAAAAAATGGAATTGTTTTATTTCAACAAAAGAACCCCTTTATGGAACAATCAGAAAATGATAAAATGATCCGAGGAAAATAAATTGTTGGTCGAATTTTACAAAAGTTCGAAAACCGGATGACGGGCGCGCTTTCGGCGATTTCCAAGGGTCAAATAATTCAAATAATTCCAAAAATTGAGACAACTTGATATTTCCCCATTTACAGTCTATTTTTGTAATAAGCATTTCAATAGGTTTCCAAAATACTAAAAATATTTTCTTTGCGACATGAATTTGCTTTGCTTTGAAGCATTTTCTGGGACTAATTTTTAACACATTAATGCATATAAACAAAGCCGATATTCAGATAGTCAAAACTACTCTTCCTATACGTATTTTGAATACAAAAATTACACTAATCCAAAGCTTGGTTATCCTTTTATTCACACGAGACGTTTCAAGCTTGGGAAATTTAAAGATCGTACTAAAAGGTCACTTGAATATATACCATTTGTCACGCTTCTCAACAGAGAATTGAAAAAAATGCTTCTCTGCACGATTGGAAATTCCTGGCCTATTTTGAGCAAGACTGTTGTCCCTAGTTTCCAGGCCCTTATTTGGTCAAGTTTCACGGGCGGCGGGAATTTTCAAAAAAAATTTGGGACTCCTTTGTCATTTTTTGGCGATTTCAGGAGAATGGTGACTAGAATGTTGTTTCGCGCTGAAAATTTGAGTTTTCTGCGTTTCAATGTTTATTTTGGTATGCAATAAAGCCATACTTTGTACTTTTTCATCAAGTAATCCTCGATTGAACACCACAGCAAATACTTGTGGCCAATACAGATATTTTCAGGCCTCTTTACTCTCAAACTCGGAGGATTTTACAGGTATGTAGTCATGTTTTGAACAAAGGGAAACCATAGAACCACAAACGAGTGTTTATAGCCAAAGCACATAAGTCCAAACTAGTGAATCGAATTATTTCTATGGATGAAAATTTGTTACAAAGTTTCCCTTGACCTAGATCGACCTGAGATGTCCTTAGATGGGGAGCAAGAAAAGAAGAGCTCCTCGACGGTCTGCTTCGACCTTACAGAAGCGAAGATTTCCCCTAGGAGACCTTGCTCGTGAGAGAGCAAATCTCAATCAAGAATTTTTAACCAAGTCAAAGGAACTTTCAACTCTGAGGAAAAGAGTGATAAGGATAAAAAGAAAGGTATAAATATTGAGATACTTTACGGCAAAACACAAACTTTAGTTTATAATATCATATAATGCAGTCAGTTGCTTCTAAGTAGTAGATTCTAGTGTTTACTCGTAACAGCAGAGACCTTTGTGTTGAGACAAAAGAAAGTATTTTTATTGAAATAGTTGTAATAAATTGTACTATTGTTTAATTTGATTTTTTACAATGCCTACATACATACCAATTATATATATTTAATTTTTATTATTTGTGATTTATTTTCTCATATTATCTATTTGGTTATAAATATTCATTATGTATATTTATATTTATATAATTATATTGTATTATTTACACACTCAATTTGTTTATTGGTTAATTATTTTATTTATTTTAGACTGAAAAGATGCATGAAACCCTCTCATCCAACAATGAAGTCTTGAATACACCAGAGTCAAGAAGAGCACTGTCTTTTAGCATTACTCAAAATGCTGCTTCCACAAGGAAAAGAACTCAACCCAACTCAAATGACTAAGGATGGTAACTGCAATATTCCAAGAAGAAGTTTTTACAATAGACAAATGGAAACACTTAGAGCTGCAACTGAGATTCATGGTGGCTCGATAGAAAACAGAGATGCTGCTGTGGATAATATGTTCAGTACTCTTGTTAAGTATGCAAATGAAGATCAACTATTGAAATATGTCAATATGCCAGGAAAATTTAAGAGAGCCACAAAAAAGATGATCAAAAATAAAGTAAAGAAATTTGAAAAAAGCCAACCAAACTTTATCAGGTCTCTCTCTCTCATATGCTGGGGGTATAATTGGAAAAATCAAGTATGAGCAGTCACGAGCAGCTCTAACTACAAAAAATTCAGGAAAAAAACTGAAAAAGGTTATCTTTCAAAAGAAAGGATCACTTTTGCTGATGGTATACCAATACCACAAACACTGTCATACAGAGAGTTGATGACCGAAATTAATAAAATAGAGATAGGAACAACATTTTCTGTAAGAGAACAGTTGTGTTCAAGTTTACCTTTGGATAAGCATGTCGATGGTGTTTATAGAGACTTAGAATCACTTCTTTTGCAGCTTAGTGAATTCTACCTTTCGACCGATCAGTTAAGGAAAGAAAAGCTAGAGTGGTTTGGAGAGAACGAGGGGAGCTTTAAGGTTGCAGTGGGAGGAGATGGGGCTCCCTTTGGTAAATGGGATGAGTCTATGTCATTTCTGGTAAGCTTTTTGAATACAGGGCCAAGAATAGCCAGTCCCAATGATAATTTTTTGCTATTTGGGGCAAATTGCAAGGAAGATCACCCTGCGGTTATAAACTTTGTTAAGATTTTGAAGAATCAAATTGAAAGTATTGAACAAAAGTCCTATAAAGTATTGGGAAAGGATGTCACTTTCAAATTTGAATTGGTTCCATCTGACATGAAGTTTCTTGCCTTCCTAAATGGAGAGCTAAATAATGCAGCCACCTATTTTTCTAGTTTTGCTAATGTCTCAAGCAATGACTGTGGTACATTAAATGCAAAGTTTGGAAAAGAAAAGTCATGTAAGTGGAAGAGACAAGATCAAGACAACATCATACTGCCCATCATAAATAAACAATATACACAACAACAGCTAAGTGTAATAAATGAGATCAAGAGTCGCAACAAACCTGTTGATTTGTGTGGTGATGGGCGATCTGATAGCCCAGGTCACAGTGCAAAGTATGGCACATGCAGTTTAATGGACGAAGAATGTGGAAAGATCATAGACTTTTTGCTCGTACATGTATCAGAAGTGTCTTCATCTCATGCTATGGAATATGAGGGATGCAAGAGATAATAATAATAAATCTTTATTGAGGATACTATCGTCACAAAGGTGATTTACAGATAGGTCCTCTAAATGATAATAATAAAAATAAAAATAATAAATAAATAGAGATCACTGAACAATATTTTAAATCAGCAACTTGTTATTAGATGTTTGACAACAGACCGTCACACACAAATCACAGCCCAATTACAAAAAAGCTTTCCTACCATAAAGCATCAATATGATGTATGGCACATTGCAAAGTGGGTAACTAAAAAGTTGACAAAGAAAGCAAAAGCAAAGTGTAACAAGGAGCTTCAACCATGGATCAAGAGTATATCTTATCACTTGTGGTGGACTGCACAAACCTGCAATAAAGATCCAGATGCCTTGGTAAAGAACTGGGTGTCCATAGTCAACCATGTAGCAGACAAGCATACTTGGAAAGAAGGCAAGACCTTAACTTCATGCAAACACCACAAGCTTTCCAGAAGAGAGAGAAAGCAGATTGAGTGGTTGAAGGCAGGTTCACCAGCCCACGTAGCACTAGAAGACATAGTCTGTAATAAGAAATTATTAAAAGACATTGTTAAACTAACAGAATTCCACCACACAGGCAACCTTGAGGTATTCCACTCACTCATTCTTAAGTATGCCCCTAAGAGAAAACACTTTTCTTATGGAGCAATGGTATGCAGAACCCAGCTTTCTGTCATGGATCACAACAACAACTGCCAGAGATCACAGGCAACAGTTACAAAGGGAAAGAGAAAGCGGGAAGCCAGATACAATGTGGTTTTCCCAAAAAATCGCAAAACCTGGGTAGCTAAGCCAATAATGGAGGGAAAGTCCTTCACCTTTGTCGAGAACCTTATGGATGAGGTGGTAGAATACCATGAATCTGATAAAAAACTACCAACACCAAAAGCACCTCCCTACATTCCCAAAAATATTGCAAGCACACCACGCCCACCAAAGGAGGAAGTGATCAAGAAACACATGAGTAGGATGATCAAAAACAAAGAAGAACCAAAGGAAGAGGTGATCAAGAAAGACACAAGTAAGATGACCAAAAAGAGGAGAGAAGAGCAAAAGGAAGTGGTGATCAAGAAAGACACAAGTAAGATGACCAAAAAGAGGAGAGAAGAACAAAAGGAAGTGGTGATCAAGAAAGACACAAGTAAGATGACCAAAAAGAGGAGAGAAGAACCAAAGGAAGTGGTGATCAAGAAAAAAAGAAGTATGATGACTAAAAAGAACTGTAGCAAGTGGTAAGAACATCAATGTGTACTATATACACCTGTTACAAAAAATATAGACAGTCTGAATTCTGAATAGAATTGAGAATGATTCTTTTATCTTTAAATATGCATTTTATAATATCATCCATTCGTACTCTTATCACTTTATATTGTAATTCATTCCAAGTTTGTACCAACAATTTGCTTCCTTCTTCAAATTTAGATTACAGACTGTCTATGTTTTTTGCAACAGATGTATGTGTACAGCATTTGTCACTGAAGACAAGTTACCTTTTTATGATGCAGGATTGTTTTTAAGTTTTTTTACTCATTTGTATACATAAAAGTAATCATATTACCAAACAGAGAGGGCAAAGGTGAAAGTTATGTGGTTAGCAAAATTTACAAAGAGTCTATAACTGATTGGGAAAGATGTCCTAATTTGCTAGTTTTTGAAAAATCAGATAAGGCCTCAATCACGTTTAGTGAAATACATTATTGCTCTTTCCATTTCCGCAGCAATATTTTAAAATAAATACTATTTTTGTTTACAGAGTGGTGTACTTACATGTGTGCTGACGTAGAATTAGTGTAGTTCTTCAGGTAAGTACATGAGTTTCTAAATGAGAGGTCCATGTCATCCATGTAGCTTTAAATTCCCATAAAAGGGAGCACTAGTGGAGGAGGGAAGGCAGAGGGCTCACACTCATAGTCATTGAAAGATCATTTTGCATAAAGGAGTACTGACATGAAATAAGATCCTGATTTTCATTATTCTTCGATATTGATGTATTACTTCTTTAGGCAGTCATCGCCACCACTTATTACTCATTGACATCATGGAAACCAATGAACTCAAAATCTTCTTCAAGTCCAGGAGGTGGAAAGTGTGCACGAATACACATGACAGCGCATGATGGCAAGACAACCCTTATCTCTTTACCCAAAACTCCCCAGCACCATCTAACCAACTGTCTATAGGCGATATGCCGATTTCTTTTGTGTTCAGGGCCATCGTTGACAGTAGTACCATATTGTTGTCGGTATTGAAGCCAAGCAGCTTCCAGCACCCATCGGTTCAGACATACTGCTTTAAACCCAGGATTGTCGGTTATGCATTGCAATGGCTCTGCAAGATCTTCTTCTTCCGAGACTTTTTGATTTTTCTGGACTATCTGTGGAACCTCTTTGCAACAAACACACTCTACCTCCCTGTCCATTATTTGACAATGATCGCATTGACACCTACGAAAATCAAAAACACGATCTACCAGTTGCTTGAGTTCAAAACCCAAATAACAACAGCTGAACTACTTACCAATCTGAGTTTTGTAAGCGCGTGTTAATGTTGTGAAGTGAAGAACCGGAGGAATCAGATGTAGAGAGATCCGAGGGCTGAAACAAATATCCTTGTAGTCCATCGTCTCTTCGAATTTCAGTCAGAAACTCATTAAAATCTTCATCAGAATCAGAAATACTAGACGAACTGCTACTCATTGCTATAATTTCCTAATAACTTCTGCGAAGAAGAAGAAAGAAACAGCGAAAAAACACTGACAAATATTAAAATATTAAAACAGAAAGAACTGCTCTGAGTTCAGACCGCGCAGTGACGTCACCGACCGCTGTCCAGTATTTATGTCGTGTTCAGAAGTATATTCAAAATGGCGGCCTCCAAGTCATCGTTTTACTGCTACTTTCGAGAATTATTCCTCTGACAGTGGTGAAGCAATAAAGGTAATACTACACAAAAAAGTTCCTTATATATTTGACTTTTATTTTGTTGGATAGTTTGTGGGACGGGAACTTTCCTTTAATAAAACTTTTTTGTTATCAACATACTTTGTCTATTTTCTTGACTTGCATTTTTTTTTAGTTTATTTCAAATTTATGAACTTCTTGTCTGACAAAAAATTACTTTTATTCAAAATTATTTTGCTGGCAAAACTTTGAGGGGTTATGAAATTCATTATCAAAAGTAATAAATTCAATTACAATTAAAAACATTTTTCTCTGAAGTTTAGGGGTGGTTTCAAAATTTCTTAATTAAACTTTAAAATGAATAATTGTTTTACTTTTCTCAATAACGAATAAAAATTCGAAGAAAGAAAATTCATAAAGGATTTTGCAGAGAGTTGTTCAAATCTCCCAGTAAGATATATGTTGTTCGTTGAAGTTTGAGGGTTCTTTCAAATTTGTAAACAAAACTTGTACATGTTATGTCATTAAAAGAATAAAAAGGTGTAACTGATGGGTGGTTGCGGTGCTACATGAGTGAACACTCAACAATAGGTAGACTGTAATTACAACCTTTTGTTCCTTTAAACAAAAGTCTACCTTTTGTGATGTTGAAATCATACTCATTTGATATTCGAAACTATTATGTAAACTGGTCTAAACTAATGAATAGACCAAACCAAATATAAAACAGAGGTGGAGAATAAGTGAGCATTTTACTGTGAAGTGTCAGACTGACTGTTGTTGGAGAACTTTTGACCGCGAATATTTTTATAGCTGTATACCCATAATTCCTCGCTAGGCGTAGCCTGTCTATTCAATACAGATATGGCGGGAAAGCACATGTTCAGGACTCTTTAATCTAAAATCCTTCGTTCATATTTGTGTTATCAGCACGATAACAAACCTTCAGGTAAACGAAATAGGTACTTTACAGTGTATTGTACATTATTTGAACCTTTTGTAATGTGTCATAAATTTGTATTCTAGAAACCGCTTATTGCTAAACTACTGTATACAATGAATCTTCGCTGTAAATCACAAGAGTAGAAAACCCGCATATCGACAATCTATCAAACCATCGTAGCCAAGTTCTGTAACCGAGGTCTAAGAACACAGAATTAAATCGTTTGTATTAACTGGAAATTCTATCTTACATGTGAGTTTCTGAAGCCAAGTTCTTGGCTCGGATATCGTATTGGAATGCATGCCTAATTAACCGAAGAAGTAAACAAGTCATCGAATCGAACCAAACGTACCACAAGACCGAACAATCTTATAGCTGAAGAAGAAATCAAGGTAATCATATCAAAGGAACTTATTAACTTACTTTTACCATACTCAAGAACATTTCAGTGCAAACAAACCCTAATTAAACATGTCTACAGCTGAATCCAAAGCAGACGAAGTTGTAGATCTCAGCCCGATAACAATAGCCAGCGCTAGAACAGTGAGCACAAGATTGTATGATGCTTATGAGAAAGTTCTCCAAGATTACGAAAAAACTAAAGTTGAGTTCGAAGAGACCTTCGACGATTTATCCCGACGAGAAAGAACAACTAACTGGGTCTTAAACACAAGAAAGACTAAAAACACAGGAAGCCCAACTACAGCCTTGAAATCTCACGACACAGGCAACCCAACTAAAGTAGGGAGGGACTGCTCCACAAATAGTATAAGTTCTGGAAGTATAAATTCATTACACTCAAAATCGGAAAGGAGTTCCAAGTCATCAAAGGCGAAAGCCAATCTCAAAAGAAAAGAAATGGAGTATAAACAACTGCTCCAAAGACAGCAAACAGAGCGCCAAATTGCAGAAATTAAAAAGCAACAATGCAAAGCTTTAGCAGAAATGCAAGAAAAGGAAGAAGAGCTAAAACGTCAGTTAGCACTACTTGATGCTCAAACCAAGATCCAAAAGGCAAAGATAAAGGAAGAGCTATTAAGTGATAGCGAAAACAGCGACAATAAAGATGAAACGAATGAAAGGAAAATGGAAACTAATCGTGTAAGAAAAACGCCAGCAGCAAAGACAGAGGAACATTCACAGGATGAAAGCAGTGTGGCAAGTCGTAGTGTCAGAGATAGCAGTGATTCGAGCATACTGGAACAAATTTTGAAGCAACAACAAGAGACAATGTTGCAAATGGTAAATTCTGTTCGTAGTGGATTTGAGATGCCAAAACGTGAATTGTTAACCTTCGATGGAGATCCAGTGAACTATTGGACGTTCATAAATAACTTTGAGACCAACATTGCTAAACGAGTACCAGACGCTGAGACAAAACTCAGCTATCTTTTCAGCATTGCATCGGTAAAGCACGTGATTCTATTAAGAACTGTGTTATCATCCCTAACAAAGACGAAGCATACAAGAAAGCCAAGGACATCTTACACACGAGATATGGTCAGAAGCATGTGATCGCGCATGCCTATATGAACCGATTGGTCAACGGTCCTCAATTAAAGAGTACAGACAACGCTGGATTATCAGAACTAGCTTTACAGATGCAGAACTGCCAACTGACGCTGGGTACAATGGGATTTGAAGCCGACATAAACAGTTCAGATAACCTTGTGAAGATCGTCAAGAGACTACCCATACACTTACAGAGCAAATGGGCCGACAAAGCTGGGACACTCATACAAAACAGCATGGAACCAAGCTTTGATCATCTAGTAAAGTTCGTGGAAGAAAGATCGACCCTCGCAAACACAATGTACGGTCAACTGGTCGGATCAAGCCCAGACAAGGACAACAGCACAAGGCACAAGCCAGCAAGACCACCCACTAGTCCACAGAGAAAGGCAACGACACTCATGACAACAAGCAGTAACGGGAATTCACAGGACACCCCTAAGAACTTGAACCAAAGTTGTCCACTTTGTTCCAATTCTCACAAGTTGACAAGATGTGATAAGTTTAAGGAGAAAACACCTCAGTCAAGAAGAGACTTTGTTATACAATCAAAACTGTGTCTGAACTGCTTAGGCAGAAACCACGTGGCAAGTGAATGTCGTAGTGAAAACACTTGTAAAGTAACGGGATGCAGTCAAAGACATCACACGTATTTACATCCACCGAAGGACAAGCCCACTGCAACGGAAAGTAGAACCACACCTAACAGTACAAATCAAACAACACCAAATCAAGCCATACCGGGTCAAGCAAGCGGGGCCGGAGTCTGTAGAGCTACAGGTGGTGGTACCAAAACTAGAGTAAGTCTACGTACAGTTCCTGTCACAGTCACCGCAGGACATTGCAACGAAGTAGAGCTGACAACTTATGCGCTGTTGGATCCTGGATCGGACGTATCCCTCTGTAGTAATAGCCTAATCGAACAGTTAGGCATACAAGGAACTGAAGCAACATTCTCATTGACTACAGTGAATGGACAGCTTTCTGAGAGGAAAGGACTTGAAGTTGCGCTAGACGTTAAAGGCTTAGAGTCTGATGAAACAATCGAATTAAAGAAAGTGTGGTCTGTGGACAAGCTATCCGTTTCTAAGAAGAACATCCCATCACCTGAAGATCTCAAGCATTGGTCTCACTTACAAGGAATTGACTTGCTGTCTGTAGATGAAAAGGAAGTAAACATTCTCATTGGCAGTGACGTTCCTGAAGCCCATTGGGTGTTAGATCAAAGATGAGGAAAGAAAGGACAACCATACGCAGTACTCACGGCATTAGGATGGACTCTAATGGGACCAATAGGCACTACTGCTAGCGATAGCTTTAGTGTTAATGCAATACTTCAGGATGACGTGTCACTACATCAACAATTGCAAAGAATGTTCAAGGAAGACTTCAACGAACCAATGGTTGACTCCAAAGTAGCTATGTCCGTAGATGATCGTAAAGCAATACGCCAAATGAAGAAGTCCGTACAACTGGTCGATGGCCATTACCAAGTGGATCTCCCGTGGAAAAACACAGACATCCGTCTACCGAACAATCGTGTGCAAGCAGAGAAAAGATTAAGTTTGCTCAAGAAGTGCCTGCAGAAAGATGAGCATCTGTTAAACAAGTACCGAGAAACAGTAAACAGCTACCTCGACAACGAATACGCTAGAGTTGTACCAGACGGAGAAGTTACAACCCACAGCGAACGAACGTGGTACTTACCACACCACCCAGTGGTACATCCCCTCAAACCAGACAAGGTGAGGGTGGTGTTTGATTGCGCGGCAAGATACCAGAACACCTCGCTGAACGACAACTTGTTACAAGGACATGTTATCTGACTAATAGTTTGGTCACAGTCCTCATACGATTTCGTCAAGAACAAATTGCTCTAGCTTCTGACATAAAAGGGATGTTTCACCAAGTCAGAGTTAACCCAAAGGATCGAGATTCATTAAGATTTCTTTGGTGGCCAAAAGGAGATTTAAATCAAGAGCCCAAGGATCATCAAATGCAAGTTCACCTCTTCGGGGCAACATCATCACCGAGTTGCGCAAATTTCTGTCTGCGAAGAGTGGCAGACGACAATGAAGAAGACTATGACGCGGAGACAATTGATACTGTACACAGAAACTTTTACGTAGATGACTGTCTGAAATCAGTCTCTACAACCGAACAAGCAGTCAAGCTTACAAGTGAACTTAGAGAACTCCTATCCAAAGGAGGCTTTAATCTAACTAAATGGATTAGTAATGACAAGGAAGTGCTAGCTTCAATACCAAAGAGCGAAAGAGCATCATCAGTACTTGACCTAAACTTTGAAAGTTTACCCGTGGAACATACTCTAGGTTTGCAATGGGATATGCAAACAGACACTTTCAATTTCAGAGCAGTAAAGAAAGAAAACTCGCCAACTAGAAGAAAGATTTTATCTGTTGTGAGCTCACTGTATGACCCATTAGGATTTGTGGCACCATTGATTTTACCCGCGAAGCAAGTTCTTCAAAGTCTTTGTAGTCAAAATTACGGATGGGATGATATAATACCACAATCAGAGCTAACAGAGTGGCAGTTATGGTTAAACGATCTTCCAAAGCTTCAGGAAATCTCAGTACAACGTTGTTTCAAGCCGCAAGATTTTAGCGAGCTGAAAGAAGCTCAGTTGCATCACTTCTCGGACGCATCCCAGACAGGATACGGAGCCTGCTCTTATCTTCGCCTGATAGATGAAAGGGACAATGTTCATTGTTCGTTGGTCATGGGAAAATCTAGAGTAATGCCCATGAAAACGACCTCCATACCTCGACTTGAACTATCAGCTGCGGTTATTTCCATAAAGTTACATACCCTCATCCGAGCAGAATTGGAATACCCAATCAAGAGCACAGTATATTGGACAGATTCGACGTCAGTCTTACGATATATCAGGAATCAGTCCAGAAGATTTCAAACATTCGTCGCAAACAGAGTTGCGATGATTCAAGACGCATCAGCAGTATCCCAGTGGAGACACGTCCGTACAGATAGCAACCCAGCCGACATCGCATCTCGTGGCATCAAAGCTAGCAATACAAGCAAGCTTAAGCAGTGGCTTAGTGGTCCAGATTTCTTATGGGAATCAGAAAGTAAGTGGCCCGCACAACCAGAATTTCTAAAAGAGCTACCTCCAGACGATCCTGAGGTAGAACGAGAAGCGAAGCAAGTGCAAGTGAATGTCATCACTCAAGAAAGAGGAGTTCATTCTCTCATTCTGTACTATTCATCTTGGTACCATCTGCAGAAAGCCATAGCCTGGATGGTACGTTTTAAAGAGTACTTATGTAACAGATACCTACCTTCAAAGTCACACGTGGCACCAACGAAGGGACACATAACAGTTCAAGAAATTGAGAACGCAACGAAAGACATCGTTGTCATCATTCAAAGTCAGTCTTTCCCAAGAGAATACGCTATGTTAAAGAATCCATCTACAGTCACAAGCGAAGACGCTGACAAGTTCACATCTGGAAGATATTCCAAGAAGAGTCTACCCAAAGACAGCACACTTCGAAAACTCAACCCAGTTCTAAGTGACAACATACTCAGAGTTGGTGGACGACTTGAAAGAGCACCTATAGCATTCAACATGAAGCACCCCATCATTCTCCCTAACAAGCACCATGTTTCAGAGTTAGTCATTCGACATTACCATGTACTTGAAGGACATTGTGGACCTACACATGTTCTTTCATCAGTAAGACAAAGATTCTGGATCGTTCAGGGACATTCTGCAGTCAGAAGAGTAATAGGCAACTGTATTGACTGTAAGAAGAGAAACGCAAGACCAGGTCAACAGATCATGGCACCATTACCCACAGCTAGACTAATACCATTTGAACCACCGTTCACACGGGTTGGAGTGGACTACTTTGGCCCACTACAAGTGAAACAAGGCCGCAGTCAGGTAAAGAGATATGGCTGTCTCTTTACTTGCATGTCTGTAAGAGCTGTACACATTGAAATTGCACACTCACTGGAAGCAGATTCATTCATCTGTGCCTACCAAAGATTTGTTAGTCGACGAGGAAAACCCAAGGAAATATTTAGTGACAATGGTACGAACTTCAAGGGAGGAGAGCGCGAGTTGAGAGAAGCCTTAGAACGCTGGAATCAAGACAAGATAAACGATCGACTACGTCAAGATGAAGTCCAGTGGAACTTTAATCCGCCTGAAGCAAGTCACCAAGGTGGAGTCTGGGAGAGAATGATAAAGTCAGTTAGAAAGATTCTAAATTCTTTGATGAAAGAGCAAGTAGTGAGCGATGAAACCTTACTCACACTGATGGCAGAGGTTGAGAAGATCATAAACGATCGACCTATAACAGAGATGAGTAACAGTTCTGAAGATCCAGAACCACTAACCCCAAGTAAACTACTACTTCTAAAGGATAACTCCTGTGTACCATATGACATCGTTGGAAAAGAAGACATCTATAACAAGAGGTGGCGCGCAGCCCAATGTATAGCAAACGCCTTCTGGAAAAGGTGGATACGTGAATACCTACCTTCGCTACAATATCGACAGAAGTGGACGAAACCTTATCGTAACTTTGCAGTTGGAGATCTAGTTCTTATCATTGACGACAGAGTATCTAGAGGTAGTTGGCCTATGGGTATTATCGAAGAAGTTTATCCAGACATACATGGAGTAGTGCGCCAAGTGAAACTGAAGACTTCTACAAACAACTTGAAGAGAGATGTCAGAAAACTGTGTCTCCTAGAAGGACATATGCATTAACTTGTAGCAATTCAAGAACACTATTATAGACATTGACAATGTTTTATTATCTTAAATTTGTTATATTTAAATGAGCAACTGTGGTCGCCCATTTACGGGGCCGGTATGTATACCCATAATTCCTCGCTAGGCGTAGCCTGTCTATTCAATACAGATATGGCGGGAAAGCACATGTTCGGCACTCTTTAATCTAAAATCCTTCGTTCATAATTGCGTTATCAGCACGATAACAAACCTTCAGGTAAACGAAATAGGTACTTTACAGTGTATTGTACATTATTTGAACCTTTTCACTACTAACTGCAGTTCTATGAA
This sequence comes from Telmatactis stephensoni, assembly GCA_029948255.1. Taxonomy (NCBI): domain Eukaryota; kingdom Metazoa; phylum Cnidaria; class Anthozoa; order Actiniaria; family Isophelliidae; genus Telmatactis; species Telmatactis stephensoni. The sequence goes on along the minus strand of JALIZF010001606.1, from coordinate 162,937 downwards.
AATCCCATTAAAAAACCCTGAAAAACCAGTGAATCCATTTTCATGGCCCATGAATATTGCATTTCCCAAATTCATGGCCTTTATTGAACCCATGAATTTCATGTGAAATTCATAATAGATTTTTTCATGGCCCATGAAAAGTTAAAACTTAAACAGAATTCTAATTTCATGGGTCATGAAAATATACAGATAACATGCACTGCCCATTAAAATATTTTCATGGGTCGTGAAAATCCCATGGAATATAGAACAGTGGATTTTAATGACCCATGAAAAGTCCTGACATTGATTTTCATGACCCATGAAATATTTTCATGGGTCGTGAAAATCCCATGAAATATAAAACAGTGGATTTTAATGACCCATGAAACGTCTTTAACCAGATGACATTGATTTTCATTGCCCATGGAATATTTTCATGGTCCATGAAAATCCCATGAAATATGTGCCAGTGGATTTTAATGACCCATGAAAAGTCTTTAACCAGATGACATTGATTTTCATGACCCGTGAAATATTTTCATGGGTCATGAAAATCCCATGGAATAGACATTATAAGTAGATTATTATATTGACTGAGTGGGAGGGCTGGATGGGAAAATATTTGGCTTGAGGTTATGCTGTACTACAAATGACCAAGAGCCAAATATTTTCCCGTCCGACCCGATTCAGTCAATAAGCATTTTATCATATGACCTCTTTTTCTGTTTTAAAAAGTGCTGAAAAACTCTCTGTAATACAAATAGAAATATAGCGTGCGGAAACAGTGTTTTTACTGACCTGCTCAAGTAAACCTGTTCAGACCACATCTTGTGACTTTTCCCAAAGGTTTTATTATGAGCACGCGAGTGTTAAAATATGGGTCATATGATATATAACATGTCTTAATTCTGCAATCATCTCAAAATCCAAAGTGAATTTAAGTTTGCAGTTTCACTATGACTATATAAGATTTCAATTATATCAAGATTTAACATACCAAATAGGAGAATTCGCCCAAGATGCATTATTAGCAATTCCAGCTCAGATTCAGTATAATATTCATAACTCTTTGCTTTATCTCCTAAAATTCTGTTGTAAAATATTGAATATCCCTTCTTAAGAAACACATGCTAAAACATTCATTTTAGTTTGTCCATTTTTCTGTAACTTTGGCAGTACAGTCAGTACATTTAAAGATTAACATCTAAAAACCAAACCAAAGTGTCATCACTTCTTGCAATTGTCAATGGATGAGAAACAGAGCATAATAAAACAGGATGAGCAGTGTTCCCAAATACATTCTTTGAACACCAAAGACCATTTCTTGAATCATAAAAAGGCTCTTTATACAAAGTGACAGTAGCCCACATAAATGATCTCTCAGCAAATGAATGAGAGTATATCTTTTTAAGAATACCAAATCCAATCCTTTCATTGGAATCAGAGCTGGTGGGGAAGTACACAGTACTTGGTTTCTTGGATGGATGTTCTGTTGAGATATACAGATCCTTTCTTGAGTGCTGTTTGGTGTTGACCTCATACTGTGTGTATTTAATGCTTCTGGGGTTCATACAAAACTTTTTAGTAAAGGCAGACTGATCACTCCCTTTTGGTTCCCACTTTTCAAATTTAGGGAATTTCTTTAGTTTTCTTTGCTTCCTTGCTGTTTCTTTCTCCATGGCATAAATCTCTAAAAGAGACTTAAATTCGGGCACAAGTGCTTTGTAGCTTTCTTGCATCAAAGAAAGGTGGTCATCTGATAATATCTCTTCACTAGTACTGTGGCCATCTGAAATTGATGTTGCTTCATTTTCTTCCATTGAATGAAGAAAAATGGGCTTCTTTCCAAGCTTCCCTGACATTTTAACATATTGACACCACTCAAAAATCTGTGGACACAAAATTAAACTTTGATTTAGTAAAGGGGATAAAGAAGGAAAATAAATTGAAAAGTATAAATTGAAGCATGTAGATGTGAAGCTTAAATTCCTTAAGGGTACATGTAGGAGGAGTGTTGGACAAATATAAAGTGTCATGTGGTTTTCAACTTCAAAAACTCCATTAATTTTAAAATAGTATTGAATAGACATTTCATGTGAAATGCTAAAAATGCTAGGAAGAGCCTTACAGAACTACCTTGTGTAATTAAATAGTGATGGATAAAAGTACATGCTATCAATTATTGCTAATGAGGTTTTGAGGTACATGTAGGCGTTATAACTACAATGTGGTTTTCATTAACTTGTGAAACAAGGTGTACTGGTTAGGACACTGTAGTTAGCTAGAGTCAGATAAATACAAAAAAAAAAAAGAATTAGAGTGTAGTAGTGCAGGCCTAATACACTGAAAGTAATTCCACGTTTAAGAAAACCACTCTAAAAAAGCATGCAAATATCATTCTTGGAAATATGCTTGTCCTATATTTGAAATAAGAAAGAATGATTTTCACCTGGTACGTCCTTAAAATGGTGGCTTCTGGATGTTTCCTATTCAGTGCACGTCTGCATAGCCATGAATTGAATCTTTCGAAGGGGAACATCCACGTCCCATGTACAGGGCCAAATCTCTCTATACCCTCAGGTAGGTGATGCAAGATATGATTTGTAATGACCTTGAAAAGAATTTAAATCATTATTACTTCAAAATGATTTTGAATAATCAACTCAAATCAAATATCAGCATAAACAACACAAAAAGTAAAAATGACACTATATCTACCTTATTTGTACTTAATTTCAGACATATCTAATTTTGCAATTTTGGAGAGAACATATTTTGTGAGGCACTTTTTTGTCATTTTGATAAGACAACATGAAAAAGAGCAGTAAATTTCACCAAAAACAAGCAAGGCTTTTTATTCACTTTTTTCATTCCCAAAAATCCTGAAATTAAAGATGATGTAATTTGATGTTTCAGCAAATTCAGATAATATTTACCTGCAAAGATAATGGAAAATCTCTCTCCAGCTGTGCAAGGGCTACACTAACTTTGTCTTTCAGTGATGCCAATTCATCTTTATTCTGGGAAGGAGCACAAACTGCAGCTATTGCATCCACAAAGAGGATAAGACTTTCATGCTGAGAATCTCCAAGCATATCTCTGACACAGTATTTCAGTATACCTCTTACTGCAACCTTTGGAAATTTAAATTCAATTAAGTTTGTAAGTACATGTAAGATAGCTGGTGCTTATGAAGATGTCAAAAATGGGACACTTGCAGTATTTTGGGTTGATGGGTTGTTGGATTACAAATTTTATGCCTTGGAAATTTGAAGCCATCTCATCTAATTTTAATCTTCACTTCAATCAAATTAAAGTATGAATATCTTATTGACTAAGTTGTGAAAATCTGTCAACACAATGTCAAAAGTAAATCACAAATTAGTGGAGATATTCACACAATGGGGCATTACACGGAAAGTCTCATACATGTACATTATTATATATTAAGTGTTATTTTAACAATGCAACACTTTAATTACAGTACCTCTTTCCATTCATGAGAATTTAGTCGTGATGTCTGTGAGAAGATGGGCTTGGGAATGAAAGAGTCTCCAGCAGGGACAATAACTTCCTTTATTCTTTTGTTTGCTTCTTCCATCTGTCCCTTGCTTAGCCCAAATGGTGCTGTGGGTAGATTCTGGCTTTTGTTCTTGGACTGTTGACCAGATGAAGAAGCTCTTGCACTGTCATGGACCCAAGAATCTTTAAATCTGCCCAAGGTCTTTTCCTGGTTTCTCACAGCAACACCATCTTCTGGAGACTTTCCAGCAATACAGTGAACGAGATGCTTGACTTGTACTGCAATGGTGTGCATTGCATCAGGCATTGTTTGATGAACACGATTAAAAGATGGATTCTTTGTTGCCAACACATAGGTCTCTTTGCATCCTGTTCCAGTAGCTATTCTGGTACATTGGGCTTTATTCTTTGCATTATCATATGCTTTGTGAAAATGGAGGTCTTGCTCAAAGTTTCGAGCTTCTGGTTTTTGTCTGGTTTCCTCTTTTGGCTCTGGGAAGTTTGTGCAGTGCTTTCTCAGTGGATGATTATTTGTAAGAAATCTTCTGTTCACAGGATAGACAACTTTGGAAAGATGATTGCAGTAACTTCCCTTGAGCATGCACCATGCACAGCTTCGGTATGATCCTGTAGCTGTCAAGGAAAAAACTTTACCAAAGGCTTGATAATCAAGGACATAAAGAAGCAATTCCACTTTCATACTGAATGGTGCATTTCTGTATCCATCATATAACTTCTTGCCAGTCAAACAAATCACTTCATCAATAAGTACTTCCAAGTAGGGATCAAGATTCTTGGGTTCCTTTCCTTGAGCCTGACTGGGGATTATTCCCACAAGAATAAGATTTCCAAAACTGTACCTTATTTCTCTAGGGAGGTTCAGCTGTCCCAGAACTATCGGCCACATTGAATAGTTAGCCTTATTTTTACTCCATGGGTTTAACCCATCCAGACAAAGTGACAGTCCGGTTCCACGAGGATCTCCACCAAAAGCCCCATCAGCACTAAAAGCTGCTTTCCATGTGGGAGAGTCATGAATGTCATTCATAATTGTCCCTTTCAGAGTAGAATTTTCTCGTACATGGCTTTGAAGCAGTGATGAAATTTCTTCTGTCCCATAATTCCTAGCTAGCTTTGGGCCTAAGGGTAAATAGTGGAAGGTTCTTTTAGGAATTTTGCCTGCTTTATATCTCTGAGCATTGCATTTTGGACATGTTGTATCATTTTTATGTTCCTGTCGGAAAATAATACAGTCATTTGGGCAAACATGAAACACTATTTCTGGAATAAGGAATGGCTTAATTAATTTATAAGCTTCCTTATATGATATTGGCAAAAGGTTTCCTTCAGGCAGGATGGAATGCCAGACTTCCAAGTTTTTGGAAAATGCCTCCTTGCTTAGTGATGGATGAGATGAGAACCAATCAAAGAGATAAATAACAGTCTCCAACAGAGTACTTGCTAAGCTGCTATGGAGGAGAGGGCTATTGACAATTGCTTCACCTAAACTATTTGTGTACTCTCCTGGCCAATAATCAGCAGTTACATCATGAACATCAGCTGCAGATGAAGTTTTTTCCACTGAACTATCAGAATCAGAATCCTGGAAAAAAAAAAGAAAAAAAAAGAATCAAAAGCTTAAAATCAAGAGGGTTCAAGAACAAGTTAACATAATTATAAAAAAAAAAAAAAAAAAACCATTGGATTGAGTCATGCTATGTATTAAATGAAGAACTAAGCCTACTGACCAAGAAACTCCTCCTGAGACTGAGGTTTCATTTTCATTCGATATAAAATTGTATTAGTGTACCCTGATCATCAAGCAGGACACAAAACAAAAATGTATTTGAGCATTTATTTATCACCAGAACATGAATTAACACACAATTAAATTACTTATCTCATTTATTTTAAACACAGCCATTTATATTCCTTTTCAGTACAAGTAAATTTGCTGACAAAGATCAGTGAACCTATATCATATGTTAAGTAACAATGTATGCCTGCAGTGTTGACTTTCGTATTCTAGTAAATTGCTGAAATGGTGTAACTGGCTCTGTAGTATTAGATATTCACTTAACTTCAGAATACCCTGCCACTTTTTTGAATAACAATAGAATCTTTTGTATTCTTGCGTCGTTTTCAAAGAGAGCCGTTCTAGAATACATTATGGCGGATGGGTATTCTGAAGTTACTCTGAGATATTAAATTCCTAGATATTTGAATTGTATTGGCTGATTTATTTTGGAGAGGCAAAAAACAGACAATCTTGCCTCAAAATTAAAAAAAGAAGCATTATCAGTGTATAGTAACTACATACCTCCCAGTCTGACTCAGAAGTGCTGCTATCCTCTGTTTCACTCTCAGAGGATTTATCATCATCAAGAGGAATGGGTTCTAGGTCTTTTAAATATTCCTCAATGTTTGTCTGATCATGATCGAGGACCTCTTGATCTGTCAACTGTACATGTTGAGTGAAGTAAGTATACAATATTAATTAAGAGCTAGAGTGATTGCAAAAAAAAATGAAATAGTTATTAGACTAATAGACACTAGTAAACCTTATTGTTTGCCCCAGGGCAAAGCTCCATTGGTTTTGCTTATTCTATATATTACACAAAAAAGTTTTACACGAAAACCAAAATGCATCTAAGAGTGAAAAAACAGTTTGCTTGATCAAACATGAGAGAATTTAGTCTAGTTTAGATTTTGAAAGCTTTTGTTGAAATTGGATCTGTTTTATCATAGATGCATTTTAGTTGTCGACCGCCATTTTGAATTGGGACAACAATTGGGACAACAACTCGGCGAAATTTATAGAAATCTATCACTTTGACTGCCCATAACTCCGCTCGATTTTATTCAATTGTCAAGAACTTACATTTTTTTGAAAATGTATTTTATTTGCTATTTATGACTGTTAATATGTTGATATTGGAAGGCTACAAATCGAGAATATCAGATTTTGTTCGGCACGTAAGCTTTTAAATATGCAAATATTTAGCTTAAACTTTTAAGAACATTCATGGAAAAAAGAATGACTTGTAATAGCTGGTTAAAACACGTAAATTGCCCCTAATTTTCATTCGAGGAAGTGGTATGAAAATCCACAAAATAGAGTGGAGTTACGGAAAGTCAAAAAGTGATCCAGATTTCTCTAACTTTTGGCGCGTTTGTCTCATGTTACCTTGTTGAAGTGTGAATCATAGCTAAGATTTTCTTCAAAGCACATGTTATCTTCGCTGTCATCATCTCCTTCATCTTCAGCGGCGTATTCAACATTATCTTCTACAATCATTCCATCTTTATTATTTTCAGCTATGTCTTGGTCGATGTCTTCGATATTTTCACCTCCGCGATCTTTCATTTTTGGATCCAATCCGTATATTTTAGCATGTTGACTGATCTTATATCTGGACAATGTAGTGTTTCCTTTGCAAATTCTGCAAAAACAGAAACGAAGAGATCGCCGATTCATGGTTGTATGAACCAAGAGCTTTTTAGATGCAGTAGTACTGGAGCTGTAATAAGTCGCTTATTGTCCCCAATCCTCTTTCGTTCCTCCTGGTCGAGAGTGGAATGGTTGTGCCTGACACGGGCAGCACGGGACAACGTGAGCATTCCAACTATCACATGACAAAAAATTGGCGCTCTTTTTGGAAGTTCGTTGAATGCCTGATCTTATTCTCGTACTAGTAGCTAAATTACCTGCGTTTTATCGTCATAATTATGGAAGAAGTAGAGGACTTTCTGATTTCAAGTGGCCTTTTTAAGGATAAGGATTCCTTCGATGGAGTATTAGGGCTGTTAGACGAACATGGGGTAAGCATTTTGAAAAGTTATTTGTAATAAGCTTAAGTCTTACTTAACTTTATAGAATTTAAGCTTGCTTTCTGTAAATGTATACAATGTGAAATTAATACAATAGAAATGTCAGAAGCTTTATGAGCCGGCATAACATAATGCCATAGCTCAGATCGATGTAAGTTATAATTTCTCTTATGACTATTTGTTTCAGTTAAGTTAATGGTTGTCGAACTCTTGATTGTAAACCTTAGAGCTTATTACCGTCTCAATTCTATCGAATGTGTTTTGCCCAACAATATTTCATCGTCTTTTGGGTTGTACTTTTACTGTAACCTAGAATTCCCTAGATCGTCAGGTAATTAAGCTTAAAAAACTTATCGTGGTGAATTTATATTGCAACAGATCGATAATGTCCAAACGCTAGAAATGGCAAATGAAGAACATCTACTTCGTATAGGCCTCAAAATGGGCGAAATTCTTAAAATAAGACGATCTTTGGCTAAGCTTCATGATGAAGATCTAGATCGAATGGTCATGAATTCTTCTACATCGAGCGTTGACTCGCTCGAGTCTTTGCCGCCTTATAGCAAGGCAACTTCAACAATTGTAATTGACAAAGTAAGTCGATTTTTCCCGTATTATCGTTGTACTGAACCAGTATTTCGTGTTTTATTTTTTTAAAACTTGTTATTGTATTTCCCGCCTTTTCAAAACGTGTATTGAATTCTAATTACATTCCACACACCATCGAATGTTCCAAATTCCAGGACCCGACCTCTAGATCTGAATCTATCGTTTCAATAGTCATGTCTATCTTTAACAATTAGGATTCTCAGAACTTATGTTTGTAACTAAAGGAAACTGAAACTCATGAAGAGGGAAAAGGCTATAGTGCTGAAGATATGCTGAAAAAATGTGCTGGAAGGTCAAAGCATACCCCAGCTCAACTTTTCTTTAGGGTATGTACTGAAAATCTCCTTGACTATGTCACTTGTAAGGGCATGATTACATAGACTGGGCTGACTTCTTTTGTTTAATTTGTAGCCCCAAGGGTATTAAAGAAAACAAAAGGAGGTAGTGGTGCTTAACTGGACTAGCCCAGCTCAGGCCCTTAGAGTGTAATCAGTACTACACTAGCAAATGTAGTACTGGTTCAACTGTTATTTATTTGTTTAGATAATTGTAGCATTGTCATATTGTTTTCATTACATGAAAGTGGAAATAAGTGTTTTGTTATAGTATGCTATTGTTATTGTTTAGAATCTGCTGCGAGATTGTGCAAGGGAGGCAAGAATTTGGCAAAAAGCCTTGCCTCTGCCTATGATTGATGATTCAAAAATGCAGAAATTTCTAACACTGGTAAGTAACTTGTGTCTGAGTTTTCCTTTTAGGAGTTGGGGGGGGGGGGCATATATAGTTGCAGCACAATCCAGTAAATATGAATTTAGACAAATGTGATTATGGTGCCTTTGATTTACACAGTATTGTGCCTCATTCTTTTCATTTAATCCAATCAAAATATAATACTGATTCATTTCTTACCAGTAGAATATCAAGAATTGACTGCCAATATTTTGTGCTAACTGTGCAATTTCTTTTTACAATTTGATAATGTGTCAATAGATAGTCACTGCTGTTCCACAACTGTCTGCTCATAAGGGAGAAGTGAGGGTATTCCTTGGACAAGCCCTTCAGAACAAAAGGAAATATGAAAGCGACAAAAAAAGTGGGAAAAGGAAATCAAAAAACAGGTAAATCAAACAGATATATAAACAAAGTTGTGTATGGAGTTCCCACAAAAACAAAAAACCCTGGTGTGATATAAATCTAGTGTAATTAGATTTACAAAAAATCTCACAATCATGTAAATATTGTTTAGAAAAGACGAAGCAAAGTCTTCAAAGACTTCAATTATGGACCATTTCCAGACACAGGAAACAAGGTAATAAATGTCTAAATTCTCATGTTAAAATTATTGACTAAGTGGGAGGGCAACATGTGAAAAATTTAAACAAAATATTTAATATTTGGCTTGCAGTCCATGATGCAAATGACCATTAAAGTGGTTATTAAATGGACATACAGTATGATAAAAATTTTAGCATATGATTATTTTCTAACATTTATAGTTTTTTGGTGTGCATGGAGGTCCATATAATGGCAAGATACAGTTTTGAAAAGTTGTCTTGCACTGCTTGTATTTTAGGAATTATGTGTATGCTAAGTGGCAATGTTTCCATATTAATACAGGAATGTGTTTGCTTTATATTTTTATCTTTATCTGCTACCCAATAAAATACTATTATTATTAATAGGACAGAAAGTAAAACAGAAAGTTCAAAAGCAACCAATTTTGTAGCTCTGGACCAGGCGACACCTCAACATGAGGAAAGGTAATAAATCTTCAAGCACTATGAATATACTTTTTTCTGATACGTATACTTTGACATGACAGTTTGTTGGTTTTTTATTTATTTTATTTTTTATATGTTACAGCGCATTTATTTGGATATATGCGCTTATATAAATATTGTATTATTATCATTATTATGTATGAACCTCAACATTTCCTGTTTTTTTTATATAAAACTATTTTCATGTACCGGTATTTTTATTTTCAAAAGAAATAATAGCTCTGTAAAGAACAGCCACATTGAAGTGATGAAAAACAAATTTGACCATGGGTAAGTTAAGAAATAATTTACAAATAGCAGAACTCCCATTTAAATAAAGTATAATAATATTAAATATTTTGTTTTGGATGTTTTTTGATTCAAATGAATTGGGCTTCCTCTGGTAATAGGTAAACAAAGATTGCATTTTGTTGAAAAAGTTGAAATATTGAAATTAAAGATTATAGATCAACCTTTTTATCATTTGCTTTTGGGTTTGTATATACTCTTACCCTTCAGTCTCCTGAGAATCATCAGACTTTCAAGCTCATTCACCTTAATTACATATACAGCGATATTTATTATTGAGTCAGATATTTTATATTTGACTTCAGTTTGTAGGGGTGGTTCATAATTCTCAGAATTAGAAATAGAATGCAAAAATCCCCCAAAACTGAACCATTTCAACATCCTTCAATTGCCCTTTCTATCTCAGCTCTAATACCAACAATTTTCTCATTGAACATTGTTTGGCTACATACATGTACACTGTCTAATTTCTAAAAAAAAAGTTTTCACGGTTCAGAGCAACAAGCATGAAGCCAAGACTGAAATGAATGCTGGTTTTGTTTGTAGTATATAGTCAATTGAAGAAACCTTGTCGGGTCTAAAAACATAGAACATAGAAGCTGAGACCGAAATGGTGCTTGCTATTGGGATGTCTATAATAATATTCTGATTTATTCATTTACGCTTCATGATCACCTTTGATACAAAATGCCAAAAGGCCAAAACTCTAAAATACATGTACTGACGACAATTTATTACCTCATATTATATACTTTGTGGTTATAATAATTTCTGCTCTTCATTATAGAGAAGATGTTTTTATTTACAAAACAAATGAAAAACGAATTGCCGTGGCAAAGGCCATTTACCTTGGCCCAAAAGATGAAAGTGACAATAATGGTAATCTTCTACATGTGCAATTTGCTTAAACATGTTTTTTTTGTTTTTTTGTTTTGTTTTTTCTTTGCCTGTTTCCCTTATATGAGAAGCTAGATTTGCTGTTAGTATTTATGCTTCCTGATTTCTCTTATGTGAACCTTAAGTTTGTGCCTCAAACTTTATTTCACCTTAGAATTTTGTCTAGAATGTTTTGTAATGTAATGTAAAACTTTAAGTTATCATCACATGACCTACATTTGGCCCCAGATATGTAGTTATTCAAAGGGGAAACTAATTGACCTAAAGAATATTATGATTTATGGGACAAACATTGACCTACGATTTTTGAATTCTCCCCAAAAGAAATACATTCCTTTTGTCACTCTGAGACATACCTTTTTTGTAGATATGTATTCTCTAGTGCAGATGTACAGAACATACATCACTGAAAGGGATGATGAAGTCCCATTGCCACTACAAACAGAAGAGGGTTATACCACCCTCAATGAGGTTACGGTAATGAAATTTACTATATTTACAAAAAGTGGTCACTTTGTAAGCATATACAATGAATTTTATTAAGAAAATTAAAGTTTTAGTGTGATGTGACTGATTTTTGAAATTTTCCTTCAGCCCAACACCATATTTGCTTGGAAAACAAGCAAAATGTCTCGAAATAACCATGAGCCCCCACGAAAAAAACAAAAGGTGTGTATTTGTGAGCAAAATTCAGCAAACACTTCATTACATAATTGTGATCATTGGATATTAGTCAATAAGAACAGGCAAAACATTCCCAGCTTGGGTCAAACATGGGGCTTCCCTGGATCTAACCTTCTATTTTTGCAAGTTTGGGTATTATAGATTTCCCAAGTAAAATAGAACTGATTCCCAGGTTAGACCAAGCCAGGGAAACCCAGTTGGAAATTGACATTTTTTTCCCTGTGAAGAAAATGAAGGGAATGTCAAATAGTTTAAGTAGTCATCATCATAGCAGGCAGATTTGCAGTGTTTTCGAGCATTAAACTGACTGCTGATCTACATGGCCCATGCATATGTGTTAATCAATATCAGATATAGTGGTAATATATTGTTAATTATGTTTTTGTCAGACTGAAAAGAAAAATGAAATAAACAAAAACAGTAAGTAAGATATTAATGTATGACATTGCATTCTATTTTGACTCATGGACAATTACAAAGGAATATGCAGCTAGATGGTATGGTCTAGATTGACCATGTTTTATAATTGACATGTATGGCTATATTATGATCAACAACAGAAAAATCAAGGAAAGTTTGTTCTCAGAGAACAAGTTCTCAAAATTGGCCTATTCCAATGCTTCTACAGTTCTATCACCAATTTAATATAAGATCCAATATACGGACCAATCACAATGTATGATTGGTGATAGACTGATAGTAGGTTTATGCTAATCATGTATATTCTTTCAGGTGACGAAACACTCACAAAAGATTCAAAAGAACAACATGCTAATATAAAAATTACCAAGGTACTATAAATTCATTCATGTGCATGAATTCATTACTAATATAATTAATATATGCTCTTGATTTTCCTTCATTTGTCTATTACAAGCATAGCCAAATCCAGTGGCCTTAACAGTAACTAGATGCTATTGTCAGTAAATAATTTTGATCTTAACAAGTATGTAAATGCTTGATTATTTTGCTTGATTATTTACAGGGCCATGATGGTGGAACAATAAAGAAAGATCAGTGGGTGGCGGTGGCTTATGATGAAGAGGTGTTTGTGGGGAAAGTCACAAGTTTAATTACTCCACTAAAGGTAGGGGTAAATTTTCTCCACCCAGTTGAAGATGATGATAGAAGATTACAAGCATTTCCGTCCCCAAAGGACAGTGATAAAGTCAACCCCACTTACATAATCTGCTCAAATGTTTTGGTGAAAAAAATTGATGGAAGTAAGCGATATAATGTTCCCAACATGGAACAATTAGAAGAAAAATATGAAACCTACAGAGCAAAGTATATGACAGTTGAGTGAAGTTTCTAAATTACCAGTATACAACTTTCATGTACAGTACTGTTGCTTTATGGGTTTCATATTTTTCTTTAAAGTTGGACGACGATCAAAATTGATCAAATTATTCTTAGTTGAAAAACATATTGATGGATATAGATGCACATATGAAGAATTACTTTCCAAATCATTCTGCATTTTAATCTCATAATCACTGAGATACTTGAGTTTAAAAATCCAAAATAACAATAGAATTGAGTAAATGACATCAGTTACTCACAATTTAGATGCTAATATACTTGACAATTTCATTCTTTACTATTTCTTTTAAATATGAAATAAAATTTGTTGCTTTGTGATTATAGAGGCCTTTGCAGTTATGTTCATCAATAAACGAGTTTCAACTAGATATTTTCAAATTTGATCGTCGTCCCCCTTTAAAAAATCAAATTAATTAGAAATGAACTAAATGCAAAGAGTTTAATTAATTAGTAAAAATGTTTCAGAGAAATGTTAAGATGATTTGTATGAAATTTTGTGAATTATTTAAATGAAATTGAGAAAGAAATTATATTATATTCTTGATTTGCAATAAGGTTTAAGATCCAATGGATTAGTATTAAATTAAGACAATTTGCATTACTCTCATTTTACATGCATGTATATCAAGAATATATCTTATAGGAAAAAAACAGAAGTTTAATTTACAATTTACCGTTTTTTAAAAATTACATGATTGATTACAAAATTTTGCCATTTCAAGTTCTTTTTAGGTGAAAAAGGTTGAAAAAAGTAATGAAAGTATTTATTGTTATTGCAATCTGTACAAATCGAAATTGTAAAAGTACTTTATCAATGAAAATTAATATCAATCAAATTATTTATCTAATCCCAGATGTGGAATATATTTTGAAACATTTTTCTACTGAATTTAAGACATTTGTTACTTGTTTATTTATTTTCATTATTTTATCTAGAATTTATAATTATAGTTATTAATATATATTATTTAATGTCATTAATCTTTTGATATATTAATTAAATGATTTTAAGAGCAGCTTTATGTTTCTGTGTGCTAATTATGCTTCTTAAAGGTAAGTCTTATCACTAGTTTTTAATGGCATCTCCATGGTGTAAAAGAGAATTTTAATTAATGCCATTTTCATGGCACTACAAACCTGCAGAAGGATGAAGAGGTAGCCATTTTAATGGCCATGAAAAAACAGGGAAAGGGCCATGAAAATTTTCATTGCCATTAAAAATTGACCGCTTCACAGGTTATTCATGGGCCATGAATTTTTCCAACCATTAAAAAACCATGAATCCAGTACCATGAAAAAGCCTTGAAATTCCCCAAGAGTTTTCATGGGCCATGAAAATTTTCATTGCCATTAAAAATGACCACTTCACAGGTTATTCATGGGCCATGAATCTTTCCAAACCATTAAAACCCCATGAATCTAGTACCATGAAAAAGCCTTGAAATTCCTCAAGAGTTTTCATGGGCCATGAAAATGCCATAAAATTTCAGGGTCTCTAGGCAGAATAATTTAATGGCATTTTCATGTGAATTTCATGAGTGGTAATCAAATCCACCACTTTTCATGGGCCATGAACGGGTCATTTTTAATGGGGTTTTAATGCAATTTTAATGGTCTTTTAAGTGATATTTTCATAGTTTTAACCATGAAAGTTTCAATGAAAATACCATTAAAATACCATCAAAAACCCATCAAAATGCTGTGAAATTATTCACAGGTTTTTAATGGGTTTTTGGGACATAGTGTTTGTAATGTGTCATAAATTTGTATTCTAGAAACCGCTTATTGCTAAACTACTGTATACAATGAATCTTCGCTGTAAATCACAAGAGTAGAAAACCCGCATATTGACAATCTATCAAACCATCGTAGCCAAGTTCTGTAACCGAGGTCTAAGAACACAGAATTAAATCGTTTGTATTAACTGGAAATTCTATCTTACAATAGCTACAATGGCAAAATTTATCGATTTATCCTCTTCTCAACTCAGTGGAGACGTGGTAAGAACACTTCAGTCAAATAATTGGTTTCTTTTCGTGTAAAATTATCTAATTTGTTTTTCTCTGTATCTAGTTTGATCACTGGTCTCTTCCTGATCATGAAGTCTTTGATCACGATTCCGACAAAGAGAACTCGGTAAGAAAGTTTTTCCAACCGTTGTTGTAGCTATTGTTAAACTCTTAAGTTACTTTCCTCTTCTTTCATAGAACCCCAACAACTCTTTCGACAATATCCAAACCCAAGATCTACTTCCTTTGGGAAGAAAAGTGTTTGACCCCGATGCCTTTTTCAAAGAAGTTTTTGGTGAGAACAGCCTAATAGTTGTAAATACAGTTTCTCAAATAACGGTAAGTGTATTCTTGATTAGAATTAACTTTACTTTTGCCCTCTACACGACATTAGAGTGATCGCACTTAATCCGTGAAATCGTACTAGCTAAATAATGCAAAATAGCACTATTAAACAATGGAAAACAAAGGATTTTATGCTTTTTAGTACAAAGTAGATTTTGTACTTTTTCACGGTTTATCACTCTATTGACGTATTGTCTGATATTAAGAACCCATTTTGATTCTTCTTTAGTTACATACCATGACTCTCTACACTGTATTCCATATTCTACTAAAATTCTGAATATGAAAATATAGGTCTTGGATATCATTTGATCATTCTTATCTTTTTTGTTTGTTTGTTTGTTTGTTTTAAGAGTACTGCTGAAACTCCATCACCCAACACCGACCATGACTGTAATGATTCTTTGATTCGCGTTCTTTATTTCTATGTACTAAGATGAATGATCTAGAGGTTTTACAATGTTGGTTTCGATTCATGCTCAAGGTCACTGTACATATGATATCCTATAGTGTTTCGTGACAGCGAGGCTGTGACATATCATGACATCCCTCTTTCTCTAAATATAAATTACATAATCAATTATATATCTTAAAGTAATCATATTCCTTAACAGTAACTTAGGCTAAGACTGTTGCCTATGCATGCAACTTATTATGTTCGTTCTTCTTAGCCGTGTTGTCTCTCTCTCTTTCTCTTTTTGTTTTTTTTTTGTTTTTTAATGTTTGTTTCACTCTTCATCGTGTACTCTGCGGTTACACAAATCTGTCGGGTGGCTGCACGATCCTTCCACTTCGGGTGACCTTTGTTCCTGGTGGAGTGGTTGGCTGTGTGTCCTTAGCTGAACTGCAGTCTTCTGGTGATTTGCTTATCGTCATTGGTTGTGACTGTTTTGGAGGTGATGATGTTGTTTCACGGATATGTGATCTGTTACGGCGAAGTTCTCCTCCTGATGAGGTAACGACAGTGTAGGACCTTGGGAGTTCTAGCTTTTCCTTGATTGTTGCCAGCTCCCACCTCCTTGTCGATGGGTTTTGAATGTTGATGCTTTGCCCTGGTAGGAGGTCAGGGAGAACTCTGGTGTTTTGGTCAAAGTAGAATTTTTGAAGGTCTTGCCGTTCTTTGAGCCTTTCAACTACATCGTCATTGTCTCCTCTGGTTATGAGGGACGGAAGGTTTCCCTGTATCTTTCGACCAAGAAGCAATTCTGAGGGTGACGGTAGTTTGTTATCAATTGGAGTCGTACGCAAGCACAGTAGAGCCATGCATGGGTCTTCGCCCGTGTGCCTGGTCTTGAGAAGCATTGTCTTTACTGTCTTGACTTGGTTTTCAATGAATCCATTTGCCTGAGGGTAACGTGGTGAACTTGTTACGTGTTCGAAACCATAATTCTTGGCAAACTCTTGGAAGTTTGCACTACTGTAGTGAGGGCCATTGTCTGATCTCACTATTTTGGGGATGCCTTGTTCACTGAATATTTGCTTCATAATTTCGATCACAGTTCTGCTGTTGCTTTGGCCCTTAGGGATCTTTCTTACGAATGGGTACTTTGAATAGTAATCGGATATCAACAGGTACTCTGAGTTATCTATGCAAAACAGGTCTGTGGCGATAGTGTGCCATGGCCGCGGTGGAACCTCTGTGGGAATTAGTGGCTGTTTTGCATTGCTGGGTTGATATGTTTGACATGTTTGACATGTTGCGGTGATCTTGTCGATGTCGTCGTTCATATTTCTCCAGTATACGGAAGTTCGTGCTCGGAGTTTAGTCTTCTCAGCGCCTTGATGACTGGCATGGAGTTTTGCCAATATCTCTTTCTGTAGTACGGCTGGGATGATTATTCTTTGTCCCTTGGTAAGTATGCCGTCGTCGATAGTAATTTCATCCCTGAAGGACCAGTATGGTTTTAGCAGTTTAGAGACTTCTTTTATAGTTTCTGGCCATCCTTCATACACAGTGTGTTTCAGACACGACAACTCTTCGTCAGCGGTTGTGCTGGACCTGATTTTCTCGATCATTCCATTGCTAAACTGGGTGTAAATCTCGTGGACTTGTATCTCCTCGTTTTCTATTTGGAATTTCTCCTCAGGTGATAGACGAGATAATGCATCGGCTAGCAACATTTCCTTTCCAGGTAGATAACGGATCTTTATGTCGTATGGTTGTAGCCTGAGCAGCATCCTCTGAAGCCGTGGCGGTGCTGAGGTTAGGTGTTTGAGGTGGATGCTTTCAAGTGGCTTATGGTCGGTTAGTACAGTGAAAGGGCGACCAAATAGGTAGTTATGAAAACGCTCACATCCATACACCACTGCTAACAGCTCTCTTTCGATATTTGCATATCTCGTTTCTGCGTCCGTCAATGACTTGCTTGCGAATGCTACGGGCTTACCTTCTTGCAATAGGGCAGCCCCAAGGCCTTTCATAGAGGCGTCTACTTGCAAGGTTACCTCTTTGTTGTTGTTGAAGTAGGTAAGTGTCACTTTCTCGCTAATAGACTCCTTGATCTGGTTGAATGCTGTTTGATAATTAGCGTTCCACTGGAAGGTTGTACCTTCCTTGAGCAGCTCTCTTAATGGTGCTGTGAGAATGCTTAGGTTGGCAATGAAGGGTGACATATAAGTGGCTAGGCCAAGGAAGGTCTGTAATTCTTTCTGATCAGTTGGCTTTTTCATCTGCTTTAGTGCCGAGACTTCCGCTGGATCAGGTTGAATGCCGTCCCCGCTGCAAATTATCCCATAGAATTTGATCTCATCTTGGTTGATATAACACTTATCTGGGTTGAGCTTGAGGCCGGTTGTCTGGCATCTCATTATCATTCCGTGGAGGTTTCTGTTGTGTTCTTCTTCTGTTGTTCCGGAAACTACTATGTCGTCTGCTATGCCAGTAACACCAGAACAGCCTTCGAATGTTTGGTCGATTTTCGACTGAAATACGTCTTGAGACATCTTTAATCCAAAGGGCATGCGTAAGAATCGATATCTCCCAAAGGGTGAATTGAAAGTGGTTAAGTAACTTGAATCGTTGTCGAGGACGACGTTCCAATAGCCACACTTGGCGTCTAAGATTGAGAAATGCTTTGCTCCGCTGAGTTTTGGGAGGATTTCCTCTAGCGTCGGCATCACGTGGTGGTCTCTTTTTATCGCAGCATTCAGATCTTTGGGGTCCAAACATATTCTTAGTCTGCCGTTGGGTTTTCGTCTGTTACGATTTCTCGCTATTCTTCTTCTTTGAGAAGGGGCCGTGGAAAACGAGATTGCAATATTGCTTAAATGTAGCGAGCTCTTCGTTGATATCACTGGCTTGCCAATTCATGGTGGGCGGTGTAAACCCAGCGGCGGCCATGTTTTGAGTTGTTTACTTGAATACGGTGTATTCAGATGAAAATACACTTACCAATTGTTGTGGATAAGTACTACCACTTCTGACACCATGTAATGATTCTTTGATTCGCGTTCTTTATTTCTATGTACTAAGATGAATGATCTAGAGGTTTTACAATGTTGGTTTCGATTCATGCTCAAGGTCACTGTACATATGATATCCTATAGTGTTTCGTGACAGCGAGGCTGTGACATATCATGACAATGACATTCCAGACGAACTCTCTAAAACTTGGGAAAGTTGGAAAAACGAAATGGTATTTGATGATGTTTCTTTACTTTTAAGTTCTCACTGTTATAACAGGTCTTGGATATCTACTAAAATTCTGAATATGAAAATATAGAATAGAAACATCTCGTTCAACTCAGTTGTTGTATACCTCGTCGACATCATAAAATCATAAATAACGAAATAAACCATTTCATAATATAAAAACTTTTTATAAATAAAAAGTTTTTATATTAAGTTCGGATGTTTGTTTCCAAACATTTTACCTCAACTGATTAGTGACTATTGATCATTTAGGAATCCTTTAAAGAAGAAGAAGAAGGAGAAGAAGACATTATTCCAGATGAAATGAACGATTCTTGGCAAAGTTGGGAAGAAAACTTTGTTCCTCGTCTTCATGACTCCATTGGCGGTTCGAACAATGGTGGTGAACAATGTTTTTATGATGTCGACGAGGTATACAACAACTGAGTTGAATGAGATGTTTCTATTCTATTTTTTACAATGTTATATTTGTTTTCTGTTTATTTCTTCCAGTTTATAACCTCCACTCCAGAAAACAAGTCGCAGGAAAATACTCAGCAATCTGAATCTCACGTAGAGTGCGAGGTAATTATCTTTTACTTGTATAAGCACACGGTAACCTTTGTGCAATTATATCAAAATGTCCACTATGCTACTTTCTAAAAGTAAATTTAGTTCTCTATTATTGTAAAAGTAATTTCTTTCTTTAATATTTTAGGAAGAAGTCGAGTTTGTGCAAACTGGCCGCGGTACAACTACAAAGCCAAATCAGGTCAAATCTCAGGTAAACACTACAAAGAAAGAAAGCGATTTCATAAATAATAATAAATCTAAACACTATTTTCATATTTCCCATTTCTCAGGACAAATTCCTGTGCAAAGACTGTGGAAAGGTGTTCACCAGAAACGACACCAAAAAGCCCACCACGGCAGCCAATCCACCCAATTCCAGTGCGATCTGTGCAAGCAAACTTACAAATACCGCCACACCTTGACAAGACACCAGAAAAGTCACAAGCGCCCTAAACAGATTAGCAAAACCTTTTCATGCAATCAGTGCAACGAAACGTTCCCTTCCATCGACAGACTCCGAGTGCACCAAGAAACACGTCATCCACTCCCATCAACAAGCAGAGGTTCTCATCACTCTAGGAAAAGAAAAGCTGAAGAACCTGAGAGTTCAAATGTTGGAAAACGAAAAAGAACAAGAGGTGAATATAACAATCTTTACCATTCAACAACTATTACGTTTACAATGAAATTATTTATTAAGTCTCTTGTCAATGAAGCGTGAATGTTGGATAATTTGGCAAGAAAATAATAGAGACGCTGGATGATTGAATAATTAACGTAACAGAATATTTAATTAATGCCATTCATTGTGTTTCTTTCGTAAATTGACTTTTTTAGGACCTACTAAACACTCCAAAGTCACCTCAACCATCAACTTTCCCTCCGACCCATGCACCATGCCTTCTACTGTATACGGAGATGCTGACGCAGACATCCGAGAAACAATCAAGCAACACTGGCCTCAAATACGAACCCGTCAAAGTCGACACAACAGGCTACAAGATTACTACAACTGGTGGGTTACTCCAGAAGGTCACCAATTGTTTCCCGAATACCTGTGCCAAATTCTGTCTGACCAATCCACAGTATTCAAGATAAACTTCTCATTTGGGTACATTCTAAGGAACAATGAAACAGGAGAGTTAACGTTTTATCATGCATCTGCAAACAACCATCGAGTACTGGACGAGCCGTACCTGATTGACAACGAAAACGACTTACAGCAGTTGATTGAAGTCCTACGGAACATGGATTTTATCGAGTGGATTAGGCAGCAAAGACCCAACTCCAAGTGGGTAGTCGACTGGGTGACCAATGTCACTTTCTTCGTTACCAAGGTTACCGGCCACGTAGAAGAGCTACGAACCTACCGTCCTACATTGTCAACAACAGAGCCATCGTATCTCTAGAGTGCGCTGCCCAAACTGGAACAGTTTATCAGGACAAGCTGTGCTTCTTTAGATGTCTAGCCCTTCATCGTCGTGCCCACCCAAAGAATCTACACAGGGATACCATGCACTACTTTCAACAGTAAGTTAATATTTGATTATTTATTCGTCCAGTTCATTTCTTCAAAGCATCTTGAATACGAAAACCTTAATTTTATAAAACAGATTGAATAGCGATAAATTGGCAAAGCTTAATATACTGGACATATGTTCCCTGCATAGCTCAGTGGTTAGAGCATTGGATTGTAGCTCCAAAGGTCGCCGGTTCAATCCCGGCTGGAGGGATTTTTAATCTTGAAAATCGCTGCTATTTGATAAATATATACCAGTATTTTGTTTATTCATTTCTATTTTTCATCTTTTTTTTTATTTTTTATTCATTTTATCATTCATTTCTATTTTTTTTAATTTTCTTTGATTTTTTTTCGTTTCTATTTATTTATTTATTTATTTATTCATTCATTCATCATATTTCATTTATTTTTATTTTCATTTTCTTTCATGTGTTTATTTTCATACTCATTCATTTTAATATTTATTTTCTTTTAATTTTCTTTGATTTTGTCATTTCTATTTATCTATTTATATCTCTTTTATTTTACTATTCATTTCTTATTTCATTTTCATATTTTTACCTTTCATTTCTACTTTTTATTTTCTTTGATGTTTTCACTTCTATTTATTTATTTATTTATCCATTCATTCATTTATTCATTTTAATTTTTATTTGTATGTGTATTTTCTTTCACTTTTTTCATGTCTATTTCTTTATTCATTTATTTCTTAATTTTACTCATTTATTTACTCATTCATATTTATTGATCTATTTATTGATTTAATTTCATTTTTGATCTATTTCTTATTGTTTTTTATTTGTTTGTTTGTTTTAGGTACGCCCCAGAGGAGGACGCCTCCAACTTTGAAGGAGTTGACCTGGATGACTTAAGCCAGTTAGAGCAGTTGTTTGAAATAAACATCGTGGTCTACTCTTTACAACCTGTTGAGAAAGAAGAGGACCAAGACGAAGATGAAGAGTCATCTCTACCCGATATTGCTGCTTCTTTGGTCCGACTTTCTCATCGGCACTACCCTAGTACGTTGTACCTTAACCTCCATAAAGACCACTTCTCATACATCAAGAATCTGAAAATGTACTCAAAATCCTACCAGTGCTCCAAATGTGGGAAATACTGGAAGCATGCTGGTAAACTGCATCGCCATGAACTGACCTGTGAAGCAAAAACACGCCGACATTTCCCAGGAAACGCTTACAATGTTCCACCGACAGTCTTCGAAGAACTGGAAGATGAAGGGATCCACGTCGCCAAAGACCTACGCTTTGCGACCTATGATTTTGAAAGCATGTTTTCCCAGGCAGACCTACCTGAGAACACTGCCAAGCTGGAGTGGGAAAACAAACACGTCCCTTTGAGTGTCAGCGTCTGCTCCAACATTCCTGGCTACCAAGATGCAAAATGTTTCATAACAAACGGTAATTCACACGATCTGATCAAAGAATTTGTTAACTATCTTGTCAATATCAGTCAGGAGAGTAATCGTTTATTATTGAACGACTTTGAAGCTGTTTTTGCTGCCATCGATCTAAAGATTGATGAAGTCTCTGGCGGTGATGAATCGGAAGAACAGTTGGAAAGTGAGACGGAAAAAGAGACAAAAGATCGAAAGAGACCTCATCCATTGGTTAAGTTAAAGGTAAAAACAACCTTTGATTACAAACGGTTTTGTTCTTTTCTTCTCATTTCATTTCTTTTCTGTCTTTCTTTTCTATTCATTGCATGTTTCTCATTTGTTCCCACTTTTATATTATTCAATGTGCACCCGTGCGTAACATCGACTACTTAAGGAGTGGAGTCCATCCATTCGTGACAGTTGGGCGTTCTCGTGGAGTAATGTTGGACCATGCAAGCCAAAGGAGAACAACGTCCACATCCCGTAGTCGTGCTTCCAAACCAAGATGATCCTGGTGACCAAATAGCTGGGAACCAACAACAAAATGAAGCTCTGGCGGAAGAACCACAAGATGCTGCTCAACCACAATTCAGCAATGAGGTATAAATTTTAAACGAATTTTATTTAGCCCCGTTTACGGTCAGCACGTTTTCAATGTTAGCATTAGGAATTTAAGTTATTTCTGTTTCTTGCTAAAACTTATTTTACTTTTGGAACCTCTTTTTTAAAGCGTCCATGATTAAAAGTGTATATTTATCTTTACAGAGTATTTGTCCTGAGACTATCCAGAGACTATTTATGTTCTATTTTCTAGTTAGAGTTTTAATACCTGGTTGTGGCCAGAGGAAAATTACTAATACCTGGTTGTGGCCAGAGGAAAATTAATAATACCTGGTTGTGGCCAGAGGAAAGTTATAATACCTGGTTGTGGCCAGAGGAAAGTTAATAATACCTGGTTGTGGCCAGAGGAAAGTTACAAATACCTGGTTGTGGCCAGAGAAAAGTATAAAATGCTTCAGGTCGGGGCCAAATTTGATATTGTGGTCGTGGACGAAGAAAAGTAAAATGCTTGTTTTTTTTAGCTAAAATCATCGGCCTGAAATTCAAAGGTTTCTGTCTTTTGTAGTTTTAAGATTGTAATTTCCATATTTCCTACAAAGCATTACTCAATTGTAAGTGCCGTTGATTGGGTTTTTGTTTATCATAGGATCTGTTCTTTGTTAGTTTTTCAAATACCCCATAATGATTTGTCTTTCGTTTTTTCGTGCATGTGTATCTTAGCCTAATATTCATCGAAATCCCCCGTGTACACATAGTTAGCTATGGTGTACAGTTCCTCGTGTCAGTTCAGCCCCAATTAACGAAAGGTTTCAGTCGATTGAGCGATTTATTTATTTATTTTTCCCTTGCCCTTTATAGTTGAGTGAACAGATAACATCATTGAAGGCAGAGTTGGAAACTTTGAAGGCGCAGTCTAGCGTAGTGAACGTCCAAAATTCTCTGGTACACGTCCGCCAACTAGCCTCTTCCCCTGCCCGTTTCAGGGACCCTTCAGCCATCTTAGCGGCCCTCCAGAAGCTAGCGGATGACACTAGAATCACCAATCACGCAAAGGCCGCTGAGTATGAAGCAGTTCTGAGGCAATCCAGAGCCTTGATGTTCAGTCCGCAATTTGGCGAAGTTATAACCAGGCTGGTAGGCTCCAAAGAAGAAAGCCAAGTGGCTAACACAATTGCGAAAATGATCAAAGGTTCCGCTGCACGCACACCTACTCAGCCCTTTATTCAGCCGTATCCAAGACCTTTAATGAGGTCCCGTGGGGGTTTCCAGCATGCTCGCACAGCCAACAACAGTTCGTGTTTTAAGTGTGGGCAGAGAGGCCACTTTCAAAGGAACTGCCCTAGCCGTTAATTTTTCTTTAGTGTGTGTGTTTGGAGAAAGGGTGAAGTTGATTTAATTTGATTCATTAGGAATATTGATAATAAATATCATCGCGTGTCTGGTTTGCTCTTGTCTTCTTATAATTCTATATTGCAATTTAATGTCTATTCAGGCGGAGTTCTAAAAATAGGTAATTTTGTGTGATATGCTATGATATTACAGGGTTTTTTGTTTTTTCTGCTTGTATACTTAATAAAATAATTCAAATATGTTTTCAATTCGTTTTTAGTTATTATTTTACCTATCACAGAACTGTGTGACAGTCCAGTGGGTTTCCTCGCTTTTGTAGATCCCTTCGTTTTCGAAAGCTCAGGGAAAGATTTAATGACCATCATGCTAGGCATTAATTTATCTTGACGTTTTAGCCATTTTATACCACTAGGTGTAAAAATTGGCCTAGAAATAATATATATAAAAATAATAATAATTATAATATAACATTCAAGCGTACTCCCCTATAAGCCAATGTTATCAAATAGGGCCTTCGGGATAATAATAATAATAAAAAAAAAGGCAAATTATAACAACTATTTTGGAACTTTCTTTTTCTCGTTATGTCGTGTCGAGGTGCGGGCGTCTAATGCCTCTCATGCCCCACCGGGGTTGCCTAGGCCGACATTACGGGAGGGTCTTTTCTATGCACATTTGCATATATATTTTTTCTTTCGCGTATGTTTTGGTATTTTCACTGATTCGATAAGGTTTTAGCTCATACTCGTTCTTTTGCATTTTGAACTAGGGTCCTCCAAATAAGCGCCTGAAAAGGGGTGTATCTCAAGATTTCGTTTATCTTGCCCAGCACTCTGTAAGAAGAACGAGTGAGCATTGGTGTGACTGGCAGGGTTTACCCTCCCGTAATGTTGGCCCAGGCCCCGATATTAACGCAGTTGCTGGTGCAAAAGTCAAAGCAAGCCCACGTGATGTTGTTTTTCGAGATCCGAACTTTTTCCTAGCTGGTCGATTACGTGATCATGGGGAGCAGTGGCGTGCTATCCAGAACGCAGACCCGACAATTTCGTCTCATGTTTTGTCCGGGGTGGATGCATGAAGTTTTATAAGACCTTTCAAGGGTACATTTGGTGGCAAAGAATACGATACACCGTCCCCCCCTCGGATGCACTTTAAGAACTCTGCTTCGTGTGCGGACTTCGAGGAGTTTATTTCAGAAACCATCTTAGAAAGATTGGCTAACGGTTCGCTAAAATTCTGGGGTCCAGTAGGTCAGGTAGAACCTCCTCACTTGGTTATGCCTATCACAGTCGAACCCACCAAGCCCCGCATGTGCCACGATGAGCGTTTCTTGAACCTATGGATTAGAGATTTGCCTTTTTCCCTGGACTACTTATCTGATTTGCCTAGATATGTTGGTCGTAATAGCTACCAAACTGTTTGCGACGATAAGAGTGGATATGATCATGTTTCCCTTGATCTTAAGAGTCAAACACTCTTCGGACTAACCTGGAAGGGTTGTTATTTTGTTTATCAAACCTTGCCTTTTGGCTGGAAAGCGAGTGCCTTTCTGTACCAGTCTATTGGAATGGTGGCCACTAGTTATATCCGCTCATTGGGCGTCCCTTGTAGCCAGTACATTGACGATCGCCACATTGGCCAGTTAGTCACACAACCTACTTGCTCGTGGTCGGATGTCGAAAAAGCGGAAGCAGCCGCCTACATCACCACTTCCACACTGACTTCTCTTGGATATACTATCGGGCTCTCCAAATCATCATTGGAACCCAAACAGGTTGTTAGGTATCTGGGATACCTTTGTGATTCTCTGAGGTGTGCTTTCATTTTGCCACAAGACAAAAAGGATAAGTTTAGAATGTTGAGAGAGACCATTCAGTCATCCCAGGAAATAAGCCTCAAAACCTTACAGCTTTTTGGAGGGAAAACAACTTCTTTTGATATTGCTGTCCCGGCTTCCCGCCTCTACTCAAGGGTTTGTTACCGCACCATTGGGGCAGCTGGTAAACGCCCTTGTCAACCGATTCGCGTTATTGGAGAACTTAGGAAGGAAATACAGTACTGGCGATTTTTAGACTCCTGGACAGGCTGTCTCCCCTGGTTTGACGAGAATCATCAGGTGGTCTCCACTTTCACCGATGCATCTGATTCAGGGTGGGGCGCTGTGTTACACTGCGGTTCCGAAGATCCTCAACACATCCGCGATTATTGGAGCGCTGAAGAGAAAAAGAAGCCCATCGTGATTAGGGAGGCTTTGGCCCTTCTTCACGTCCTTAGATCCTGGGGAGGCACCTTGAGAAATAGCAGGGTTGAGGTTTGTGTGGATAGCCAACCAGTGGTTCAGGCATGGAAAAATCAGGGTGGCAAAAGCTGTCACTTATCCGATGTAATCAAGTCGATTAACGAGACTGCGCTAAGTTATAATTTAGCGTTAACGCTTTCTTTTGTTCCATCTTCGGAAAATCTGGCCGATCAACCCTCAAGATCATTATCTGCTCAGGACTGTATGTTGTCCTCGTCTTCATGGAAAAAGTTACAGGATATCTGGGGTCCCCATAGTATCGATCTGATGGCTCTCGATTCCAACGCTCAGCGGGATTACGATGGCTTGCCCCTTCCTCACTACATACCTTGGCCCATGGAATTCTCAGCAGGGGTGAATGTTTTTGGTCAGCACATTTCAACGAAAGACAATGCTTATGTGTTCCCGCCGTTAGTTCTGGTTGGCCCTTTGTTACGTTTTCTCTTTTCCATGGCTTCTTTCCGAGTGACCTTCGTAGTTCCAGCCGTCCAGCCATTTCGTTATTGGTGGCCGCTGATTTCCAAACAAGCTTGTGGTTCTTTACAACTTGGTTGCCGCGGCGACAAAGATGTGTTGTTGTTCCCTTCCCTCAAGGAGGGCTTCGCCACGGGGCCTTTGCCTTGGGACCTCTGGGCGTTTCGACTGATCGCCAGTGATATTTGACTTCTTTGCTCTTCTGAAAAGATTAATTTGTCTGAAAGTGAATAAATGTTTTGCTCTATCTGTTTCCATTTGTTCTGATTCTAAACAATCCTCAATTTCGATTTCCTTTTTGAACCATTTCTTTTGTCTTTCGTTTTAGGGTATTCCCCGTCCCTGGCGTCCGGCGGCTCTGTGCGAATCATGTTCTTATCCTAATGATGATTGTTTTCGTTTTTGCCAGCAATGCGGTGCAAAACGGATTCGTCGTGATCAGGACCAAAATGTTCGCTCCTTTGACGTCGATGCTATTGATGCACGAATTAATGAACTCAATAAGACTCGGCTTTCAAAAAGCAAAAGTCCAGGCTAGAGGAAGAATTGCGGTCGTTTCTCGGTCTCTTGCCATTTGCGAAGACATTGCAGTCGGCCCACCCTATTGATGTTGTACGTTTTCTTGTCTGGAAGGACAATAGGGGCAGGACTCAGGTTCATTCTAGCCAATGCCCTTTTCTTGGAAAATCTGGAAAACAACCATGTACTTGCCCTTTAAGGCTTTCTGCTGGCACAGTCGACTCACTCGTTGGTAAACTCAGGGCCATTTTTTCAGCCAATGGAAGAAAAGGGGACTGGGATAATTTTACCCTACGGGGAAACCCGGCCGCCCACGATTCCGTCAAGTCTTATGTAAAGTCCATCCAACGAGAACAGGCGGAATCATGTGTTGTCTCCAAACAAGCGGTGCCTTTGTTTTTGCAAAAATTTCGAAGGCTTGTAGAATACCCTCGCGGTTCGTTACAAGATCCGAAGGTTTCGCCTATACGTCAATACATCCTCGCGAGAGATTTATCCTTCTTTACACTCCTGTTCTCCTCCAGTGCTCGAGCAGGTGACCTTGGAAGAGTTAAGACAGTTGATATTCTAAGGACCCCACACTCTCCAAGTTTAATCATCCACCAACGTATTGGTAAAACAGTAAGAGGGAAAACTTCTAAAGTAGTTCCAATTCGTCCCTGCGCTGATGTGGTTATTTGCCCAGTCAAGACTTTGCGCTTCTATATATCCTACTGCAGAGAGGCAGGTATTAAGTTGTGGGATGGTTATGTGTTCAGGGCCACTACTCATAGTAACTTGGTTAGCGATGCACCTTTTTTGAGCTCTGCGGCAAACATCCGCCTTGTGAATTACTTAAAGGATTTGGGAATCCACGAAGGAGAGACTGCTCACAGTTTTAGAAGTGGTGCAGCCATTTTGCTTCGACTGTTGGGCGCATCTAAGGAAGAAGTTGCTCGACACATCAGCTGGCAATCTACACAGATGGTAGATTTGTATACACAAACAGAAAAGGTTTTGGCCACTGGCAGTACTTCCCCAACGCCATCCCACAATCCCCTTAATCTCGATGATGGGGCCCTGGTAGAAAGAGTCTCTAATGAGTTTCGGGAAAGGAATCTTTTACTTGGGTTTTCGCCAGCTTTTGTTTAATTTTACCTTAGCTCGGGGGTTTAGCGTTTTTTTTTTTGAGTTTCAGGTATAAGGGTGTGTAGGAGCTTTAGGTCCGGGCAGTCACATTCATATGTGAGCGAGTAGGCGGTCGGGCCGAACTCGCAGTCGCCCGTAACTTCCTTATGTAGGTCATTGTGGAGCAAGGGGGTGCACTGAATAGAATACTATTCAATCGTAACATCGACTACTTAAGGAGTGGAGTCCATCCATTCGTGACAGTTGGGCGTTCGAAGGGAGTTAGGGAAGGGCTTTGCAATTCGATATTTTGAAATTTGGTTTGTTGTATTTTCAATAAAAGTAGAATTCGGACATTGTGGTCCTTTTTCTTTACCCTCCCCTCCCTCCCTAGTTCAGCTCCTATGCGCTCCCGCGCTCCCGGCCTACACTCGCAGTCGCCCGTAACTTCCTTATGTAGGTCATTGTGGAGCAAGGGGGTGCATTGAATAGAATACTATTCATGCATTTCATTTCTTTACTTTTTTCTATTCATTACATTCTTATTCTTTCTTTTCATTTTCTTTTCTTCTTGTTCCATTTTTCACTGTCTTCATATTATTTCTCTTTCTTTTTTCTTTTTCTTTTTTCTTTTTTTAATCTTTGACGTTTTGTAAATTGTCTAGGAAAAGTTGGAGGGCTACTTGAAAGAACTTCCCGTTCTGGGCTTCAATTCAGGCAAATATGACGTCAACACCACAAAGCAGTTCCTTCTACCATAACTCGTCCACAACGAATCAATCCTGTTCACCATCAAGAAAATGAACAATACCATGTGCCTTAAGACCGACAATCATTGCCAAAAAGAGTTGGTCCGATGTGAAAATGTTAGGGACTCATTATATAATGCACTTTGTGATTGTATATGTGCATCCCCCGCCCCCCTTATCAATGTTGATGGGTGCTTTAGAGTGTGCTTGACTGAGTTTAGGCTGGTAGGTGCACTCCAACATTGAAAGGGGGGGAGGGGGGGCCATAAATAACAGGAAAATGCATTGCGCGCGCTATAATGACAAATCGTGCCAACCGTTCTGGCAATGATTGTATTAATGACATAATTGGTTACAAAAGCACTTTTAGAATT
This sequence comes from Telmatactis stephensoni, assembly GCA_029948255.1. NCBI lineage: Eukaryota > Metazoa > Cnidaria > Anthozoa > Actiniaria > Isophelliidae > Telmatactis > Telmatactis stephensoni. The sequence continues at coordinate 133,111 of JALIZF010001606.1, read as the reverse complement.
ATATTATTCCTAATATTTACACAGAAGTTAGATACAGTTAGAAGGCTTCTGATTCCATGAAAACCATTTGAATACCCTGTATAAAAAATCTTTAATAGCTAGCCAAGCCCGAATACCAGTATAGGCCAAACTCTATAATAAAAAAATGGCAGATCTTTTCTATGAAATATATAAACCTTTATTTTCTTTGACGTTAAACAAATCAACGTGATTACTACTAGCATCAGCCAGAAACTTCACACTGCAATCTCGAAACGAAGAAGAACTTTCTATAAAATGCGGTAACGTTATCATTTGATCGAAACGTTGGCATTACGACCGTGTAATTTGATCCCCAAAACAGTCAGCCACTTGAACAACGGGTCACCACCACGGATCACCATTCCTTATTCCGCCTAAAAATTCGAGGTTTTGAGTTATGAACACTAATAACTGAGGAAAATAGAAGGCGAAGAATTATTCCAAGTCACCTGTAACGAGAGATTCGAAATATGATGACGCGAAACGTCGTTGGCAACGGATCACCATGATTTTCCTAGAAACAAAACACTGGAATAAGTTATAACTAATTGTATTTAGATGGTGATCCGTTGCTAAATCGCATAATATTCCACTTCTAAACAAATAGTGGTATTTTTTACATCAAAAATAAATTGTTCTTCATCACGATATATATTTCGTTTGGAAAAGACATTGTTTTCGATGATCTTTTTGATATCTTCGCATGGTGACCCGTTGGGGTTGCTGTGGTGAAGCGTCGAGCGTATCCCCAAAAATCACTTTTTTCCAAATTCTCTAATATAAAATTGTATTATTTCCCGTAAGGGAAATACCCAAGTTGGCTATTATAAAATAATATAATTATTTTAAGTTTCCCATAAAATCCTGTCAAGATACAGGCTATGAGAAAACCATAAGAAAAAGAGAAAAACACAGGGTACCCAAATCTAAAACAAAAGAACATTAAAAGAGCTTATATGTTTATCACAAAAGGTAGTATACTAAATAATATCACTAATTTCGACTGAAACAATTCCCCACTACATTTGATGGGGGAAAAGATACGTTTAATAAGTAAGTTTTTGTGCCGTAAGTTTTTTTCTTATTTCCATGACGTTTATAGGCAAGCAAAGTGAAATTCTTGGTCAATAATGTCAATATCGCATTTCATGTGTGTTAGGTTTTACAGCCTCGTACATCTATACAAACACACCACCCACAAATCCAAATGTCTCTAACTAAAGTGAAATAGACTTAACATTTTTGAAAAAGACTCACTTCAACTGCAACCTGCTTACCTTGTATTCAGTGTTATCATTTGTTCAGACTTATAGGTATGTCGAATTGACTGTTTAATATGGCACAGAAATGGACACATCCTTCGCCTTGCAGTTTCGATTTTTTTAATGAACAAAGGAAAGCCTCACAACTTCATCATTTTCAAAGGACATATTCACTAACATGCATCATTAACTGCTATAGCTTAAACTCCTGACATGTTGTTTACAGTACGTACACCACAATATGTGTAAACTACAATCATTGCCAAAAAGAGTTGGTCCGATGTGAAAATGTTAGGGACTCATTATATAATGCACTTTGTGATTGTATATGTGCATCCCCCGCCCCCCTTATCAATGTTGATGGGTGATTTAGAGTGTGCTTGACTGAGTTTAGGCTGGTAGGTGCACTCCAACATTGAAAGGGGGGGAGGGGGGGCCATAAATAACAGGAAAATGCATTGCGCGCGCTATAATGACAAATCGTGCCAACCGTTCTGGCAATGATTGGAGCATCTGAAGTTCCTTGACATAACCAACTACCTCGCCCCAGGTTTCAGCTATGCACAGTTCCTTAAAACGTATGAATGTGATCAGACTAAAGGCTATTTCCCCTACGAGTGGGTTGACAGCTCAGAAAAACTCAACTACCCTATCCTACCGCCTCACGAAGCTTTCTTCTCGTCGTTAACCAACAGCAAAATAACCCAAGAAGAATACGAATACTGTCTACGAGTTTGGGCAGAAAATAACATGCAGAGTTTCAAAGAGTTCCTTGCATGGTACAACAACCTGGATGTGAAACCGTTTGTAGAGGCCGTAGAAAAGATGTCGGAATTTTGGCGTGAAAGAGAGATTGACATGTTTAAAGATGGTGTTTCTGTCCCTGGGCTGACAATGAAGTACCTGTTCAACATGCTGGATAATGAGACCTACTTCAGTTTGTTTGACAAAGCTAATGGTGACCTCTATGATCTCTTCAAAGACAACAATACATGTAAATATTATCATTATAACATCTGAAATCACAGATATTTCTCAACTAGAAAAAATTAACTTAGGGTTTATTCTTACGCCATATCGATGATCTTTTTACAGGTGGCCCCTCTATAATCTTCACAAGATATCATGAAGCAGGGAAGACCAAGATCAGAGAAAGAGAGATGCGCAGTAAAGGTTTGAAGCCTAAAGAGTGCAAAAACATTGTTGGCTATGATGCAAATGCGCTATATTTGTCCGCGATCATGAAACCTATGCCTACTGGGAGCTTCACACGACGTAAAGCTGAAGACAACTTCAAACCAGTAACGTATAGAAAGATGGCTGATGAATGGCTTGCATGGGAAGCTAACAGCCGAGGAATTTCCATCCGACACCGCCTCAACAAAACAGAAAAAAGAATTGGTGATAGGAGACTTCCCACCGATGGTTTCCTCAGCGAGAGCAACACTGTCTTTCAGTTTCATGGTAAGTCAGTCCTTTCACCATTTTTTAACACTGACCTCTCATTCTTTCCTTTTCTTTCCTTTTCTTGTTTCACTTATTTCTTCATTTTATTATTTATTTGTATTTCAATTGCTTTCATTTTGTTTCGTTTTGCATTTATTTCTTCTTTCTTTTCCTTCCTTTCTTTCTTTTTTCGTCCTTTATTTATTGATTTATTTATCAATTTAACGGGTTGCTTTTGGCATGGTCACTCCTGTGAACTGAGTCGAGGAAAAGAATTCAACGATGTTCGAAAGAAACCTATGAGTGAACTTAGAGATGAAACACAAGCCAACACCGACTATATCTGCAGTCAAGGCTACGAAGTCGTGGAAATGAGAGAATGTGTATGGCGCCGAATGATACGTACTAGCCCCACCCTTCGAAGGTTCCTTGAGTCTGAGTTCAAACCACAGGCAACCCAGGCTGTACTACTGAATTTTTACACTATAGGTGAATTTAATAAATAAAGCATAAAAACATCGTTACTGCATTTATTTACACCCTAAAAGAATAAAAAAAATCGTTATTTCTTATACCCCCCCCCCCTCCTCCTAAAAAAATGACAAGGCTGGTGTCTCGATTATCGATATCGCCGACTTACCCCTAATCCGAGCCGTAAAAAAATACCTTATCCTTCGTCAATTACCACGAAACTCTCGTTAGCTCTTCTTCAATAAATGAACTTTGATGTCTCCAACCCGCTTGTCCCGAAGTGAAATATTTTTCGAGATATCGCCAATAATGTGAGCCAAACGAACCATCTACCAACGTACGGTACAATCTCCCAAGACACCAACGGATTGACCTCGCTTTGGCGTTAACAATACAGCCCCAGGAAGACGGGGACCGGGCGAAACACAATGCACTCAACGGGGTGACCGACGGGAAGTGTACTGTCATAATATATTTAAAATTTCTCAAGTTCACACTTTCTAGATCTAGCTATTTCAACACGCCAAAAGCAACTAAAAAGAACGATTTTTTCTCTAATATTTTTAGCAATCGTGATGTAATCGAAAAGAGATGGGGTAAGTTGGAAAACCATTTAATAATCTGGCTAAATATCGATTTATGCGCTATTTATACCTGACGACTTGACCTTTGCTTCAGTCACCGTAAGATATGTATTTGCATAATTTTTTAGGTTGACTGACGAACAAGAATCCATACTTGCGAGAGCCCTAGAAGGGCACAATTTAGTAGTTACTGGTCAGGCTGGTACTGGCAAATCGTTTTTGGTTGCATCAATTATTAAGAAACTCAAAGAAAGGGGTAAATCTGTAGCCGTGGTTTGTTCAAGCGGGCTGGCTTGTAGCGTGTACGAGCACGGGTTGGCGAGAACTGTGCATTCAACGTATGGTCTTGGTACAGCTAATCTACCATGGCAAAAGGTAATAAAAGCAAAGTCGAATTCAAGTGTTATGTCACATCTTCGATCCTTCGATGTGGTAATTTGGGACGAAATCAGTATGTCCAGCGCAAGAGTTTTTGAGCTTGTCAACGCACTGGAAATAGCTGTGAGCGATGGCTGCGCCTGTCCCTTTGGAGGCAAGCAAGTTGTGTTGGTCGGTGACTTCTGGCAGTTGAAGCCAGTTCCGAACGTTTTCGATGATGGAAGCTATGTATTAACATCAGAGATCTTTAAGATCGCCTTCACCCACCGATACGAGCTAACTAAACTTCTTCGACAAAATAATGAGGAAGTGCAATTTCTGGAAGCCCTCAGCGATACGAGAGTCGGTCGATGTCGACCAGAAACACTGGAGTTTATAAACTCTCTTTCAGGAAACCTCGATGATTCACGAGCAGAGGCAGCCACTCATATTTTTTTTCTCAAGCTCAGCACTTCGATACACAATCTCAATGTTTTGAGAAACTTACCAGGCAAGTTTATTGAGCTCAATGCTGATGTGCATGGAGAAACACCTACATCAGGTGACTGTCCAGCTGAAAAATTACTCTGACTTAAGCCTGGATGTAAAGTGATGCTACTGTGGAATTTGTCACAAACGTTAAACTCAAGGTAGTTAAGGCCTGGGTCAGTGGCTAAAATGGGCGAAATATGTTTTTTGTGCTGTAGCACGAATTTTAAACCAGAAATATATGATATTCGTCACAACGTTAGATATTCATAAAACGATGAGCCTTAAGTGCTAAGTTTGTGATTTCAGTGGTCACGTGACCAGTTAGGTCGTTTATTGTTACAAAATGTTTGAAAAGTTTTCCGCACTCGAGTATTAGCGAAAAGAAAACGCAAATGCTTGAAACGTAGTTGTTTTAAGTGAGTCTATTCCATTTTGATTAGAGAACATGACTATCGATTTTCATTAAAGCGATTTTTAGCAAAACAGGTCACGTGACCAAATCTCAAAATAATACTTTGCTTAATATCTCCCAGCCAATTGTCAAAAGTCCAGATGTCTACACAAAACTATTTAGGATTAAACCTTCTCTATGCATTAGAGGTATTATTTCTGTTTTTTAAGTGAAATTGAATTGCGGATTCAAGAAAAACGAAGTTTCACCGTAATTGGTCACGTGACTACCCTATATCCAAAACACTAAGTTAAGGTTACTCAACTAGTTATTATTTAACATTGTGCCAAGTGAAATAAGTTTCGCATTGTTATATCTTATATAGCAGAACAAAAACTTTCCAAGGTCAAACAAGGTCAAACCCAGGCCTTAACTACCTTGAGAAGAATGGCTCACAAGGAACATTTGAACGGTTTGAGAAAGAATCAGCTCTTGTAAGATTCCCCAGAGATGGCCTCATCAAAGTACAAAGGCGCACTTGGACTAAAGTGGACAAAAATGGCTCTACTGTTGGTTCGCTGACCCAATATCCCCTTATTCCTGCATATGCCATTACGTGCCACAAATCACAGGGCCAAACACTTCCCGCAGCCATTGTTCATTGCTCTAATGAGTTTGTTGCTGGTTTGACCTATGTGGCTATGTCAAGGGTCAAATCAGCCGAAGTCCTACAGGTGCTTAATTTCAAACCAAGATTCTTAAGGAAAGTGCCTGACCAGGTAACCAATGAAAATTGGACCTATAATGAGAGGTCCCAGGCAAACTTCACTTGCTGTAGACGGAAAGAGTTGGAAGAGAGACACAGTCGGGCAAGTGACAGACCAGCTACTAACCAAGAACTTCCATGTCAAGATGACCAGTATGAAGTCCATCCAGCAGATTCTGAATACTTACACAACATCTTCGAAAGTGACGAGTATTCAGAAATTAATCTCTCAGATGTAAGTGAAATCCTAAATAACGACGATGAGCTTGCTTCTCTTCCTCACAACTTGAATATCAAGCAGCTTCTTTCTGCACTTATCAGTGAGGATTCTCCCCTTGATACGAATGGACATCAACGAAATCTACTTATTTACGATATGCTAGAAGACGAGCATGCTCTTGGAAAGCTGGCAGGGTTTGCCAAATACGCCTGGCAAAATGTATTTGAAATGGTGGATAGAAACACAGCGGACGATTTAGGAACTGTCTCCAAAATCAGTTGACAAGAATTTACAAGTGTGACAAAGGAACTGCATTCCTTTTTTAACACCAAGGAATATAAAGGGTGCATGTATAATCTTTTTGATGTAAATCCATCAACCATCACAGCTAACCAGTCATCAATCGCTTGTCACCTTGTTCTTCAAATCTACACAGAGTTTCTAAAAGTCTTGTCAGGAAAAATGGAATGTCAGCATGCCGAAGAGATGAACGAAGTGAAAGTGTGGGAGATGTCAGCGGAGGGAAAGGGAAAAGTTCGTTATGTTGGAGGTTGGGCATTGAGGAAGGTAATGGAAAAGGCTAGAAGCTATGTGAAGGCAAATATTGCATCTGACAATCAGACAACACTGGACAGTGTCAATAGCTGCATGGAAAAGGTATCAATCATTCAAGATGAGCTCTGTGTTAGCAATGAAGCAATTGCAAGTGAGTCAAAGTACCAGGATACACTCAATTTGACGGAATCTCGCCAGTATAGAGACAAAGGTCTGCTACATATAACAGATGACGCATTTGAATTCTTCATGCATCTTGAGCAAAGAAGAGTTGAAACAATCAACTATCACAACATCAAGTCACGTGGCTCAGACATGATAGAAGCAGCACTGGAGACATTAAAGAAGGATAAAGAACTACAAGAAAAGTGGCTACATGCATTTGAAGATGACATGCACCTGAGGGTAAGACTAGTGCTTTTTTATGATTTATTGTTGTTCTTGTTGTCATTGTCATTATTATATTGTGTTGTGCTAAGAAAAGTACTAACCACAACTCACTCTCTACCACTTGGGCAGTTATCTGTTTCAAGATGCTTATAAGCATTGTTTGCTCAAAATGATTAAGTCAGCATACAAGGGAAATTATTGAATTTGTACTAGATTTCTCTTGTAATATTTGAGGACACGCGATTGGTCTTTTTTGAGCCCACAGTCTAGATAAGAAAATCTAAACTGCAGTTGAAATGGAAAGTACAGAGCGAGCTTGTGAATTGTAAGGGTTTTTGTTGTGGGATGTTGGCTAGCCATCAGATCAACCAATGTCACTATAAAATTAATATTGATTGAACTGAAAAATGGCCTTGAAACCCTAAATTTGCATACTTACCAATTTAATTGGAGATCTGTTAATTACCTTATAGGACCTTAAAGAATGCATTTTTTATGAGGTAATTGGAAGGATAGTCAACATGGGTACCAATCAGTTTTTGAGATATTTCAGGTATGTCGTAACAGTGTTTATTTATTAATTTAGTGCAGGTCAAAATTAATGTAAAGTTTCTCGTATCATGCATATTATACAGCATGCTGTCCACAAAATTAATTTATCAGGATTAAAAACAAATTATTTTACATTTACCTTCAGGTATCAAATTAAAGTTAAGAAGACAATGGAGCTAAGAAAGAGAGTTTTTCAGAAGAAACAGAAACAAAAGGAAAAGCAGGAGATGGTTGTATTCCGGGTCAGCTCCATACTATTAATACACAATTAAATTATTACATGCTTCAGTAAACAATTTCCTGTTCTAATGATCTGGCTGCACCCAGGCTTTAAAATAAAAATGTGATAGCATTACAATAATTGAAGACTTTCATTTCATTAATTTCTTGATTTTAATGATTTGTTTTGTGTACCCATGCTTTTACAAATATCTAGAACTTAAATGTTAATAATTTATAATACAAATTTTATCCAACAGGATATTTTGAATGACACAAGCACCGGCAAAGTTCAGAGCCATGCCTTGCTGACAAAATTCATTGATGAGCACAAGCAAGAAGGACTAAGCAGAGTCTACCGTAAAAATGAGCTTCAACTCCTATGCAAGGCTTACAGGGTGCGATTTAACTCTAAGTCTAACAAGACATTTATGGCTACAGAGCTGGTATGTGTCATCAAAATGCATCAACAAGTTCCAGATGTATCTCCACTGCAAAGTGACAAATAATCCACTTCATTGCCCTGCACTGTATTACTCAGTACTAATTCTTACTTTATCATTTTTATGCAGTGCTTTACTATGCAAACTCTTGAATGAGTTTCATTCTAGTAGGTTTTTGCAGTGTTCCTTTATATGTACAGTATATAGTTATACTTCTTAGTGAAACTGTTGTTTCAATAATTAATAGTGAATTCTATTGTATTTTTATTTATTATAATTCCTGAATGAAGTTCATCCAGTCTATTAGTCTATAGAGAGCCTAAAGCCCCATTGAGCCATAACCATATTAATATGGCAATTTTGAAGCATTTCATTTGAATTTAGAATCATTTACTCTAATCCGATTGTGATCTTGAAATGTACAATGTATAATTAATAATATCAATATATATGATCCATATAATATATCTGGCATCTGAACTACAATATCTATTACTAGTGAGTGACAATGGTATTTTGTCAATGCATTGTATTAGAAATACTATTTTTAAAGTGTATTTGAACCAAACAGTTTTATTGCTTTTTAAAACTGAGCTTATTTATTTTTGGTATATATATGCATCAACTACATGACAGGTATAGCATAAAATTCAATAATATTGGTTAGTTCATATACATTTTGAATAGTTTGCAGGACCTTGACATTGACAATAGAGAGACTTTTTACTAACTTGTATTTACAAATTTGCTGAACTGAGCAAAGGGATAAAATAATGATGTTGAATATAGCTACTTATATTTTGCATTTAAAGTAAAGATGTCTTAGCAGTTAATACTGTACTGTTTCCAGCATTACTTTTTCTGCTGATGGTTGTCTACCCAAGAATGATAGAATTCTGGCAGGACTGCTGGAGTTTATATGTTGGATTATTGTTTTGTCCATTACATGCCCTTATTTGGCAGAAATGGTTTTCAACACAATCCTGGTTAACTATTGCAGGTTTTATAACACTGCCTGGAAATTTTGCTAGCTTTATTTTCACAAGAGAATTAATAATATCATAGATTGTAGATCAAACCACAATTTGGCTGATATGAATTCTTTTGCATTTGATGATTCTTCTTTCCAATTCTTGAAGAAATCATAGATATGCAGGAGCTGTGTTAAACGATGGTCTGTAACTTGTGATATGTGGTGACGACTATTGAATATTGAATGAATTGTTGATGTGTGCATCAACAGCTCGATTGTACTGGCCAGTTCACTTCCTTTTTCTCCAAGTGCAGTCTTGTGAGCCTGCATAGAGTTAGATGTACATAAATCATAAAAATGTTGTAATTCACTTTGGTTCAACTCTTTATGCATGACATATCCGATGTGTCAGAGAGAACATAGGATGTCATTAGGTAAATAGGAGATATGGAACTAAGGGTCAGAGAAATGTACAGTAGTATATACATGTGTACAAACCTATGATGATCATCTTTGACTTTGAATGATAGGTGAATACAGCTGGTACATTGCTTGAAGCAATATTATTTTGACAGGGGGGTTAAAAAGTTAGCCCATAATCCCTTGCGGTCATACAATCATTTGTCTATTGTAAATAGGGTTGAAATGCCAGTTATTATTGGAAGCCTAGAGTGCTCGCACTAAATGCGTGAAACATAAATACTACTAAATAGGTGATAAATCATGCAAATTCCTTGGTTTCCTATTGTCTAATCAACACTATTTAGTAGTACCGGTAATTAGTACTATTTGTTTCACGCTTTTAGTGCGAACACTCTATAAAGTTAAATTAATATTAGTACCTATTATTAATTATATTAGAATTATTGACACAGTTGACATTCTTTTCTACAACATTTTCTAAAATAAGTGGCTGTATGACTACTATTTGTTTACCATTTCCTGAATGTTACTATAATAAAATACTTAACCTCAGATTGATTCATTTTGTGTATACAGTCTCATTTACCTTTAGCAGATAAAGCATTTTATCATCAAGTACATCTTCAGCTAGACTGTTCCTCATTTTACTAGCAGGATCAAGCTGAAAGTGCTGAAGTGTCAACTTTTCATGGATGGGTAGGGTGTGGTTTTTCTGATCCCAAGTGAAAGTATCATTCAGCTGACTCCACAGAATTTTGTGGCCTTTGAGAGTTAGGCATCTTGGTTTGCAGGCTTTGTTGCTCTTGGAAATATTGTTTCTGATCTTTTTGATATTGTGCTATAAAAAATACACTTCCATTATTACAATCCATACACTTATTGTATTGTGTAGTTCCAGAAAATATCCATACCTCCCCCACGGAGTTTTTTTTTTACCCCCATACCCCCTGGAAATTCCAGGGGGAGTTAACACGATAAGGAAATTTAGCTTGATTTGATCCCCCACCCCTTGGAAATTCCAAATCCCTCCATGGAAAGGGGGGGGATGTAAAAATTATATTAATTTGTATTTTTTATTTGTTTTCCTCATCTCAACAAAACCTTTTACTTAATGTATATATTGTATTGCAGTAATAATATTCAAGAATTGTTATTATTAACTGACACTGCACATTTAGGTTTATGGCAATAGGCATATGGCAATATTGTATATGTACAATAAGACTTGCATTTAAGAACTCAACTGTCCAAGCCTGATGATGTACCATATTAGGAGTTCACACAAACACAAAGAAACAAGACAGTGATTTGACAAGACATGAGTTCTTATCTGCAAGATGCAAAATTAAAAATATATTGTGCTATTTATAGAGTTTATTACCTTACAGTCAAAGATGAAAACCATTGGATTTCCAGTTATGATATTGTGTGTGACATAATTAGATTCTGATGGATGCTGGTCTTTAAAGTGCTCATTCACAAATTGCCTGTTTAGTTCGGCCCCATCCAGAATACACCAATAAATACTACAGGGGAAAATGAACTCATGTTAAAAAGTTCCTTAAAAATGAAATTATAACAAACAATGATGCTACATTTTTTTTAAAATTTGGCTATAAAATGTTTATACAATTCAATATTATCTAACATCAATTGATAAACACTTATATCTTGAACAATTCCACTATAATTTCTAACTAAAGTTGCATTTCTTTGTCACTTAAAAAAATGAACTGCAATACTTGTTGGGCCAACTGGGGGTCTTCATTTCCTAGTAGAAAGGGAGTCAATGAATTTATAATATATCCATGAAATAGGTCTGGGGCTCATCTAGGCAATAGACTATTTTTACTCTTACCTATTTTAGTCTTACTATTTCATGGGTATCTATATATATATATAGTATGATAAGTATGATATCTCAAAAATAAATCTTGTTTATTTTCTATTACAACTCCCTAACATAACAAACAAGCTAGCTGTTATATTACAGTGCAGGCTATCCAGCCGGGACCACAAACTATAAAATATTGACCAATCATTTTGCAATATTTTAGAAATATGGTCATATGGTCAATTTTTTATGTCAGTGGTCCCGGTTGGAGTGTCGATCTGCACTAACTAACCTGACCATACTATCATGATTCTCTCCCAGCCAGACAAATCCAACCAATTTGTGTTTCCCTTTACTATAGGACATTTCTAGACTTTCCTTTTTGAATGAGAAATTTAAAAAATAAGTTGTATAAATTTAATTTCAACTACTATCGGTTACCCATTAGATGTATTTTAGACAAATAAAATATAATTCTAATGACGTACTGTTTTCATTGTATGTTCTTTTCCTCTGACTGTTCTGGTTGACTGATAACAACTAAATATAGCCCCTTAAATAAGAACTATATTTAGGTATATGCAGTAACTTAATTTAGATGTTATTTCACAGACATGAAAAGCACTCCACTAATGTAAGCACACTAGCCATTAATTGACTAAGCAAAATGCATTGGTTATCATGAATATTACATGATATTATTACCTGTATTTTCATTTCATCAATGATCAAGCCACCCCAATAATCACTTTCCTCAAGACCTTGCTTTCTTGCTTCCTCAAGACACCACTTAAGAACTTGGGGATTCCACCCTGGTTTCTGCTCAATTTTGGACTTATACATTCTGTCATAATATAAATTAAAACAACAATGTTTATTGATATGCATCATCTTTTTTATAGCCACTACTACTTGGAAAAATCATGAGCACATGCAGATAAACAATATATTCAAAGCTACTCTCACAATACCTTATGGTTCTCTGACTAGGAAGGGTGATAAATTCTCTTAAGCTGTCAAGAACGTGCGGATTTTTGCAATATAGGTCCAGGCATAGACGAATGATCCTATAAGAAAATATACAACATATGTCAGTTTTATTCCTTGCATATGATGGATCCATATTTATCTTTATTATATGATTGAGTCTGTTTTCTTTGTTATTCATAGGACTTTATATCACTAAATTCACGATGATTATATATTCAAGGGTTTTATATAGAGCTTCTCCGGGATGTATCTGTATAAATCACTTGAATTTATAATTCCCGGGATTTATCTAGATACATCACTTGAATTTATAATTTCGTTCCATACTTCCTTAGATGATTTATGTGTGGACATCAAGACTTAGAAATTTTCTTAGAAATATACTAAGTAGCGATTTTTGGTGGAAAAAAAGTCTTTGATAAATGACAGAGATTCGAACCCGAGACTATCTGCACTCCTATACCCGCTTTTAACCACTATACTACTGAGCTAACTGATGGAATCTTCTCAACAAAAAAATCTTTTGTGTGTTATCATGAAGTTCGTTAGTGTTTCTCTGAATAGAATTGAAAAACAATTATTTAAGGTTTCCTTCTGGGAATTCAGTAACAATGATCTAATTAGTGATTGTCTTTTTGAATCGCTTTTGTGTGAAAACCTCCTCAATCATATAATAAGGCAGATAAATACCTCGAAGCTCGGCTTTTATCCATATACATGTATATGGCTAAAAGCCTCGCTTCTCGGTATTTATCCCTTCCATAACAATTATTGTCATGGTTTAAAATTCCAGAATTTATAATTACTTTGGATGCCACCTGTATCCTTTCTCTGACTTGCACTGCCTTAGCTTCAACTGTTCCTCCCATAGGCACTTCATATTAGGTGGAATCTTATTCTCATCAAGCCCATCAAAAATTGCTTCCAAGTCATTATTGTCTCTTTCATCCATTTCAATTTGCTGACTTACAAACTTTTCTTTCCAATAGTTTTCTCTGTTTTTTTGCACACTTTAATTTCTTGCTTTGGTGTTTGAGTTTTCCTAGAAGTTGTTCTCTTGTCATCCAACGGTGATTCATTCCTTCATTTCCAACTAGGCCTCGTTGCTCCTTTTTGTCTTGTTGTCTAGAGATGTTGTAGCAATTCTTGCACATTTTTGCACCATAAAATGATGTACAAAATATTATACAGTCCCTTGCTATGACTCATAACTCTTCGTTGGTATATTCCTCAGCGAGGTCTTTGTAAGACCCTTGAACATGGGGAATAGTACTAGGTGAAGCTAATTGAAGTGCCAGAAATCCATTGCACAAAGTAGCTGTCTTAAAGAAATCCATGATTTGCTTGACCTTGTCGATGTCGGTTTCCGTTTCATGATCAGTACTCAGAGGAAATCCCGCATCAACATCGATCACACGACATCCACTCTTTATTTGTATTGAAACTGTTCCGCTTTCTCGGCCCTCATTCATTCGGATTTCATGGCAAATTCGATGGCCATTGAACTCTTGGCTGGTGGTAAAAATTAAACTTGCGCTCTTTGCATTGTCCTTTCTGAACGACCAGCCAGGCTCCAAGTTGAAACCTTCGACGTCGGTTATCAATGACTGGATGCCCGCGTTTGCATTTATACAACGTGGAGGTTTTGGGGTTTTAGCCTTTAGATTCTTATAGAGGGTTACTCGATGATTCTGGGGACCTTTTTTAATAAGCTGGATGCTGCAGCCGTAGATAAATTTCACGATTTTCCCTAGTACAGAGGCAGTTAGTTGGGACTGTTTGTTCTCTTTCTCCATACCAGCTTTTGACAAAATATCGTTCACTTCAGTAGCAGCACCGTCTTCTACTTCATAATTATTGTTGATCCTAAAAGAACAAAAACGCTTGATAAGTAAATGAATTTGTGGAGAAGTAGTAAGGTTATCACTACACGATCTTTTCAAAATTTAACGGCAACGGATTTAATCAAACTGTTTTGATCTCTGCTTTGAAGAAAGAACACACACACAAACTTTATTGGACTTAAATTTACTTAGCATAACTGCCACTCCAAAGCAGGACTTAGCCTTCGCTTTTTATTAGGTATCTCATCCATGAATTACATAAATCCAGCAAAGTACAATAAATACTGTACTTGCTTCCAGTAACGGAAATTTTAAATATATTATGACAGTACACTTCCTGTCGGTCACCCTGTTGAGTGCATTGTGTTTCGCCCGGTCCCCGTCTTCCTGGGGCTGTATTGTTAACGCCAAAGCGAGGTCAATCCGTTGGTGTCTTGGGAGATTGTACCGTACGTTGGTAGATGGTTCGTTTGGCTCACATTATTGGCGATATCTCGAAAAATATTTCACTTCGGGACAAGCGGGTTGGAGACATCAAAGTTCATTTATTGAAGAAGAGCTAACAAGAGTTCCGTGGTAATTGACGAAGGATAAGGTATTTTTTTACGGCTCGGATTAGGGGTAAGTCGGCGATATCGATAATCGAGACACCAGCCTTGTCATTTTTTTAGGAGGAGGGGGGGGGGGTATAAGAAATAACGATTTCTTTTATTATTTTAGGGTGTAAATAAATGCAGTAACGATGTTTTTATGCTTTATTTATTAAATTCACCTATAGTGTAAAAATTCAGTAGTACAGCCTGGGTTGCCTGTGTTCAAACGTCCCCTTGATGGAATACAAGAGCTCAACGAACAACAAATCATCCAAGCGGTCGTCAATGACCTGATTTTTGGTGTGGTAGAATGCGACATCGAAGTGCCAGACCATCTGAAAGATCGAGATCAGCCGCGAAGATATCAGAGAGTTCATGAGGAACTTTGCAGAAGAGAATGACCTGCTGCCACAACCAAGACGTAGTTTAATTGGTAGTTACTTTGGAAAGAAAATCCTGCTGGCTACTCCACTCCTGAAATGGTACCTTGACCACGGACTGAAAGTCACCAAAGTCTACCAAGTCATCGAGTTTTCTCCCAAAGCTTGCTTTGAATTGTTTGGTAATTCAGTGTCAGACGCCGCAGAGCTGGTGACGTTGACCCAAGCAAAGCCATCATCGCTGATACCAATAAACTCATCGGTAACTCAAGTTATGGCAAGACTATTACCAACCTACTCAAGCATCTAGTAGTCAAGTATTGTTGTGATAAAGAATCTTCTATGTTAGTAAACAGCCCATTTTTTCGTCAGCTGAACTCGATTGATGATGAAACATGTGAAGTTCAGCTGTCCAAAAAACGAATCAATTTGAATCTGCCGATTCAAGTGGGATTTTTTGTATACCAATATGCAAAACTTTGCATGTTAGAGTTTTACTACGACTTCATGGACAAGTACTTGGAGCGAAGCGATTTTGAGTACTGTGAGATGGATACTGATTCTGCCTACGTTGCCTTGGCTGGAGAGAGTGTAGAGATGTTGGTGAAGCCTGAATTGAGAGAACAGTACGAACAAGACAAGAACAATTGGTTTCCAAGGACCGACACCGCAGAACATCGAGCTTATGACAAAAGAACACCCGGATTATTTAAAGTTGAATGGGAAGCTCAAGGGAGTAGTAAAACATATTATTGTTTTGGTAGAAAGGATAAATTTAGTTGTAAAGGAGTAAACAAGAAATGCAATGAGATTAACAAAGAAAAATTTCTTCATGTTCTTCTTACTAAGCAAAGTGCTTCTGGTCTAAATCGTGGTTTTCGTTGTATTAACAATCAAATACTCACATATAACCAAGTAAGAAACAGGTTTTCATTTTTTATCCAAAAAGGAAAGTTTTAGATGACGGTATTACTACAATTCCCTTAGACATTTAAGTTATTGTTCAATAGTCTACACGTAAGGGGATTTAGCGTGAATTTACAGAAACTTACCTTGATACACATTGGAAGTGTTTGTATTTTTTATTCTCATTATAAATATATAAAGACGTTGTGACCTCTCTAGGTTAAGTAATGTAGATATGTTGTACGAAATACACTAGGTTAATAAGTATGAATAAATTACGTTTGACTCTCATATGATTGGTTTATTTTGTGTCCTCCGTTTAGAATATAAATCGCGCGCAATGTCCTGTTCATTCATTTAGTAACATGGACCCAAGGTTAAAACACCCCTTTGGCGCGGTCATGACTGGACCTACAAGTTCTGGGAAAACGTTTTTACTGCGAAAAATCTTAGAGCGAGGGGAATATATGATTGAAGGTGTCCCGCAAAATATACTCTGGTGTCATGGCATCCATCAAACAGTGCACGACGAAATGCTACAAACCATTCCTAACATCACATTCATTAAGGTCTACCAACTGATTTAGAGTCTAGAATTGATCCCAGTCAACGCAATATTGTGGTTATTGATGACTTGATGAATGAATTGAACAATGACAAGCGTTAAACCAATATTTTCACCAAAGGATGCCATCATATGAATTTATCTTGTGTCTTTATATTACAAAATATGTTCTGTCACGGCGCGGAAATAAGAAACATTTCTCTCAACGGTCACTACTTGATTATTTTCAAATCGCCTCGAGATAGCAGTCAAATAACTCATTTAGCTAAGCAAATGTATCCTGGTAATGTTAAATTCATGCAAGAAGCCTATATTGACGCAACCACTAAGCCTTATGGGTATTTGCTGTGTGATTTAAAACCGGATACCCCAGAGGATTTTCGATTACAAACCAATCTCCTTCCAGAAGAAAGACAATATGCTTAGATCAGAAAGGTATAAAAGAACAGCTTTTTCTCGAAAGAGTTTAGTTGACAATGAGCCATCGAGCAAAGAAGTGCTACCATTACTTGAAAGTTTTGGCTTCGAGTAAACCAAACCAAGTCAAAGCCATCCTTAAGACTGCTGACGAACCTTTGATTCAAACTCTCTGTGAGTGCATCTACAACTTGTTAAATTCTAATCTTCCGACCAGTCGACAAAAGAAAAAGAAACTGAGTCCATATAGAAAACACTTGATAAAACTAGCGACTAAAGGAGTTGCGTTGAAGCAAAAACGAAATATTCTCGTGCAAAAAGGAGGAAATTTTCTTTCCATTTTGTTACCACCTGCCATTGCACTCTTGGAAAAGTTTCTAAAATGAATCACGCAAGAAAGATGGTCTTGGTTCCTGAACACACCTTGGAACGATTGCAACAACGTCAACATGTCAATACTGCGCCGCTCACGTCTCTCACGTCTCGATTGAATGGTTTAGATCAAGAGATTCAACAAGTGTTAAAGAATGACACTTTCAGAGGATGAGAGAGTGAGACAGTACAATCAATCCCTTCAAAATTACTTGACGTACTACAACCAGAGAAAACATCAACCTTTGAAAGTGAAAATGGAACCATTGACTGACTCAAAGAAACAAGAGGAAAAGACAGACGATATGGAGTCGAACAAAATACCACCAATACCCATTGAACAACCACAGGAGGTTGAGAATGTATTGGAGAGAGATATCATTCGCGCTTTGCCAAAAACACTGAAAGATCGTGGAAAGTTGTTATTGGAAACCATCAAACAAAATCCCGATATAATGAAATGGGATGAGGGCGGACAATTGTTTCTGGATGGAAAACGTCAACAAGGATCACACATTGGTGATTTAATTAACGACTCTTTGAGAACGCGCAAGGGAACTGAGCGTATAGGATTAGCAGCGTTTACTAA
This sequence comes from Telmatactis stephensoni, assembly GCA_029948255.1. Classification (NCBI taxonomy): domain Eukaryota; kingdom Metazoa; phylum Cnidaria; class Anthozoa; order Actiniaria; family Isophelliidae; genus Telmatactis; species Telmatactis stephensoni. The sequence goes on along the minus strand of JALIZF010001606.1, from coordinate 115,056 downwards.
AGGCTTGGCAAAAATGAATGCTCCTGAGCATCTGATACGCAACAAAGACAGAAAAAACGTTTTGAGAGAATTAAAATCGGGTGTACAACATCAAGTGTCTCCAACGAAGGCAACGGCGTAACGCCACCCAACGAACAGAGAACCTCCAACGAAAGCAACAGCGTAACGAAATGCAACGAACAGAGAACCTCCAACGAAGGCAACGGTGTAACGCAACGCAACGAACAGAGAACCTCCAACGAAGGCAACGGTGTAACGCAACGCAACGAACAGAGAACTTCCAACGAAGGCAACGGCGTAACGCAACGCAACGAACAGAGAACCTCCAACGAAGGCAACGGTGTAACGCAACGCAACGAACAGAGAACCTCCAACGAAGGCAATGGCGTAACGCAACGCAACGAACAGAGAACCTCCAACGAAGGCAACGGTGTAACGCAACGCAACGAACAGAGAACCTTCAACGAAGGCAACGGCGTAACGCAACGCAACGAACAGAGAACCTCCAACGAATGCAACGGTGTAACGCAACGCAACGAACAGAAAAACTCCAATGAAGGCAACGGTGTAACGCAATGCAACGAACAGAGAACCTCCATCGAAGGCAACGACGTAACGCAACGCAACGAACAGAAAACCTCCAACGAAGGCAACGGTGTAACGCAACGCAACGAACGGAGATCTCCCATCGAACGGAGCAGCGTAGCGCAACGCGACGAACAGACACTCATCAACGGAAGCCACGATGTAACACAGCACAAGCCTATTAGCGAACTGCAACAGAATGAAGAATCAAGGATGTTCAACATGTGTTCCACTCCTTACCCTGTTACCACGCAGCTGTCAGAACAGACCTTCAGTAGTTTGCTAGCCACCCAGATCGAACAGCACAAAGAAATGCTAACATCCCACCAAAAAATGACAGCAGCCATGAGGTTGGCTTTTTTGTTTCCAAAAATATAACAAGCTCATTAAGACGCGATCTTTCTTGTACCCAAAATGATTTCGAATCCCTATGGATTGAGATTGAGTGTGACCTTCATCACAATATCGTTTGTGGTGTCTTTTATAGACACCCTAACACCAATTATGAAAGCTTTTTTGAATATCTTTGTAATTGTTTAGAAAAAGTAAACAATGAAAACAAATACTGTGTTATTATGGGAGATTTTAACATTGACTTATTAAATACTTCTCATTCAGCAACTGAAGAATTACTAAACACTCTTGAAACGCATTTCTTTAGCCCACATATTTTACAGCCAACTCGAATCACTCACCATTCAGCAACCCTTATTGACAATATATTTTTTAACTCCATTACACATCATACTATTAGCGGTAATATATACTATGACCTCACCGATCATTTACCAAATTTTTTAATTATCAATAAATTTTCAGCTCTTCCCAAGCAATTCAAAATTTACAAAAGGGACTACTCCCATTTCAACGAATCGGACTTTCTTGAGGAAATTAAATCAATCGATTGGAATAAGGAACTGTCACACTTTAATGATCCCTCTGGGAGGTTTGACAAATTCTATTCGACACTGTCTAGTATTGTCGATAAGCATGTTCCGTGTAAACAATTAAGTATAAAAGACATTAAACAATTATCCAAACCCTGGATAACAAAGGGGTTAAGAATATCTATCGATGTCAAAAACAATTTATATAGGAAGTATTTAAGAAATAGGTCTTTGTATTATCATAATAAATTCAAAACGTATAGAAATAAGCTGAACCACTTGATAAAAATAAGTAAGTCTTGCTATTACAAAAAGTTTTTTGCCGATAATAAATCTAATCTCAAAAATACCTGGAAAGGTATTAGAGAAATTGTTGGATATAAACGTGGTAATTCAAATGTTCCTTCGAAAATAATTACAATCGATAAAGTTGAGCTTACAGATTGTAAGGCAATCGCAAATGCCTTCAATGAGTTTTTTTACTAACATTGGTAGTTCGCTTGCAAATTCTATTCCTCCAACATCAAGATCCCCTTTTGACTTTATGCCACCGCCTACAGCACAAAGTTTTCAATTCTCGCCAATCTCTACAAATGAAATTGAGAAAGAAATTGACAATCTGAGTGTTAAAAAATCTACAGGCCCCTATAGCATCCCAATATATTTGCTAAAAACAATTGGCAAATTGATCTCGAAACCCCTTTCAGATATATATAATACATCTCTCTCTAATGGCTTAGTTCCTGATAGTTTCAAGCTAGCTAGTGTGATTCCCGTATTCAAAAAAGGTTCGCACCTAGATGTAAATAATTACCGCCCAATTTCGCTGTTATCGATATTTAATAGGTTACTTGAAAAACTAGTTTTCAATAGGTTACTAGACTTTGTAAATAAAAACAATATTCTCTTCAATAAACAATTTGGCTTTCGACCTAAACATTCTACCCTTCAAGCTATCTTATCGATAACGGATAAAATTCAATGTGCCGTCGAGGAGGGTGCGTATTCGTGTGGCATCTTCCTCGATTTGAGCAAAGCATTTGATACGGTTAATCATGGGATTTTATTGCAAAAACTTGATCATTATGGTATACGAGGAACTGCTCAAACTTGGTTTTTTTCTTATTTAAGTAACAGAAGACAATTCGTATCTCTAGGGAATACAAAATCTGACGAGACTTCAATACATTGTGGTGTTCCCCAAGGTTCAGTCCTAGGACCGATCTTGTTTCTCTTGTACATAAATGATTTTCAAAACTCATCCGATATATTTGACTTTCACCTTTTTGCTGATGACTCCAATCTTTTCTACATGAATAAAAACTTGCATTCTCTAGAAACAATTATTAACAGTCAATTGCAACGAGTTAATAGCTGGCTCTGTGCAAACAAACTTCTACTGAATGTTGATAAATCAAAGTTCGTTGTTTTTCACCCAGTGCAAAAGAAAATCGTTTATGATATACGTCTGCAAATTGACAACAAATACATTAAACGTGAAACTGAAATGAAATATTTAGGAATAACTCTAGATAGTCATCTTAATTGGAAGTCCCATATATCATTTGTATCGAGTAAGATAAAACGTAGCATTGGCATAATATGCAAAGCCAGACATTATGTAAACTTAGACATCCTAGTCAATTTATATTATTGCTTAATCTATCCATATTTGATTTACGGTATTGTTGCATGGGGTCACACGTATCAATCAACAATCAATCCTCTCCTTATTCTTCAAAAGAAATCATTACGCCTAATGACTTTTAGCAACTTCGATGCTCATTCAAATCCTATTTTTCTAAAATTAAAAATCCTTAAGTTCCCAGATCTTGTTTTTATTTACACGGCTCTGTTCATGTATGACTATGACTCAAACAACTTGCCTAGTACCTTTGATTCGTATTTCTTGCAGGTTAACCAAAAACATCGGTACAGTACTAGATTAGCATCAAAAAACAGCTATTCTTTACCAAAAATTAAAACTAATTATGGAAAATTCAATATCAAATTTTGTGGTGCAAAAATTTGGAACTCAATAAGTGAGTCTACAAAAAAATTAAGTAGGACAAAATTTAAGGAAATGCTTAGCAACGATTTGCTCAAGACCTACGTCGATTAGTATTTCAATCGATGTTGGTCTAATGATATTCCTTATACTCTCGCTATCTTAAATACAAACTAATTCGCACTAGTTAAGTACTATCAACTTTGATTAATTATATAGTTTCATCAGAGGTTGATAGTATTTAAGCGGTGACTATCAACCTTATTATAAATATAATATATACAATCATTCTAATTAATATCAACTTGATCCATCTTATGTATTTTTCTATAGAAGTTCTATCTTGTATTTTGTATGTTTTCTTTTTTCTACATTTTCATCTTTTTGTCATAATAATCCATCTGACCATAATAACTGTAATAACCAAAATGTAAGCCACCTATCTCGGTTAGCCAGATATGGTTATTATAGGTGGCTTGTACCTAAATTTCCGTTTTATGTTATATTCATGTAAAATATTTATTCATGTAATTGTGGTACTAAATAAACATATTGTTGTTGTTGTTGTTGTTTGGTTACCACAGCCAAGGGTGCCTTTATTTAAAGGAGATGTAATTGAGTACAAATCCTTCATCACGGCATTCGACACGCGCATCAAGTCAAGAACTCCAAGCCAGGCAGACTTACTTTACTACCTTCATCAACAGCTTGTAGGCGAACCGAAGGACTTAGTCGAAGGATGTTTACACCTTGACCCAGAGGAAGGTTATACTGAAGCAAGACGGCTTTTGGACAAGGAGTACGGTGATTTGTATAAAGTATCGGTCGCATACATTCACCAAATACAAAGCTGGCCTTCCGTAAGGTACGATGATGCCGCAGCCCTAAAGAAACTTTCACTCCTTCTTGTGAAATGTAAAAACGCAATGAAGAATATTTCCTACATGGACGTTCTCAATCACACCCCGCATATGCAGGCCATCGTTCAGAAGCTGCCGGCGTACCTCCAGAGCAAATGGAGAGACAGAGTCCTCAGTATAAGACAGAACCAAAGATGCGTTAACTTCTCAGATTTAGTACAGTTCGTGGAACACGCCGCAGAGACGAGTAACGATCCAGTGTACAGCAGGGAAGCTTTATGCAAACTAGATGAAAGGAAGAAGACTCTCAGAAGCGCGGAGCAAACCAGTAAGAAACCTTCACCACAAGGTAAAGGGGGGACCACCAGAAGTCTAGCGACGTCTTTAGCTAGTCCAAAGAATAGCCCAGACGGGGCCGGGTCTACACACGGGACTGGGTCTACACAAAGCGTCATGTCCACAGGCCAGCAGGAGAACAAATCTTTGAAGTGTCCTTTATGCAACAAATCACACGATTTGGAAGAGTGTAAGGATTTCTTGAGCAAGAACCTCGCAGAGAGAAAGAAATTTATCACTGAAAAGAACCTTTGCTTCGCCTGCTTCGGCACAAGTCATCGATCCAAGGGTTGCACAAATAAAAGAACGTGTTCAAGATGTAACAAGTCTCACCCAAGTCATCCGCCGTGTCATTGGTAAAAAATGTGAAACAAATCTGTGCAAGGGGAGGATTCAATCTCACCAAGTTCATATGCAACAATCGAGCAGTCCTAGAGTCGATCCCCAAAGATCAAAGGTCCAAGGAAGCCAAAACCCTTGATTTACAGCACGACGACTTACCTATAGAACGAGCTCTAGGAGTGCAGTGGAGCGTAGAATCCGATAAGCTTGGATTCCGCGTGACCATCAGCGAAAAGCCTCTGACAAGACGAGGGATATTGTCTTCAGTGTCTTCCATCTACGACCCACTTGGCATTGTCGCGCCATTCACCTTGTTAGCCAAGAAGTTGCTCCAAGATCTCTGCCGTGAACGAGACATCGGATGGGACGCCGAAGTGCCAGAGAAATACTTAGTCCAGTGGGAAAGGTGGAGAAGACAACTCCCCTTACTAGAGACGTTAGCCTTAGACAGATGTTTGAAACCTGATGGGTTTGGTGAAGTTGTATCGCAACAAGTCCATGTTTTCTCTGACGCAAGCTCAACAGGTTATGGCGCAGTATCCTACCTTCGCCAGCAAGATGACAAAGAGCAGATACATTGCTCATTTCTGTTAGGAAAGGCACGTCTTGCTCCAGTGAAAACCACCACCATACCATGCCTAGAATTAACGGCAGCAACGGTCGCTGCACGAGTGGGTGAGATGCTCAAGACGGAGCTCGATGGCGATCCTAACCTGAAATATCACACAGATTCCACAACCGTACTTCGTTATTTAGCCAACCAACAGACGCGTTTTAAAGTATTTGTAGCCAATTGTGTGCAAACAATCCTCAACCTATCAGACGTAAACCAGTGGAGGTATGTCAGCACCAAAGAGAACCCTGCAGATGACGCGTCTCGAGGTCTAGATGCTAAATCACTTCTACAGAACGAGACATGGCTTCATGGCCCTGCGTTTCTCTGGAAACCTGAAGAAGAGTGGCCTGCTCAACCATTCTCCCTGAACGAATTCGACGATGATGATCCTGAAGTCAAGGCTCCAGTGACCAGTACCGCCACTAGAGCTACCCCTGAAACCAGCAAGGCAGTCGACAAGTTGATTCATTACTACTCTGATTGGTACCGTCTGAAACGGGCAGTAGCCGTGTACTTACATCTCCGCAAGTTACTCCTGTGTCGTAAGCAAGACAGATGTAACTCAAACGGAGACTCCAAATCAGAGAGTCAAAGAAATCACGTGAAACCACAGCCTTTAACAGTTCACGACCTCAAAGAAGCTGAAGTCGCTATAATCAGATACGTCCAGCGTGACTCCTACAAGACAGAGATCGAGTTGCTTGAAGTCAACAGTCAAGATCTTAGATCGTCGAAAAGACAACTCAAGAAGTCCAGCTCCATCTCCAAACTCAATCCATATCTTGACAAGGGAACCCTGCCTGCGTGTTGGCGGCAGACTAAGCAGAGCAGATATAGGTGACGACAGCATGCATCCTGTCATCCTCCCAAAGAGTAGTCATGTCACAACACTCATCATAAACGACACCCACAAGTCTCTGGGCCATGCTGGTCGAGGTCACGTCCTTGCGAGACTGCGCGAACAATACTGGATTGTTAGTGCGAACGCCGCCGTACGTCATGAGATCTCAAAGTGTGTAAGATGTCGCCGTCTAAGAGGAAAGCCCGATGACCAAAAGATGGCGGATCTGCCTAAAGAAAGAGTCTCCCCAGCTCCACCCTTCACATTCACAGGCGTCGACTACTTTGGTCCCTATGTAATCAAAGATGGTCGTAAAGAAGTGAAGCGATATGGCGCCTTGTTTACGTGTCTGTCTAGCAGGGCAGTCCATATCGAGATATCCAATTCCCTGGAAACTGATTCCTTCATGCAAGCTTTAAGGAGATTCATTGCGCGTCGAGGCACAGTGAAGATGTTGAGGAGCGACAATGGTACCAATTTTGTTGGTGCTCACGCCGAGCTCCGCGAAGCAATGAAAGAAATGAATCATGAGCGCATCCAGGAGAAGCTACAAAGACACGAGATCGAGTGGGTATTCAACCCCCCTGCTGCTAGCAATTTCGGTGGCGTATGGGAGAGGCAGATTCGGACGACGAGAAAGATTCTCTCTGGTCTTCTAGCAGAGCACGGGCAAAGGCTCGACGATGAATCCCTACGAACGCTGATCTGCGAAGTGGAGTCTGTAATCAACTCAAGACCGCTAACGTTCGTTTCCAGTGACCCAGACGATCTCCAACCATTAACCCCGAACCATCTCTTGACGAACAAAGCCACGGTCGTTCTCCCGCCACCTGGAGATTTCCAGAGAGAAGACGTTTACATGAGACGCCGATTGAGGAGAGTGCAGTACCTAACTAATCTCTTCTGGTCGAGATGGAATACCGAGTACTTAACCACCTTACAGCAGCGCCAAAAGTGGCAGCATCCAAGCCGAAATCTAGCTGTCGGTGACGTTGTACTCTTGAAGGACGACAGTGCTCCCCGAAATAGCTGGCCTATGGGAGTCGTCGAGAAAGCTGAAGCAGACAAGCAAGGACTTGTTCGAGCAGTTGAGGTTCGAACGAAGACGTCGAGGCTAAGAAGACCTGCTAACAAGCTAGTCCTTCTCCTTCCCGTAAAGGAACAATAAATGAGTCAATTATTATGTTATTATTTTTAGTTATATTTAGTGTTACTGTTCATTTTGGATAAGGTAAACCTAGTAGGTTTACAGGGCCGGGAATGTCGCGGCTATACCGCTCAAGGACTAGGAACTAGATTATTTGATTTAATTTGTTGATTTATTGTGTGACTATCAATTATTGTATCATATTTCACTTTTCACGAGGACACGCGTCAATCGTATTAACATGTAGCCAGAAGGGACAAAATGTAAGTTTTTACGTTGTTTTAACTTCTCGTAATCGTTTTCTAGTTATGTAACGTAGTGTATTAATGTCTATTCCTAGTTGTGAACCGCTAAACACTTGTGTACGAAGTCTATACGAATTAACAATGTAAAGTAAAGAGTTCATTGGGACGCGTGTGTGTATACTTGTTATCATTCAGCGCGTATCACAACGATTCTGCAGCTACACCCTCTAATCATGGGTTTGGCTGATACTCCCAATATGTGGTTTTTAAAGAATGACTTGCGCAAGCGCCGTGCTATCTCATGTGATCTCTCGCCTTCTGCTGTCATGTGATAGAATTCCAATCAAACTTCAACTTACAGGTAAGTCTCGTTTAATTTTCTAATTATATCAAGAGATCTGAGTATACTAGCTTATATCTGAGTAAACCAGCAGTTAAATATATTTTTTAAACAGGATTGAACACTTACCACTAACAAAATGATTGCTACATACGCGTGTATGTGCTATCTTCTCCTCCGTCAAGTCAGCACGCGAGATATTTGCGATCCATTTTGTCGGAGTTTTTTGGACAGTTCTTTGGTTTTTTCTCCTTCTCGTGTAATCACCTTTGGGAATCTATAGAAGCTGTACTCTTTGTCTCTTGTAGCATTATGACCGCAGCCAAAAACAATGCATAAAACAGGCATTATTTCAACACAATAGAGTAAGCGATGTAGCGTGACTCGCGGTCACGAACTTTTGTATATCAACCAACATGGTGGATTGCTAATTTGCATAATTGGTGTGACGTAGATTGAGAACGAATAATTGTACCGTTTCAGAAATTGATTTTAGCGACACATGACCTCTAAATTCATTGACAAATTTCACGAAGTCTTCAGTTTTTTTTTAATATCACTTAAGATCACCTCTGGAGAAAAGTCAACGTTTCCGTGTTTTCGTTTACCAGAAGCCATGATTTTTGAAAAGGCGTCCTGAATGGACGGGAAAGCCTGGTACGAGGGTAACTACGATACTACGGTACTACGTTCAAACATTCACATACTTTCTATGTATATATACTTCCTACTACGGAAATACACGTAGGAGGAGCATAGTAAGAGAAAACATCCGTCGTATAACAAGCCTCTTATGACCACTTTCCAATTTTGACCTATTTTCATCCAAGTACCCCTTTAAGATATTTTTGCAGTGATGCAATGTTTTTTCCTCGAACTATTTGACAGTGTCACTGAAAGTATGTACTATCACAGATTCTATCCTTGTGACGGTCCCATATTCAATTCGACGACAGGCTCACAATTAAATTACGTTAAAGCAGACTTGATATAGCAAACTCGATCGAATGCACAGAATCACGAAAAAAATGTATTACTTTTGCTTGGCATAAAAGTTGCATTCTTTGAATTTGTAGGAGCGTTCGAGTTGAATATTTCCGCACGGTCGATCAGCACGTGAGTAATGTGACAACAGAAAAAGCATGCAAATATGTGTGACTCGACTCAAACTACACGGCGAAATCAACACTGCTTTAGCAAACAACCGCGGCAGAAGCAAATGCAAATATACCTAAGTTTGAAATTTTATTTGAGCACCTCAGAGGTATTCTTTCGATTACCAACTTGGAACCATAATTGGACATATTCTGAATAATTAATAGCGGAAATTCAAAGAAAATTCATCGACGATTTTTTAATTAGCGCATTCAGAAGCAAACATTTCAGGTTTTGCGAGAAAAGGAACAAAAATATTACATGACTTGTACCACTCTTAAAAATCATTGCCTTGGCTGAATCTATTGAAAATCTCAGAAAGTGTAAAACTAAGTCTTGGCAATAACTGGGAGCAAGGATTTCGTTGTATCTTGTCAGAGTGGGTTGTTACTGTAAATAGTACAAAACATATGAATTTTTGTATACAAAAAATAAAACCGTTTTTATTCAAAAACTATGAGTCCGATTTTTTTGACACTGCCTCAGAATGTAGACCTAACTAACAACTTTACCATAGGATATGTGGCTCTAAAAGTTTAGACCGATTTTTCTCGAAAATGAGCTTTAAGTAAAGAAGACGACATAATGATTTCTTCACTAAAATAAAACGGATTTCAATAAAATATACTTTTTTTAAAAACTTCATTCTATATCTAGACAAGTGTGGAAAGATCTTGGCAAAAGACGCTCTGGAGCGGGAGCCATGGCTGTTTAAACGTTGCTAGTTGACCGTGAAAAAAACTAGACCGAGCTACCTTAAATGGACTAAATGCCAACAATGCTCTTCCTGGCTTCCCGGTGGTTTCTTAAATGCCATAACGTACCTATTTTTAAGGTTACTATAAATCATTTATATTTGTTAGCTCTTATCTTGCTAGGGATTTAAGTAAGAAATGTGACACAATCGCTGTTGTACACGTGTTATGTGTTATACCTCCGGTTATCAGTCTGACCTGGAAGCGAGCTAGTACCCACAGTGGCTTTGCAAGGAAGACTATTAGACTATTATACTCATTTTTTCTTAACCAATATGGAACAAAAATCATCAGAGCAAACTTTGAAGGTAAGCGTTATTGGGGCTTTGAAATTCTGTAAATTCTCCGAAGCTTGTCTTGGGAGTTTGTGCAAAAAGGAGTTTCACTCTTTACTTTGACTAGTTCTTGACGGAATACTTTATATGTTTGTTTTTGTCGTATTCAGTTCCAAATTGAAGTGCCCAAATCAAAGGAGAGTCAGATTAGAAAGTTCATCAACCATATAGGTGGTCAAACGGTGCCAGGTGGGTTTAATATTGATCCACATGCACATTGCAATTTCCAACGTCAAAATCCATTAAAAAATTATATCTCGTTTCTACGTCCTTTCAGTTAAAGATGAAGCAGTTGAAAACAATCTGCGTGAGGAAGACCATCTAACAGGAACAACTCCAGAGGAGTTGATGGTGAGAGTCAGAACATTTCTTAATGCCAGGAGGGTCTCAGTGGCCTTTTTGGCATCAAAGATTGTTCAACGTTCACAAGGAACTGTAAGTTCTCTATTGAATAAGCCACCTAAATCATTTCCGTCGGGGGCTGGAAGGGAGCCCTGGAAAAGGCTCCAACATTTTGTTTCTGATGAGGAGCAGCAAGAGAAACTTGTTACTGCTTATAGAGGTGAGTTAAGTTACACAAGAGCTTACAAGCCAGAAAGCTAATCCCGAGTCGATGGCCATTTGATTAAAAACAATTTCTTCTTTTAACAGCGAATAATGATAGTCAAGGACCGAGAGCGAGAGAACAGAAAGCCAAAAAGCCAAGAAGATCATTCGAAAAAATAGAGCTAGCCACTCTCGACACCGTTTTTACTACGTCAAAGTTCCCAAACAACTGGCTCGTAGAGTCCTTTGCCGATTCTATGAATTGTGATAAACAGCAGGTAAAAGACAATTTACTCACCATCTGGTTTTGTATCTCTTATGGCATTCTTGCCATCCAGAAACCAAACAGCTTTTATTTGATGATGTTTATTGCTTGTGTGTCTTCGTAAAGACCATATTGCTTGTGATTTCTTGTCATATTTCAGAGGCACTTGACAAGCCTCACATGTCATGCCTGTCTCAAACATATTTGTTGAAGAAACACTTTTGAATCCCAAAGAGTCCAATTCCTCCTTTATTTATTCAATTTTTGTATGAGGCGCTGTACGACCCATCATAAAACATAAGGACAGTAAAAAGAAACAAACTGCTAGTTTCAGACGCATTTTGATGATGGTTGTTAGTACTAAAAATGTTTGATGCAATAGTGACACTTTTTACAGTAAACCGGAAGTATAAGTATTAGGCATGGGCCGGCATGGCCTTACGCTATCAATGCCTGCTCCCTGGGCTTGCTTTCCAGGCAATGTGGTAACTTTGGTTATACCAGGAATCTACTAGCGCAAAAGAGCCGCGATTGCACGTTTTGACACCCGAGTAGGTAAAAACCATTGCATCATTTCAAAGAATGCCAATCATTCAAAAACTCACAACCTTCCGTATTTTAATCAACAGATACACAATTGGTTTCAAAATCATCGCCAATTGGAGCGATGTGGGCAATACAAGCCAGGCCAATACAAATTTTAGTTGTCCTGAGCATTAGTTACTTTAGATTCAGATTTTCTAGTTAAAAAAAATGATTATAATTTGATTTACTATTATCATGTTTTTATAATAAAGTTTTAATCTTATAAATAGCTGTATTCGATGTTCTCATCAATGAAAGATGCCTTTAAAACGACTGCAGCTCCACGTGTTAGTTTTATCTTGATGTTGACTGGCAGGTTGAGACCTCCACCACATATATCTTCCTCGGCGATCAGGGAATGGCGACCCAGACACAGTGCTGCAAAGAAATGAAAAACTCAGTGAATACTTAAAATAATGAGTATTTAATGTCAGTATTAAATGTTATACATTAAATTACAATGGGTTCACCACAAGGACTGTCTTTATGCGGGGTAATGACTAATGTTAAAACGAATAACTGTACTGAAAATGAGATGACATACACAGGCCACGGTTAAACTCTGGTGTTTTAACAAATCAAATTCAGTTACTTCTTGCGAGCAACTCACCATTCTGTCACTGCAGATAGTAGAGACTTTAAGCAACTCACGACGACCGCATAGTCGACGCCGGACGTGAACATGTGAGACTGGATCGAGGTCGGCGTCCTTTGGCGGGAAATACAAAACTAAGCAAATGCGAAGACGACGCCATTTTCCCTAGGATAGTAGTAGTAATTTTTGTTGAATATGACGTCTTTGAAAGCCACCAGAGAAGCCTTATTTTTTGCATATTGCGAAGGATGGATAGATGATGATGAATTTCTAGTTTTAACAGAGTTAAACACTTCAAATAACCTTGATTTTCCCTACGACTCCTATCAGCAATTCGACCTTGATGATATCGACGAAGCTGAGTGTATCGCCGAGTTTCGCTTTGAAAAGCGTCACATTCTGCAACTAGAAGAAGTGTTACAGATTCCAGCAACGATGAAATGCAATCAAAGATCGATTTTTTCGGGAACGGAAGGACTCTGTATGCTGCTAAAAAGGCTCTCTTACCCTTCCAGATACTCAGATCTTATTCATCGTTTTGGCAGACCAGTTCCTGTAATAGCCATGATAACTAACAAAGTTCTAGACTACATATATGAAACTCACAACCATAAGATAACTGACTGGAATGACGACATTCTAAACCCTGCACTGCTACAAACCTATGCAGATGCAATTTCAGCCAAAGGAGCAGCCCTAAATAATTGCTTTGGGTTTGTCGATGGAACTGTCAGACCTATTTGTAAACCTGGGGAACGACAACGGCTTATGTACAACGGCCACAAAAGGGTACACAGCATCAAGTTTCAATCAGTGGCACTACCAAATGGCCTTATTGCTAACATGTATGGCCCAGTTGGTAAGGGATTCTATGTATTGTTAAGTGATTTGCATTCTAACCCTTTATAAAAAAGAGGGAAGTACAAATTATAAATTCAATTATTAAATTGAAGCACAAGTTATTGTATTGAACACCCTACTACAACTTGCCCTGCTGAATGGGAAATCATTTTTTATCATTACAGAAGGAAGAATGCATGATGCAAGAATGTTGACAGACTCTAGGCTCTTGGTCCATCTTCAGCAAAATGCAATCTCACCAACTAGGCAGCCTCTTTGTATTTATGGGGACCCTGCATACCCACTGAGAGTGCATTTACAAGCTCCATTCAAGAATGCTGTCTTAACTCCCCAAATGCAGCAGTTCAATAAGTCTATGAGTGAAGTCCGCATTGCTGTAGAGTGGTTATTTGGTGACATTATAAATTATTTCAAATTCTTGGATTTCAAAAAAAATTTGAAGGTTGGCTTAAGCAGTGTGGGAAAAATGTATATAGTATCAGCCCTCCTTCGCAATGCTCTCACATGCCTATACGGTAACAGCACATCCAAGTTTTTTGATGTTCAGCCTCCCAGCCTTGAAGATTATTTTGCATAAAAATGTAGTGAAACTCTGTAACACAAATAATGGTTTAATTAACAACAACTTAACTTTTACAAAAAAAGACAAGAAAAAGGTCTTTGAAAAGCTCTCTTATGAAACAAGAGTAGAAACAGTATATCTGTGAAAAATAAGTAACATTAAATTAATAGCTGCTATTTTGTGCTAATTCCTGTTTATTAGTACTACTTTGTATTCTTTAGTCATTTGTATTTCACAGATATACTGTTTGTACTGTTTACAAAACAAAAACTGTGTAAATATGCAGATGTAGAGTAACATGAATAATGCCTGACTGATATCAAAGTTTACAAGTATAGCAAAATATCTAACTCAACAAATGCTATTTTAGTACTACCTTTGATTCAGTTTTACTTTTTTGTTAGCCTTTCCACAATTGCCAACATAGTCTGGCTTTGCTGCTGGCTTTGTTGCATAAAGGCTGATAACATGTCTTGCATCTGTTGACGTTGGTTGACCTGTTGCAGTTGCATTTGTTCCAACAGGCTGTTTTGCTGATCAGAGATTTTTTGCTGGTCAATTCTCTTTTGCTTCATTTCTTCTTGTTTCATCTCCATGTCTCTTTCCATTTTCTCTCTCATGAAGTCAAGGGTTTCTGATCCATTAGATCTTGCTTTCCTCTTCCTCTTCTTCTGGCCTGTCTCTTCATTGTCTTCATTGGTGCGCTTCTTTGTCTCTCCAAGTTTTTCCATAGCCTGAAGTCTCATTTCCTCTGCATTTGCTTTATCTTTCAAATCTTTCTTTTTATCAGATTCTTCATAGTCTAGCTCTGCTTGTGCTTTTTCTTGCTCAGATATTTCCTCTAAAGCAATGTCAAGCTCAGTTGGTTCTGGTACTTCAATCCCAGAGGCTTTTTCCTCTTCTCTTTCTTTAAGTCTATAGTTCTTTATCAAAATCTTTGCACGGTCTCGAACAGCCTTCTGAGTAACTCGGAAGTGTGGTACCACTGTTTTCATAGCATTCAGAGTTTTTGCAATACTTTCCCAGGCCTGTCCACTGTCTCTGCTTCTGCTCTTAAATTTATATGGCTCAACTGCCAGCAGTTCTCTAGCTAGGTGTGTATCATGTTCTTTGTTGAACTTAAAGACAGGCACATTTCTAGAATAAGGAGAAAGATGTATTAAAAGAAAGTACAATATTTCCTACTATGAAATACAAAATGACAAATTGTAATTAAACTTAAAGGTTACAATTCTTTAATAGAATAGCTAAAAAATCCTGATATTTTCTGCTCAAAAATTATTGTATATCAAATATGGTTTTTTAATATGCTTTTGATTGTTTGAATAATTATTACTCTTTTAATACTTCTATCTAAAAGAATATTGGAAAATAAAATCCAAGTACATAAGTTATTTATTTTCTAAACAAAGCTCTGCAGTTGTTTTTGTTCAGTGTTGTGTTTGTCAAAAAGTCATTTTCACAAAGAAAAAAAAAACAAATTTTGACAATTCGTAACCAAAATATTCCCTTATCTATTTAAACATGAAAATAGATGGCGTACATTAACTTACTTAGTCTTATCCGTGATTCCTGAGGTTGAGGCTTGTTCTGCCATGTTGTCGATCTTGCAAATTCACAGCACTGTCAAACTATATGAATCAAAAAAAGCCTCGAAATTAATTCAAATCGCTATGAAAATGCACCTTTATCGCAAGAAAGCCTTCCTAAAACACTTGCATGACATAAAGTTTGGCAAACACGATTATCTGAACAGAAAAAAGCCTAGAATTGCTTACCTTTTTACGACGACTTTATAAGCACATGTCGCCGAACGTCCACATCTGAACGACGACTCGGATTTCTTGTGTGACATGCGCAGTGGCTACCAAAAGTACATTTTTCACTTCCGGTCGTCTGATTTTCCGTCGTCGTCGTCGTTGCTTAAAGTCTCTAGTATCGGCCAAAGTGGACTCACCAACTCTTTTTGGAAGTGTCCTAGCTGCCCTCTTTCATCAGTGACCTTCAGCGCTTTTGCCTTTTCCCCTCTTTTTCTACTTAACAAGAACTTGTCACCAAACTCAACTTGAAAAGGGCACTCATGATAACCTTTAACAATGGACCACGAACCTTTAACATGGACCACGATTGTTTGCCGTGCATCTGCCATGACTGTAAGCTCTGTTCTGAATGACCACATTTGTTCTGGATAATATTTCCGCCAAACAAGTAAAGTATTGTCACCGATGTTAATTGATGGCAATCGATGTAATTAGCGAGCGAGTTCTGTGTGGCTATCGATTGATCATCGATTGGCCAATACCAATCGATATCAATTAAACTAATTTTGATCGATTGATATCGATTTATCGATTAATTTCCGATGATCGATTTTCATCAATTAAGTACACCGGGTGTTCATGGATGTATAAACCAAACCAAAGCAAAGATAAGAAACACTCAAATAAGACGACACAACAACTTTTATTGGAGAGAATTAGATACTACAAACTACACATTTACTATGGTTTCATATCAAACAAGACTTACTGATTACAACTACTGCAGTTCTCTGAAAGATTGCTACAAACTAATTACCCTATTGGAAACTGGAGGGAGTCAAGAGGGTATGCACAAACCTACTTATTGAGAGGAATTGATGAATTCCTCAGTGGTTTTGGAAAGGTACTTCATTGTGAAGCAGAGGAAGCGTAAAGTCAGAGCTGCTTTATACACCATTAATTTTGCTAGTTGAGTTTTATAAAATATTCTAATGTCATAAATTCAGGATACATAACATAAGCATAAAATATGTCTAAGCAATATATTTGTGCATAGCACTGTAATGGATTTTGTTGTATTGTGTCATTCTACAATGTGTTATTAACTTAGTATTGTTATGGTCACAATCCGCCAATCCAAGGTTATTTCCGCCATTTGACACAGACCAGTTAGCGACAATTCATCACCACTACTGGACAGGGAGAGACCTAAAATGAGTAAGCCTGTGAAATTTGAGAGTGATGTGTCAAATACATAAGATACAGCTCTGCAAAGTTGTAGAATTTAACAGAGAATGTATGAGGGGGTGCAAACTTTGCCAATTTTAGTATTTTCCAAAAATCAAATGGCCGTAAGGTACATGGACCAAACCATCACCAACTGAACAACATACAGCAAGGGTCCATGGGCAATGCCATTCAACTTTTCTATTAATAGACTAATCGAATAAACAAATTTTGAGTTCAATTTTCAATTTTTCAAAAATTGAAAATTGAAATTTGGGTTCACTTTTTCACTTTTATTAGATCAATTTGTTGATGGTCTTAATTCCTTTGAAAGTGATTTATTGAATTCGTAACTTATGACCATCTGTCCTTTCATAAATTGAACGGTTGAATTAGCACCTCTAAAACAAATTTTTATTTTTCACTCCCATATAGACATAAAAGTCCAACATGCATGCATCATGCATGTTTTGATGCTTTGAATTTTCAATGACTGTTGACTCCGATAGTTCTCTGTCCCCTCCCATTCACTTTTCCCGCCATTTGTACTCCGATCGTTCTCTGTTACTTCCGGTTCACATTTCCCGCCAATTTGTAATCACGTGACCGTAGTCTTTTTGACATGGGAAGGCAGCAGTTCTTGAGTGGTGGTGTACTGTGAAGACATAGTTAAAACATGTTTGTTTCATTTATTACTAATCGTTTCATTCACTGTCTTGGTATACATGTTTTGAACCATAGTTTCTTCTGGATAGGAAATGTGGATCTATCTACATCGAGAAGGGAGAACTGTGAGGGTCAGAATTGATGATTTAAGCATTGAAAGGATTAAGCTTATTTTTCAGGTAAGAATATTTTAGCAGAGTTACTTGACTCATTTAATAGGCAAAAAATTATATCATGCATCGTCATGTTTTTAATATGCGTATTCACTGTTCTCTATTATCAGATCAAATTGAGCCCGAGTGAGTCACAAACCAGATAGGCCACTGATTAAGGAAACTTTTCTTTTCGCGGCTCCAAACATCCAGCATAAATAAATATGTCTGTCACGTTGGCCTTACCACTGGTGTACTGACGTATGGCACCTACGCACTGTACTAGGACCAAATATTTCACTTGTTAACTAAAATATTTTTTGTCGTGACAAAAATCTTGTTTGTCACGATTGTTCTGCTTCGAGGCAGAACAACAAAATAGTTTTGTTTGTCCTCAATTTTTTTTGGAAATGATTAAAAAATCTATTGCACTTCAAAGCTACCTTTGTAACAAAGAAGGTTTTGTCCTTGTGCGATTTGTACCACTGCCATGCTAAAACAGCAAATTTGGAACTCGTCAACTACACGCAGCGACTTATGGCACTCAATTTACTACCTCTTGAGTTCAGACGTGAGATCAACGACCTCATTCTGCTTTACAAGATTCAAAGCGAAACCATAAGCTTCTCTTCCAACCTGCTCATCCAGTCAACTTCTGGATATAGTACACGCAACTTTGATTCTACAAACTATAGACCGATTTCTCACCACACACAAGACTATTACTGGCAGTCCTATTTTCCCAGAACTGTTACACTGTGGAACTCTCTGCCAATGGACATTAAAAAGGCTAATAATATATCTACATTTAAAAAGCAAATTCAATTATTCTACTTTAATAAATTAACTCTGTACCGTCCTCCATAGATTCATAGCCACAGCTACATAGGCACTTTATCTAATCATTTAGTGTTTGTAAGGATTTAAGTTCATGTTTTATTTTTTGGGGGGTAAAAATTGTCAATTGGGACTCTCGTCCTATTATTTTTACCTGTCACCAGAACATTCGTTGATGTAATTTATGGCATGTATGTTGAAGTTACTTTTGTTTTTTTTCCTCGTTATTGTATGTAAATGTTTGCTTGACGAATTCAATTAAACTCAATTAAACTAAACTTATAACAAGAGGTGAGTGGAGATGTTATTTGAGCCACTCCAACTGTTGCGTGACAAGAAAATTGACAAACTCTGGATCATAGTTTTACCGTCTTAGATGCCTTTATGATTACTAGTTCACTACAGTAGAGACCACCCAAGACAGTACATGATTGTTTAATAGCACATAAAACAGTTATAGATATGGATGCCAAAGTCGAATCACTGCTTTATACCACAACTGATTCACAAGTGATTGAAATAGCTGAAACACTTGAGATTGAAGCTGATCTTGCTAATAAAAGCAAGAGAGAAAAGGTCACTCATTTGAAAAACTACTGAAAGCAAATTGGAAGAAGATGGTGAAATGGTAAATAAAAGCTTGCTACTTAAGAGTTCAATTGCAAGGATTCATGACCACTAGAGATAAGCAAGTCTAAGAAAGCTTTGATTCAATTAGAAAAGGAACACGATGCGCTTAAGAAAAAATAAGAACAGGAAATGGAGGAATTGCTTACAAAATTAGAATCTGCAAAAACCAAAGTCAACCCGACGAGTGAGGGTAAAGGAGAAGGCAGCCCCCAAAAAGAATGATTTAGATGATTCACAAATAATCGTGAAGCTCCAGTACCAATCGCTACTCTGCAGCGAGTTCAAGATTGCGAGCCAGGGCAAACAGACAAGCTGCCTTTATATCCCTAACCCATCAAATTGACTCTGGTTTAAAGAGGGGATATAAAGAAATAGAAATAGCCGATGCTATTATTCGGTCAATTTCCTCGCATAGTAGTCTTAGAAGTTATGAAGAGACCCTTCAGGATCTCTCCCTTGCCAAGCTAAGAAAGATTCTGCGAGTCCATTACAGCGAAAAAAAACGGCTGAATTATATCACCAATTAGCCATGTGTCAAAGCCAAAAGGAAACTCCGCAACAGTTCTTGTTAAGATCCTTGGACCTACAGAGCAAGGTCATCTTTGCCAGTCAGGAAGCTGACTGTGAGGTCAGCTATGACACTAACTTACTCCAGAAAACATTCCGTAATGCGTTTGAGACAGGCCTGAGGACCAACCAGTGCAAGGTGTCGAGGAATATTTCTAGTATATCTTTCAACGCATATAGATAACACTGCGAAAGCAGTAGGGGTGCTTTATAATTAAGTATTTTAATTATTCAGGATTAGTATTGGCGTAACAGAAGGGGTGTGTCATGCATTGTAACCATACAACTAGCCTAGATGATGTTATACAGGCAGATTGATTGATTAAAAGGATTGTACGAGAATGTTGTAACAAGAGTTGGGCAATAAACGATTTTAGAACAAGCCATGCTGAACGTGTCGTGGTAAAATTCCATGAAACCTGGACCTTCGAGCTGGATGGAAAGGAGGAAGAATTGAATTATGGCTGACTTATCAAAGAAGAAGAAAATCAGAGCGGGTCATCAGGGAGCGGCAAGAAAACTGCTCCAACGAGTCAAGGAAAGATTGTCCGATGAGGACCAACACAGCTTTGAAAGGCAATGGATCCTGCAAGGTATCGTGAGTCTGAAGGAGAAGGAAGATACTTTAAGTTGGACAACAACATAATGGAATTACTCGATCTCGGTGACGAGACAACAGACATCGAAAAGGAAATTGCTGAGTGCGACGACTTAAGCGCAGAAATCGGAGAAGCCATCATCAGGCTGGAGGAATTGTTGAAGGGTAAGAGCTCCCAATCCTTACCCTCTCAGGATCTGGATAACTCAAACGTGTCGGGTGATGTGCAAAGGGTGACAGTAAAGCTACCGAAACTACAAGTACTGAAGTTCAACGGAACTATTTACAAGTGGCAAGAGTTTTGGGATTCATTCGAAAGTTCTATTCAAAACAATGAGGGGCTTTTAGAGGTGGACAAGTTCTAATATCTAAGTGGGCTCCTGGAGGGACCAGCCAAGCTGACCATTGGAGGGTTTTCTCTAACAGCAGCGAACTATGGAGCCGCAGTTGAGCTTCTAAAGAACAGATATGGGAAGAAGATATAAAAGAATTAATTGGACTTCAACCAGCTTTTAATGACAAAGATATACAAGGGTTGAGAACGCTCTACGATAGTTGTGAAACACACTTCCGAGGATTGAAGGCACTGGGTGTGGACGAGCGCTCTTATGGAGAAACTCTCAGAGTCCTTCAGGTCGACAATAACAAGAGGGAATGATTTTCTTGAATGGTCAATGGAAGACTTACTGAAAGCGTTTGTTAAAGAACTGGAATGAAAAGAACAACACCAAGCTATTTCGACGAAGGAATTTGCGACAAGAAAACCTCGATTACGTGACAGGAAGCCGTAACTAGGAGTCCAACGGTGCCTACTGCCTTGGATATGCAACTTCCTGTCAAACAGAAAGTAAAGAGTAAAGCTGGGGGAGTTCATTTCCAGTTGGTCAAGCGTAAATGTTGGAGTTCCCCAAGGAACCAAGTTGGGTCCCATCCTTTTTTTGGTCATGGTTAATGACCTCCTTCCACCTAACTGCTCATTCTGGAAATATGTGGATGACCTATCTATCTCAGAGGTCATACCTAGAAATGGAACGTCTACTATCCAATCTACTCCACTTCGAATTACATGAAACTCTATCCTAAGAAGTGTAAAGAACTGACGGTCTGCTTCTTATGCAACCCTCCTGTGTTGTCCCAACTCGTTATCGATGACACTCCTGTAGAGGTTGTGGACAGCCATAAAGTCCTTGGTGTCCTAATCCAGAATGATCTGAAATGGTCCAACCATATTGAGTACATAACCAAGAAGGCTGCTAAACGACTATATATTCTTTGTGTACTACGCCGAAATGGTTTACCACCTGACGATCTGTTAAGCATATATAGGGCCTTAATACGATCAATCTTGGAATACGCGTGCCCTGTGTGGCATTCCAGTCTCCCATCGTACCTTGCCGATAAAATTGAACAGATACAAAGGAGAGCCTTCAGGATCATCTATCCGTACCTGTCTTACCGATCTGCGCGTGAGGTTCTTGAATGCCCTACTCTTTTGGACAACAGACAACGCTTATGTTTGGATGCCTTCAAGAAAGTCAAAAGTAACAGTTCCTCTCAGTTATCAAGTTTAATCACCGAGACGAGAATAAACACGCATGGCCGCAACTTACGCAATAGTTGTAATCTTTCTCTTTATAAGTGTAACACTGAACGATTTAAACAGTTTTTTTCCGTCGATGACTGTCTTTTTCAACCAATGAAAAATTATTATTATTATTATTATTTATATTTTTACCTTGTCTTACACGAATTCATATTTACATATTTTATATTTCATTAGTTATATATTTGTAAATACAAAGTATTTCACATACCTGTGCCATTTTGTATGACAATAAACCATTATTATTATTATTATTATTATTATTATTATTATTATTATTATTATTATTATTATTATTATTATTATTATTATTATTATTATTATTATTATTATTATTATTATTATTATTATTATTATTATTATTATTATTATTATTATTATTATTATTATTATTATTATTATTATTATTATTATTATTATTATTATTATTATTATTATTATTATTATTATTATTATTATTATTAGGCATGATTCTATTCTAAATTTCTTGGCAAAATCTCTCAAATCTGTCAGCCACTCATCCCTTTATGCTGATTTACCTGATTTTAGAAGTCCCTCGATAATTACAGACGATGAATACCGCCCTGATCTACTGCTTGTCAAACCTGGTTTATTATACGTTCTTGAACTAACAGTGGGTTTTGAATCAAATCTCCAGAATAACATTGAACGGAAAAAAGTTAAATACGAAGTCCTTTTCAAAAACTTAAAACGTCAGTTCAAAAACGTGATATTTGTAAATCTTTCTGTGAGTGCTCTAGGTGTGTTTGCCAATGATTCATCAAGCTTTATAACAATGTTGGATGATCTAGGTGTCGATGATAAATTTAAAAAGTATATCGTAAGATCGATTGTAAAGATTGCTATCAGAACTATGTATTACATATTTTGCTGTAAGAACAAGACATGGACGAATCCAGAACTAATGAAATATTGTTAAGGAATTTTTTTTTTATTTCAAGTTTATGTAAATGTTGAATGTATCTAGTTTATGACAATATTGTTAATCAAGTAGCCAATTGTATTTCACCTATAAGTAGAGAGATTTACAATTGCACGTACATGTAACAAAACATAAAAATAAAGTTTTCATTATTATTATTATTATTATTATTATTATCTTACACCTGTAGTGTGAATAAAATCTCCACTCAGGTTGTCTATTTATAGAAATTCCGTATTATTATTATTATTATTATTATTATTATTATAATAATCATCGCATTGAGCAGAGCCACGTTCAGACGTGCTCTGTACATGTATATCGTTTTATTGCTTTTTTTCGTACTTGAATCCGTTGTGTTATATTACTTTGTCATCTACAAAGTCTACCAACGTTTTGGATCATGATTCGTTCAAGTCTTGTGGTTCTGTTATTGTGTTTTGTCGTTTGTTCGTTTTGTGGTAAAGACTTCGTTACGCTGGGTCGCCATTCATGGAGATGTAAACAACGACTCAACCAGGCAGATCAAGGTCAATCAGGTAATGCCGCAAGGCAAATGCCTGTTATCCATTCACCAAGAGCTATTGTTAACTCTAATGTCAAGACGTGTTGCTGTGGCAAGATTTGTAAAGGAATTAGGGGACTTAAGATGCACCAACGCAGCTGTAGAATTGTGCTGGGGTTAGACAAAGAGCTACGTTCTGATTTGGAGGAACAAGATTATGAGAATTCTTCACAAGTACATGATTTTAATGATATTGACTCTGTTAACACAGATGATGACCATTTTCCTGTCTTGAAAAAAGGCATAAATCTCCCTAAATCTGATTCTGAATGGTCAACGGCTAACAATTATTTCAAATCTGTTATATTTTTGAATGGGCCAATCAGGTCACAAGATTTAAATTCAAGTATCAAGTTCTTAAATGAAGTCATATACAACTATTTTGCTGATACCTGTGGCTACGTTGTGAATTTGAATAACAAGTCCTTCGTTGAAAAGTATAAAGATCATACGGTGAAAGATTTGAAGAAAATTTTGAAACAGTTGAAATCTACTGGGGGTGACACTGATGAAATCAAGTTTGTGTCGCGGTCATTGCGTGACAAGTTGCGTAAGGACCTATCAACATCAACACAAGAGCATGATGTATTAGATCACGACAAATTCATTGGTAAAAATTTCTGGGGCTACGTCAAAAATGTTCTAAATAAAAAAGATTCCGTGTTTCCTTCCTTCTCCATGTCAGACTGTGCTTCATATTTCCGTAAGACTCTTACTTCAATCAACCCTAACAAAATGTTTATCATTCCAAATTGGATTCCAAGTTTATCAGCTCCTGAAGTTGCCTTTAACCTTGACCCTCCTACTTATGATCAAGTTACTAATGTCATCCGTAAAATGAAAGCGTCTGGTTCCCCTTGTCCTCTTGATCAGCTGTCAATAATTTGTTTCAAACGATGTCCTATTTTACGAACATATTTAGCTGAACTTATACGTCTGGTCTGGTCGTCTGGTACTGTTCCCACTGAATGGAAGAGAGCATGCACGATACTTATCCATAAAAAAGGTGACACTAGCATCCCTTCTAATTTTCGTCCCATCACTCTGGAGTCCATACCATTAAAAGTTTTTACATCTTGTCTTCGAAATGCCATCTTCTCTTTTCTCAAAGGTAACAACTTCATTGAACATGATATTCAAAGAGGTTTTACCCCTGGTATATCAGGTACTTTAGAACACACTTCTCAAATGGCCGATATAATCAATAAAGCACGTATCAAGCAACGTTCTCTCGTCATATCATTACTTGACCTCAAGAATGCTTTTGGTGAAGTCCATCATAACCTCATCCAGTCAGTACTCAGCTATCATCACATTCCTGATCACATTAAAGATATCGTGAAAAGTTTGTACATAGATTTTAAAACATCCATCATCACTTCTGAATTTTCAACCCCCTTCATTACCGTTGGTCGTGGAGTGCTCCAGGGTGACTGCCTTAGTCCACTTCTTTTTAATATGTGTTTTAATACCTTTATTCATCACATCAAAGCTGCAAAATACCGTCAATTTGGATTCTCCTTCCAGCTCCTTAATCCTATTCACTGGTTCCAATTTGCTGACGACGCTGCGGTTATCACTGGTCAAGAACAAGAGAATCAACACCTCTTAAATCGTTTCACTCTCTGGTGCCAATGGTCTAACATGATAATACGTGTTGACAAATGTATCACTTTTGGCATTAAGAAAGCCTTGACCAAGTCCGTCCAATTCCTTCCTAAGTTACTAATCAATAATGTTTCCGTTCCCTGTGTCAAGATTGGAGAGAGTTTTAAATATTTAGGAAGATACTTTGACTTTGAAATGTCTAATGAATCACATAAAGTTGAACTGAGTAGCCTTGTCGACGATCTGATGACGGAAATTGACGCTAAACCTCTTCATCCCAAGAATAAATTGCTTCTGTATGGTAGATTCGTCCTGTCTAAACTATCGTGGCACTTCACTGTTGCTGATTTGTCTAAAACATGGGTAACTGATAACATCGATAATGCTGTAGCTAAATATGTCCGCAAGTGGTTAGAGCTCCCCATCTCTGGTACCTTAAGCAATGTCTTCTTACCTCGCAATAAATTTGGTTTAGAGATCTGTCCTCCTTCTGTTAAATTTATTCAGTGTCAAACAGTTCTACGTAAAGCGTTAAAACTATCACCTAATAAATCAGTGCAACATCTCTGGAAATCGTCAAGCAACCACACCAATGTTCAGTATGATGTCTATAAATCTACCAAAGATGTCATAAAAGATTTCCATGCTGATCATGAGTATAAACTGCAAAATCATCTTGTCTCTCAAGGGTCCTTTTTTTCTAATGTTCTGAACAACTCTCTGCTAAAACTTAGCAACATTTGGTCCTTGGCACAATCCAGTTTACCCAAGAATATCTTCAATTTTACCATACGCTACATAAATAACACTTTACCAACACGTAAAAACATGACAAAGTGGGGTTTATCTCCAACCTCTGATTGCTCGTTCTGTTTGAAGCCAGAATCTCTCCTCCATGTAATCGCTGGATGTACAACTTATCTTGATCAGGGTCGTTTCACTTGGAGGCACGACTCCATCCTTCACTTCATTGCTACAACCCTACAAGCTGTTAATGACTCCTCCCTGTACGCTGATATACCTGGCTTTAAAAGTCCATCAATTTTGACTGGTGATTCTCAACGTCCTGACCTTATACTTTCCACTACTAATGACTGCTTGTATGTGCTTGAACTGACTGTTGGCTTTGAATCAAACCTCCAGAATAATATAACTAGAAAAAGAACTAAATATAAAGAAACTATTGATAATCTACGTCACTATCACAAGAAAGTCGTGTTCGTTAATCTATCTGTCAGTGCACTAGGTGTTTTCGCTAAAGACTCTGATAATTTCTTTACAATGTTAGATGAGTTAAGTTTTGACAGCAAACAACATAAATATATAATCAAAACCATCACAAAAATAGCAATTAGGTCATCTTATTATATCTTTTGCTGTAGAAACAAAGCTTGGAATGACCCAGATCTGATGAAGTTCTAGTCTCATCAAAAAAAAATATATATTGTATTATAGCCATAGTTAGATATTTGTATAGGATTCAAGTAGCCAATTGTAAATTACCTACATGTAGCGAGATTTGCAATTGTAGAGTTAGGCGAAAAATGTAATAAAGTTTCCATTATTATTATTATTATTATTATTATTATTGTGATCGTATTCCTCCTAGTGGTGCCGCTGGATATTCCTTCAGAGGGAGAACTGAACGTACGACCCAGAGATTTTAACACTGAGTGTTACTGGAGATTTTATTAGCATGTTGCATTGCTGTGATGATAGGCTAGGTTCCGGTGGGGCGGATGAGCCTGGGGTTGATTTTTCCAATCCCTGTGATCTTGAAAGAGCTTCTTTGGAAGCTACTGAGGGGCGTCAAGCCAGACATTTTGAAAGGCCTCTTGTAGAGGCTAATAAGGGGCAGGCCATTGATTTTGTGAGCAAGCTCTGAGGACAAGGTTTTTCCGGGCAACCATTCAGAAAGAGAATGTGGATCCAAAGTGTAGGGTTTGTGGGAAGGAGGTGGAGTCTGTTGGCCATTTGGCGAGTGGTTGTAGTGTTTTGGCCCAGAAGCAATATAAGAAGAGACATGACCGGATGGGGTTGAGGGTGTATTGGGAGCTGTGTCGGAAGTATGGAGTGAAATGTGCTGATGTTTGGTATAAGGAGGTTCCAGATGAGGTTAGGATTTCGGATGATGGAGAAGTAGAGATTTGGTGGGACAGGAGCGTCGAGACAACACAGAAGATGGAACATAATCGTCCAGATGTTACTGTGTTGAATCGGGCGGCTCGTAAGTGGACCTTTGTTGATTTCTCGGTGCCTTGGGATCGCAATGTGATGGTGAAGGAAGAGGAGAAAATTGCCAAATATTCTCCTCTTGCAAAGGAGATACGAAAGTTGCACCGGGTATCAACAAAGGTGATTCCATTGGTCGTTGGCACTTTAGGGGTCGTGTCAAGCAATCTTGAGGGGTACTTGAAAGATCTCGGTATTCCAGACGTGCTGGGTGGCATGCAGACATCTGCAATCATTGGCACCACCCTCATTCTGCAGAGAGTGCTTAGTCTCTAAGCCCCAGGTCATGGGGTTGAGGCTAAGTGGTATTTTACACCTGTAGTGTGAAATTAAATCTCCACTCAGGTTGTCTATTTATAGAAAGTCCTTATTATTATTAAGAAAATTGCTATTTTCTTACTCGAGTCGTCATTTAACTTCCCCGTATTGATATAGTTAAGTCCTTGTAGTGCAAGTATAATGATTCGTGCAAGTATTCTCGTGTTATTGTTGCTGTGTACTGTCTGTTCGTTTTGTGGTGTGGAGTTCATTTCACTGGGTCGACATATTTGGAGATGTAAACAACGTTTAAAGCAAGTTCCTAATGGCCAAGCACCTCATTCATTTAGGCTACCTCATCCAGTCATCAGCTCTCCTAACAACCTTTCTAACAATGGCATCGTTAAGTGCTGCTGTGGTAAGAATTGTAAGGGAATTCGTGGTCTGAAAATGCATCAGCGTAGCTGTCGCGTGGTACTTGGCCTGGATGACAATTTGCTTACTGACATAGATGAGCAACTCAATAATAATTGTAACCAAAATTAGTCAACAATTAAACTTTATCTATTAAATGTGACGGAATTTAGTCTGCCTGTAAAAAAATGCTACCTGTTCGGATTTCAGTTAGAGTATGAATGCCTTTGAACTTATGAGTTACAATTAGCTGATTTTCTGTCCTTTAACGAATTTGTATTGCGCGACTCTTTGTCACGATTTGAAGGATTTTGCTGTTTTTGTTTCCTCTCGTTTTTGGTGACAGGAAATATTAGAATAAAAATACATTGAATAAGCATTATATACTGATTGGCCTCAATTATCCCCTAGCTAGTGGCAGAAATTTCGCAGTCACTGTTTACTTTATTTCCAAGCTCCTTTACCATTAAAATATAGTGAGGTCCCGACCTGTGCAATCGATAGAAATCGCAATCGAAAAATCGATCGATTAATCTATATCATTCCGATAAATTTAACGTAATTGATATTGAATATTAATCGACTCAAAACTTTTGGGGATACATAAAAAAGATCTTCAATAAAAATGTCACCGTTCTTCCTACCTTTGGCATGGCTGAATGTACATCTTATTTTCGCAAAACTTTCATTTCGGTGAATCCACGTAAGCTGTTCATTATTCCAAGCTGGATTCCACATCTACCGAATCCTGTAGTTCCTTTCAACATTGATCCTCCAACTTATGATCAAGTAACACATGTTATCCGTAAAATGAAATCATCGGGTAGCCCTTCTCCTCTTGACCAGCTTTCCATCATATGTTTTAAACGCTGTCCTTTCTTAAGATCATACCTCACTGATATTATACACCAAGTTTTGTCTTCCGGAGATGTTCCTTCTACTTGGAAAAAAGCCTGCACAATCCTCATTCATAAAAAAGGTGATACAAACATTCCTTCCAACTTCAGACCAATAACTCTAGAATCAATCCCCTTAAAAGTATTTACATCGTGTCTTCGTAACGCAATCTCCTCTTTTCTCAAGACGAATAAGCTCATCGAACATGACATCCAGAAAGGGTTCACTCCTGGTATGTCCGGCACTTTAGAACACACTGCTCAGATGGCCAATATCATTAACAAAGCAAGGATCAAACAACGATCTCTAGTCATCACCCTACTTGATCTTAAAAATGCTTTTGGTGAAGTGCACCATAATCTTATTCAATCTGTTCTTGGTTATCATCACATCCCCGACCACATCAAAACTCTTGTGCAAAGCCTGTACACTGATTTCAAGACATCTATCATCACATCTGATTACCGTACTCCCTTCATCACTGTTGGCCGTGGAGTTCTCCAGGGTGACTGTTTAAGTCCTCTCCTCTTCAACATGTGTTTCAATACCTTCCTTCAGCACATCAAATCAGATAAATATCGTCAATTTGGTTTCTCACTTAAAAGCACTTGCCAGTTCTTAAATCCCATCCACTGGTTTCAATTTGCCGACGACGCAGCAGTGATTAGTAGCCAAGAGAATGAAAATCAGCACCTACTTAACCGCTTTTCAATCTGGTGTCAATGGGCAGATATGATTATCAGGGTTGATAAATGTTCAACATTTGGCATCAAGAAATGCATCTCTAAGTCGGTACAGTATCTACCTAAACTCTTGATCAACCACGAGGTAGTTCCTCGCGTCCAAATTAATGACTCTTTTTGTTACTTGGGAAGGTACTTCGACTTCGATATGTCCAACCAAAAACATAAATCTGAAATCACCTCCATAATCGATGAATTGATGTCTAACATAGATCAGAAACCTCTACATCCTAAGAATAAACTTCTCCTGTACAGTCGCTACGTGCTTCCTAAAATATCCTGGCACTTCACTGTTGCGGATCTATCAAAAACCTGGGTCCATGAAAACCTTGACTCCATGGTGTTCACCTATGTCCGTAAATGGCTAGAGCTCCCAGTATGTGGAACACTTAGTAATATATTTCTCCCCTGCAATAAATTTGGTCTAAACATCTGTCCCCCTTCCGTTAAATTTACCCAGTGCCAAACAGTCCTGAGAAATGCCCTGAAGAAGTCTCCTAATGAATCTGTGAAAGAACTTTGGAAGTCATCCAGTACCCATACGAATGTACAGTATGATGTATATAAATCCACCAAAGATGTCATCAAGGACTTTCATGCTATTCATGAGGATAGGCTTCAAAACCATCTTATTTCCCAAGGCCACTTCTTTTCTAACGTCATCAAATACTCCTTGCCTAAGATAAACAGCATTTGGTCGTCAGTTCAATCCAAACTTCCCAAGAACATCTACAACTTCACCATTCGCTACATAAACAATACCCTGCCTACCCGAAAGAACTTAGTAAGATGGGGAATAACACCAAGCTCTGACTGCACCTTCTGTCTCATGCCTGAATCCCTCCTACATGTGGTCACAGGATGCAAAACCTACCTTGATCAAGGGCGTTTCACCTGGAGACATGATTCCATAGTCTTCTTCCTAGCCAGATCATTCCAATCCATCAGTAATTCCTCTCTCTATGCCGATTTACCTAATTTCAAGAGCCCCTCTATCCTAACAGGAGATAGCTGTCGACCTGATCTACTTATATCTGCTTATAACTGCCTTTATGTCCTAGAACTAACTGTTGGTCATGAGTCAAACTTAAGGAATAACGTTAACCGCAAGCAAGCTAAATATAAAGAAACTATTAAAAATCAACGTGGTAACTTCAAGAAAGTAATTTTCATAAATCTGTCTGTCAGCGCTCTTGGAGTATTTTCCAATGAATCAGCTAACTTGGTCTCCATGCTAGAAGATCTAGGTCTCGAAAAACAAAACCAAAGATATATAATGAAAAAGATAACCGAAATTGCGATAAGGGCCACCTATTACATTTTCTGTAGAAGAAATAAAGATTGGGACAATCCGGAATTAATGAGACTGTAGTATGATTGACTGATATTAGCTCATGATTAGTAATAACGTTTACCCTATCAAATATTAAAAAAAAAAAATTCTTTTCCCCCTCCCTTTCCATGTTTATTATTTTCAATACTAATACAAATATAAGATTCAAGTAGCCAATTGTAAATTACCTATGCATTAGTGAGATTTACATTTGTATGTATTGGGCAAAAAAAATTAAATAAAGTTTCCATTATTATTATATCTATAGATAATACTACTGCGCGTCGGTCCTAAAAATAGAATAGCCCTCTTAATAGATGCCTGACTCAGACAAACAAAATTATACTGAAAAGAACACGGAGAAACATGCATTTGATTTTGTTGTATTTTATTTTATTTTATAAAACATTGCTTATTTTCAAAACAAGTTGTGATTAAAAACCAAACGGCAGAAATCGTAGTCAAGAATGAAATAAAATCTTTTTCTGAGGTTTGTTTGTCTGTGTTGTGACGTCACTGACGCGCAGCGCTATTGATCGGGGAGGGTCGTACTGACTCAGTACTACATTTATCGCGTAGGCGTGAGAAAAGACAAGCACCACTAATGAGTAGTACACTACTGAGTCGGCGTATGTTGCTTGCGCTTGTGCTTATGTCGCTAGTGAGAACCAGGCTTTATTGAAAACATATAGAAATTAATAGCTTCACCAGCAAAAATTCTGCCGCTTTCGTAATCTTTTCTTTCCCTAGCAATAGTTGCTAAGGAAGTAAATATACTTTTAGAAGACAACCAACTCTCCAGTAGATATGCTGGATTCATCTCAGCAACAGAGAGAACGGAAACTTGGCTTTAAGGTATTTAAGAGCGACTGTCTGTAAGGGTCGAGAATCAGGTTTCAGCAACCATTTTGTCACATTCCTCATACTCTGCCAGATGATACCTTTGGACTTACCATTTTCAAAAAAACATATTTAAAGGTTCCAGCGAATTTTTATTTTTGAGAAAATTGCTCAAGTCTGACACCGGGTTTGACTTCCGGTTTTTGGCTACACTAAAAGCCGAAAATATGTCCCAAGAACAAAGCGCTGCTGAAGCCATAAAATTAGTCTGATGAAGCTGAAACTTTCCACAAACGTAGATTACCTCTTCTAAAGTAAATGTAAATAGCAATCTTCTCTTGAAATGATATTTTATTTTCTACGCACCAGAATGTTAACGCTAGTTAAAAGTGCTGAAAGGAAAGAGCTATTTTTATCGAGCTAAAACATGTACTGGTATCTAATTTTCTTGAAAATAAAATTCATTTTCTAAAAGAGTACATATTATAGTTGGTCTGTACCAATTTTCATGCTTGAAGTGTGATCATGACACGAGAAATAAAGTCCGCGTACACTAGGTGATGAATGATGATTGATGATGATGATGATGATTTGTTTATTTGTATTTCAACACTGAAATACAACAAAGGGTCTGCATCAATGGACACGCCATCTTGGAAGTATGTCCCTGCAGGAATCCCCCAGGGTAGCGTGCTTGGACCCACACTCTTCCTTGTCATGGTCAACTCCCTTGCACATCAAGACTTTTGGCAATGGAGATATATGGACTTACTAACAGTTGCTGAAAGTTTCCTCATCAACCAAGAAGGCACTATTCAGTCATCTGATGACGATTGGAGCTAATCACAAATCCCTCAGTAAGAGTGTTGCCCAGTACCTCACAAAGTGTTTTGGCTATGTCTTGAGTCATAGCTTATTCTTTTTAAAGTTGTAAATCAAATTTATTATCATTTAAATGTATTTTCTTTTGCAGTTTATATGATTCTATTTATATACTATCATTTTACAGGTGCATGAATTACTGGTAATTAGCCGTAGCTTATCTCATTACAGATAATAGGAGTGACATCATGAGACTCTTGCAAAATTCTGAAATTGTGAATGCATCATGTGTTCTATAATCTGATAAAACACTCCTGGAGCTGCACTCTAAAAGTCAATCATGTTTCTTCAGAGTATAGAACATAGCTATATGCCTAATTTATTTGTTAAATATTTTTATTATTAGTTTAATTTTTGTTAGAGCCAGGTTTTATTGTGAAATGCAAGACAAAAAATATATTTGTTCTTGTTTCCATACTCCAAACTGCCCTTGATCAGGAGAGGACTGGAATCTAATTTACATAATCAAGCAACTAAGGACATCATTATACGTATCAGGATATGTTCTATCCTGTTTACTTATGCATATATTCTGTTAAGGTAGTGTTGGAGTTTTGTAAATTGTCAATAATAGTTCTCTTCCTTTTCGACTTGACGAAATGAAGAAACCTTTATTTTGCGTGTCAAAGTCTACACAGTATGAGTATCACGTGAAATCTTGGTCAATTTGAGTTAAGGAAACGAGCCACTTCCAAAAGAAACATAGCTTAAACTGTCCTCTGATCAAAGTATTTTTCGCACTCAGTGAATACAGCAACAACTAAATCCAATCCTGAGAGATCTAAGGGATTTTTTCTCATTCTTCTAATCGAATTTTTTTAGTCTTGCATTTCACCCAGTGTGATCGAATGGAGATAGTCATACCCTACCCTACAAACTTCGAGACTTTTCACAGGTTTATATTCGAACATCTTCAGATAGTGCACAACGTCGTAAGTACTCCAAAGAACCTCTTTGAAACGAGCTATGTTCCTTCAAATAACACCAGTTAACACTTTTCTATGACCACCAGCTGAAAACTACTCACTATGGGTATGTTTTTGATGTGGAGAATGTTGGCGAAATCATGCACAAATTCGTCATTTACTGTTTGGTTAGCCGATAAAAACTTTGGCAATATTGGACAGTAGAGTTGTTGATTTCACACAGTGTCTCAACTCTGCCCAATCTCACTGTTGAAAAAGCCATGTGAACTTTGTAACTTGTATTTTTTGTACCATCAATAACATAAAATATTTACTCAATACTTGATATATGGCAGTTTGGTTAGTGTCTAATGATAGTCCTGATAAAGTTTGGCTGGATTTGGATAAGATTTAGGCCACTTTATGAAGTTTTTCTCTGATAGTCTAGAATAACATAATGAAAGTGACCTAAACCATACAAAATGAAAAAAAAATAGACAAACTTGTCAGGACTATCACAAGACATTAATTAACATCAATATATGAAAGTAAAAATTATTTAATGTTACAAAGTGTATAATATCTCTTGTACAAAATAATAGTGGCATTTGGCTTAAACTGTGCCCTGAACGTTTTGTATGGCAGAATTCTTATGCAAAATGTTTGACAGAATTAATTGTACAGTGGTAGCACAGACTGGTGGATGTTTCCCCAAACGATTTATTAAGAAAGTAAATTGATTTAAATTATTTCTTTAATTCTGCTTTATGATTAATATTTGTGTAAAACCCTGCGCATGCTCAGTACAGATTTTTTGTGTGCACTGTGACTAGCTTTTGAGCTCCTTAACTTATATTCCAAGTTTCACGAGAATTGCTTTAAACTGAGCTGAGGATCACAGTGATTTTTTATTTAAACCCTACAATTTTGCACTTACGCATCTTTATTTTCCTTTTCTGAGCTATACTAGTCGTGCATGCGCAGCTAGACTTCTTTTTACGGTGGCCAAAAGGGGACAACACCTCAAATAAAACACGCCCTTCAAACAAAAAAAAAACACTGCAAACAAATAGAAAACACTGCAAACAAGTAGAAAACACTGCAAACAAAAAGAAAGTACAGCAAAACAAAATGAAACCACTGCAAACAAAAAGAAACCACTGTCGAAAGAAAAAGATCACTGCAGTTTATATAAATTGAGCACTGGGAATATAAAATAAAGGATTGCAAATAGTAATAAAAATTAGCGCTATAAATAAAAGACATCGCACACTTAAACAAAAAAAGAAACTCGGATCACTGCAAGCAAATTTCAATTTGCACATTGCAAATAAAAAGAAAATCAGTGCAAATAAAAATATATTGCACTCTACAAACGAAAATTAAAACATCTGAAAGTAAAAGAAAACGAAAAGAAAACGTAAAAAAGGAACGCTGCAAACAAAACTAAAACAAACTGCAAACAAAATGCAAAGTCCCTGCGCAACTGGCAAAGATTACAAGCGTCTCACGTTGTACATGATTCCATGCTATGAATTCTGTACGTTTGCTCTCAGATTCTGTTTAGTTTTTTAGACATTTTTGCCTTTTGAAAATCAGGCCTTTAATTAGCAATCCCGGAAAAGGGGGGAAGGTTACTCGGGCGATCTTATTCCTTTTATATACCAAATGCAACGTTACTTTTTTATACTTTGCCATTTAAACATACCCCTTTAATAATAGTTGTTTATTGTGAAAAGACAATCGGTTCTCTCTCTTGCAAGTTCGATGTGAGGGGAATATACATTAGTATGCAAGGGGAATATGCCATATTCCCCTCGCATATTAATGTAAATTCCCCTTGCATTGAAATGAGCTCTTTGTTCTAGCAGGGGTTATGCGATATATTCCACTGCGAAGAACAAAGAAAACCGAGCCAATGTGAAAATTTGTTGATTCTGTCCTATACATTCTCTTACACTTATTTCAAAACATGTTGTCGCAAGTCAAGCGTCAAGCCAAGACTGACGCTATTAATATTATTATTATTATTAAACTAAGTCGTCTTCCACTGACGCAGAGCACACACTGTCTTTCATTTCTGAGAGCTTTTGAGGTGATATTTCCTGCAAACAATCAGTTTGTCCATATTCTTCTGGCAAAAAGTACATAATGTCAGGGACACCAGGAAATGTGGCATGTTTGGATTTTCTGATTCTATGAGAATTCCAATAATCTTTCACTTTGTCTAAGTCACTTTGAAGCAGATGAGCAAAACAAAACCACAAAGCTTCTCTGTGAATCTCGCTTGCAAGATCGAGAATGTTAGATTCGTGCAAATCATTGAAAAAATCGATCCACAGCTTGAACGTTGTTTCCTGTAAGAAGACCAGAAACATTCAATTCTTTGATTGTTTGTACTTGGGATGTATTTATGAGCATTGCTTCCCGAGTATTCATCAAATCCATCAGCACATAGATAGTATTGCATGCCTGCAACAAGACCATTTTCAGTTCCAAGATCGGTATAAACACGTGTAGGGCAACCTTTAGCAGCTTCGATGTATCGTAAGAAGATTTTGCAATGACTTTAGGATTTTTATTTGAACGTTGTAGCTCAAGCCATAAAATTTTTCTACTGAAACCGTCAATCCCTCCGTGTACTGAAAATCCAAACGGTTTCAACTTATCATACCCGTCCAGGTGCCAGCAAAAGTTTGGTCCAGGTGAAACGTAAGTTCGACCATGAAAAACACGTCATTTCCTCTCTTCCACACCACGCGGGTCAATTTCGCGTAATAATGAAGCAACTACCCTTCGTGGAACATGATTATGATACCTGATTCACAGTATATGCCACATGGTACGATAACCATTGAGACTATCAGGTCCATTTGCTATTTCGTGGCGTATTATTTCCTTGACACACTGCATGTCAAACTCGGATTCGCAACATTTTAAACCATAATCATTCAATCGTCGTTTAAGTGTTCTTATGTTGATTTTTATGTCATGATGTTTATCCAGGAAAAGAATCTTTGTACCGAAATCCTTTATGAAAGTAGTGCTCAATCAACTCCTTCTCAGAGCCATCAGGTAACTCTTCGTGAAGATGAGCCGCCATTTTGTTTAATACAACTTCTTATGAGCCCGCTATTCATGACCGCTGACATGCATGCACAGAGTTTTCTTTCTTTTTGTTTGCAATGTGCGATTTCTTTTTGTCTTTCTTTTCTTTTTTCTTTTTTTTTTCTTTTTTTTTTCTTTTTTCTTTTGCAGTGTGCAACTTTTATTTTTGTATGTAGTTATTCAATATTTGAGTCTTTAATTCCTTGTATATATATGGCGATGTGCCATCTAAAGTTTATATCTGTTTGCAGTGATTTTTTTTGCAGTGCGCTATCTATTTGATTTGGAGCATTATTTTATTTGCACAGGTTCTTTTTGTTTATAGTGATTTCATTTTGTTTCCTTTTTGTTTGAAGTGTTTTCTTTTTGTTTGCAGTGTTTTATTTTTGTTTGAAGTGTTTTCTTTTTGTTTGAAGTGTTGTCCCCTTTGGGTCACCGTATCTTTTTTATTAAAATGAAAGATTATGAGGTAGTTGATATACATCCCAATTATCTTCAAAATCGGGATAAACTCCGTGTTAAAATAATTTTCTAAATATTGTTGAAAAACTAGGATTTTTATGTATTTTTGTCACTGCACACCACCCGTGTGTCCTCTTTTTCTTATGCTTCCAGACTATACAGATGTGTATTCATAGCTCCGGGAAATTGTTATTTTCATTGTGTCAAAAGAAATTTGATGTAAAAAGCCAAGCTTGGTAGAATGACCTTAGGGTAATGACCAAGAAAAGTGATATTTTATATCTATTTGTTCTAAAGGTTTAAGTTCTGGGTGAATTTTTTTTACATTGCTGACAAAACCATGAATAGGGAGGGGAGGGTGGTCTTCTTGGAGAAAAAATATATTAATCCTCAAGGATTGCATCGATTTACACCAACTCAACGGCAGATGATAGGTGATGGATTACCTAATAAACTTTGATATCATGGGGGCCACAACCCTTCTGCGCATGCGCAATAAGATTTGTTTAATAACTCATCAAGGATTAACCCGATTTTCACCAAATCAAAAGTATATCAAAGCTTATACACTGTATTATAAGGTGTGGTATCTTTTGGACTGAGTGTTCATTTTATTTTCATCTCAGATATGACTAAAACCAGATCAGGCAACACAATTAACAGACCTAGTCCCTTTGCAACAAAAGCTAAACAGCTGCGGAAAAATGTAGGCAAAACCATTTTCATCATCTCAACAAACAGCTCAGGAATCCTTCACCTATTCACCTAAAGATCCCAGTGTATCAATTGTCAGCAGAGCTTGAACAACTTAGACGTTCATGGAACCATGCCAAATCATTCTTGACAACTTCTCTATTCTTGCAAAAAAACTCAAAAGAAAAGAACAAAAATAGACCTCTATGAGGCCATGTGGTTACTGGCCCCAAATCCAAATATAGATATAGACACATTTCAAGGCCTGTCCCTAGTTGGGGGTGGGGGTAGGGGTCTACTTCGACTAGGGCATACACACACCGACTTTGTCCTAGTGCCCTTGATAAGTTTATTTAAATTTCTACATAAGCAAAATGAAAAACTGAAGTACTATATAAAATGTAACAGAACTATTGAGAAATATAAATCATGTTCTACCTGCCTTCGCATCTTTAACTAGTAAATGTACATTGTAAACGCGACCGGAAAACAAAATTTCGATCAAACATGTAAGTTCTGTTGAGAAATTGCCTCAACCAAATCAACAATAAACCACACTTCAAGATAATCTTGAATTTTATGAGGTCAAAAACAAGACGACGCTTGGCATTTTTAGTATTATAATATCAATGGTGGCCAAGAGCCAAGTAGAATTCTTATCATATTAAAGTAAAAATATATTTTTAGTATTTCCAAAGTCTCACAAGAATCAATTAAAGCTGTGCCTGATTACATCAAATAAAGAAAATTCTATACAGTTACAGACTTTACATTCGTATTTTACATACGTAAAAGTACTTTTACATTATTCACGGTGTCTGAAGTGTTGGTGTCCTGTGGAGCAATACGCTACAGTTTGAGTTATGTGACATAACAACTCTTGCCCGCCGAATAAAACATCTTGTGCATCAAATTATTTTGCTTTCGGCTCAAAAATTATCTCCAAACACAGTTTTCTAAACCATAATTTTGAATAAAATCTATTGAACGAAAAATGAAATATTAATTCAAATTTTGGGCACCTATGCCGTGACGTGCAAATAAAGATTTGTCTACAGG
Source organism: Telmatactis stephensoni (assembly GCA_029948255.1). Lineage (NCBI taxonomy): Eukaryota > Metazoa > Cnidaria > Anthozoa > Actiniaria > Isophelliidae > Telmatactis > Telmatactis stephensoni. Next base: position 76,208 of record JALIZF010001606.1, on the reverse strand, counting down.
TCTATTACAAATCGAAAACCTTTGAATCTTTAGACACGGTAAGTTCATTTAAATTTCTACATAAGCAAAATGAAAACTGAAGTACTATATAAAATGTAACAGAACCATTGAGAAATATAAATTACGATCAACTTACCTTTGCACCTCTAATTACTAAAATGCACATTATAAACGCCTACAACCCAAAGCCATTGATCTATTTAAGCAATAGAAGATATATTTCTATGACTCTACCGGTGAAATAGAGCACTTGTGATGTTGGGAGAAACACTCGATAAAGTTTGAAAATCACTCGCCTACGGCTCGTGATTTTCAAACTTTTCTCGTGTTTCCCCCAACATCACACGTGCTCTATTTCACCGGTAGAGTCATAGAAATCTATCTTCTATTGCTTTTATGATATAGCAAGAGGTATTTTAAGAACGATTAAGTTGTGTTATTTCCTGATCAAAACTAAAATTCTCAAAACTTGTGCAAATATAAGCCAATCACATTTGTCGTACTTTCTGAGTAATCAGTATGACTCAAGCAGTGTTTTTGAGATTTATAGTTTGACAACTTTCATCGAAGGAATTCAGCAGAAATTGATCCCCAACAAAGAGCTTTCTGTTTTTATAATTGACAATGGCTCGAAAATAGACGAAAAGGCTAAATATGACTTGCAGTTCTTCAAGATTTGGAAATGTTTACGTGCTTTCGATGAATCGAGCAGCGTTCCACATAGTGAATTGAAAGCCGTGTTCTTGGTTTGAAAAAGTTGAAGTTTAAAAGAGGTTTACAGAATGAGGATTTTGCTGGTAAACGAGAAGCTGTTAACTTGAATTATCTGTTGGCTGTTCACCGATAGCTTGTGTTAAAACATCTCTACACTGGCGTAGTTTATACGAAGGATGAACAAGTTGTCTCGAGGCGACGGTCAGTTTTGGAAATCTTCGCCTGTCTTTGTAAGTAAGAAACAAAATTTTGTTCAATGAAAAATAGTCCTAATTGATTAAAACTAATCTCAGGCAAAAAGAAAATTCCTGATGTGCATGAATCCTAGTTCCTTCAGGTTTTTCCTGTAACTCAGGCTATAACAAACTACAATTTGACTGGATCTAGACTGGCGTTGTTTGAAAGTACATGCTCTTTCGAGTCATTTTCTTTGAATATTTACACTTTTTATATTGCTATTGTCCGACCATGAAGCTCAGTTTGTAAATTTAAACGAGACTGGAAAGATGGAAAGTCTTCTTTAGTTTAATTTTAAGTTTTGGTTTTCCTTTACTAAAGTAAAATTTGCTGATATACTCATTCGTCAGAAAACCATGTCTTTACCGGTGAAATAGAGCATAGATTTTGGTGGTCTCTCAGCCAATCAGAACGTGTGTTATAATTGAGCTATATTATAAAGTAAAATATCGCCCTGTGTTTCCGTGCTTCAGTTTCCTATTTCATTCCGAACGTCAATACTACGTTTATCGAGAATTGATCAAACGTTTCCCCTACAGATATATTTCTGGACTAAACTGCACGGTTTGGTCTCAAACCGTATATTTATAACCACAAACCCTATATTTGATTATTAATAGTCGCCTTAAACGCTCTCAGGCCGGCGCATGTAGTTCGCGTATATCTTTCGGCTTGACACTTCGCCTCTCCTTCGGAGATTTCCTAATTTCACCCGAATTTTGCCCGAATTTCACTCACTCACTCACTCATGCAACCGATGGCATAGTGTGTTACTGGCATAAAGCCAGTAACCACAAAAAGGTCACTATAAAAAGTATAGATACCTACACAGATGTACCTCTTGTAGTAGGCGATGATTTCATACCTCAGGGTAAGAACAATTGTGATTTTGAGACAACGAACCCTTCCCCACTTCTTGAATGGCATAATTTTGTTTGTTACAGTATACTTATTATAAGATAAGGATTTCTATGAACAACAACTACCTATTGTTGCAAAGATACATGTCGAACATGATGATTCTGATGAGGGAACGAGGGAGATGGGGGAGATGGAGGAGTGGTTAAGACGATCCCTTACTTGAGACAATTGGTCCCAAACCAATTATGACTACATAGATGAGAGGGCAGAAGACTCTGACGGCACTGATATTCCAGACTCAATTCTAGAGATTCCTACATTTGATCATAGTGTAGATGATTTGGAAGTGGGAGAGAAAAATGTGCCTGAAGAAAGTAGTCTTGTTTGTGATATGGAAGACGTGCATGATGATGATGCTAGTAAGAGTGTAGATAATTTAGAAGTCAGAGAGAAAAATGTGCCTGAAGAAAGTAGTCTTGTGCATGATGTTGAAGACTTGGATGATGGAGACAGTGAAATGGACGATGATTCTGTAGTTGAAGAGGTAAATGATGATGGCAGTAGGTACCCGGTTGTTTCGATCCATGGTCATTTCGATCCAGGTCGTTTCAATCCACATCTGACACATTCGATCCACCTTAAATACACATTCGATCCACACATGTAAACAACTTTAAACATGTATTTTAAACTATTATAAGAGTGTTTATAAATTACAAAGTAAAAATTAAGTGCATGTTTTGGGAATGTAATAACAATTCAGAAGGGAGTTAGTTTGCTACGCATTGAAGTGAAGTGTCGGCCTGGGATCGAACGAAGAGCAGCAAGAAATATATCTTAATGTGAGACTTTAAGCAATCAGTGACAATTTTCAATGAAATGGAATAGGGGATTGAAAGTTGTCTTATCAAATCGTGTTCTTTTGTGATGTTTAAAGTTAGAATAAAGTGACTCTGGAGCGATACGCGTCCATAGTTACCCAGTGTAAACAAAGGGAGGATCCTTGCTAAGAAGACTTTCACAGTTAGTGTCTTCCAACTAAAATTCCATTATTTTCTATCGGATTTACAGTCCATGAATTGAAATCTTATAACTTTCAGTAAGATCAAATAAAGGAATGGAATCGGTTATGTTCTTTTGGCCAGAATCATGTTGACCACTCTTGAAACCTTGAAACCAAGTTTCTGAAGCGATCAGCCAAACCGTATTGTAAACAAAGCCAGTTCGGATCGGCTTGAGATTTATCCACGTAATTAGACAATATAGACATGGTGAAATGAAAATATATGTCATAATTCATTGGGAGTATGTTTGTGTATGTTTTCTATAAGCATTGCTAATTGACTTCGGTGGCATCTAGTAGCTCCGAAAGGAGCCATAATTGTTGTTCATAAGAACAATTTGACTTTTCCGGTCTTTGACGCACACAAAAATGTGTAGTAGCTCCGAAAGGAGCCATAATTGTTGTTCATAAGAACAATTTGACTTTTCCGGTCTTTGACGCACACAAAAATGTGAGCAAGCCCGAAGGAATCTTCTGGCATCTCTGTCCTCTGTATATTTCTCCAAGTGGATGTGGTTTATTCGATTGGCTGCCCTCGAGTCTTGAACTCAGTAAACATCAAATCAATTTTAAACTAGGACAAAACTTGAGCAAAATTCTTTGGTGACAATATGAAGAGAAAGGAAGTTTAGGGGGTTAGAAAGGGATAGTAAAGGAATCACTTCAAAGACTTTAAAGAACTTGAAGACCATAGGCAGATTAATCTTTTGCTCTCTATGTTTGAACATCTATCCACTTGTAAATATGTGGTCATTTAGGCGGCTTTTCGCTAAGTAAGGGCAAAATATATCATTTTATCGTATCAATTCTAGGAATGCATTTTCGTAGAAACCGAAACTTTAGTCAAGTAAGCAGTAACTTTGGCGTCTCTGCTCAGGTCATTGTTTTCAATCAAAACCTTTCAGTCAGTACGTTCAATGTGTTTTAACACACCGGTTTGGTGTTGTTAGATGGTTTGATGAGGTCAAACACCAAGTTATTAGTAGAAAGCAATTTGGAATCACTAACTGTGAAAGCCTTCTTAACATAGATCTTTGCTTTGTTTACACTTGGTAATTATGGACGCGTATCGCTCGAGAGTCACTTTATTCTAACTTCAAACATCACAAAAGAACACGATTCAACTAGGAACTAGAAACTTTCATTCCGCTATTTGATTTCACTGAAAATTATCACTGATTGCTCGAAGTCTTAAGTTAAAACTTATTTCACAATGCTGTTCTAAGTGTGAACTCCCAAAACTAACATGCACTTAATGTTTACTTTGTAGTTAAAAACTCATATAATAGTTTAAAATACATGTTTGAAGTTGTTTATATGTGTGGATCGAATGTATTGTATGTATATTTAAGGTGGATCGAATGTGTCAGATGTGGATTGAAACAACCTGGATCGAAACGACCATGGATCGAAACAACCGGTATTCATGATGATGTTCTATTTGACGATGTGCCCCTGCCACAGCCGTCGGTCCTTAAAGACAAAGTACGTGGAAAGGATTGAGATGTGAATAGAGGTCATGGTGATGCTAGAAAGCTCGACAAAGGTGAAAGTGGAATGGTAGATATTGCAGATGACGTTAGCAATGAAATGACCAATGTTGGGATAACAAGCTGAAGGTGTTGCCGATGTCATTGATTGTGAAAGTAAGAATGATCAGGATGTGATGGTCGAACACATTGATGATGGGGGAAAAGGAATGTGGAAAGGAAAGCTCTCATCAGGCAAGAAGGGAAAGGGAAAGAAAAGGAGTGATGATGCTGGCAGTAGTGGGAAGGCAAAAGGTGTCTGTCCAGAGTGTGGGAAACACTATGGCAAAAAGTTGTGGCGGCACCTCAGAGGTGTGGAAGGATGGTCAGAGAAGAAGATCAAAAACACATTTACCAAAAGTGAAACGGGAAGTGGAAATCAATTGAGGCAAGTATTTTATTGGAATCAAAGATTCCTCAAAGTGCAAGACAGGGTCCCCTACACCTTTTGCGTGAAATGTGAATGGCTGATTTATTTTGACGTGAAACGTGATTTAAGGTCTAAAATCTTTTTGCGTCCACATGAAAGCAACATTTGATTTTTTTGTGCACATGAAAGAGATTTTTGAATTATCCGTGGCGCGTGAAAAGATCAAATTGTTTTGCGTGATTTCATTTTGCAAAGGGGTATAGTGGACCTTGTAAAGACAATTCCATTACCAAATTCATGCCACCATACTGTTCAGGGAATGAAAATATATGATCAGGAATGCCAGATGGAAGAAGAAGCTTTTCTTTTCCACGGATTCTATGAGTACTCCAGTATTTAACAAACACATCACATTGAATTATGGGCATATAAACATGCCAACATCTGCTATGAGAGAACTATGAGGATCATACTCCCTTCCCCTTAACAATGTCAACAACTGCTCTTTAAAGAAGAATTCTAAGCGTTTGTGTGGATTATGCCACCATCTCTCTATCTTATTACCAATTGATGGTAATACATGAATTGTGGCCATCTTTCCAGTTCCTTTATCAATCCTTACATATCTTGGAAGGACCTGTTCTTCATATAAGTATTTCAAATACATCTTGCCTATCAGCTAGGGGTCTGAATTAGAGTAGCAAACAAACAGAAAGAGCATTTTTCGAGAAAAGGTATCGAGGCATCCATAAACCCCAAAAGGAAATGTGCTGTTTTGGTAGCCACATAACTTGTCATGTCTGCCCAAAGATACAAGCTACAGTGAGCCCTCAGATGTAAAGTTACCTTTTGGCTTTTTCTTTTTCTTCTGGACATTTCTCTTTTCCATTCCTTCAGTGTCTAGATCAAACATCACATTGTGAACCAAATGCCTAGGTACTTTTACATCATATTGTGTTCTTAAACTGGAAGAGTCATATTGATAAATTAGCTAAGGCCTTAAGTAGTGTAATCTACCTACTCAGAAGGATAAAAATGTTTTTGCCTTTAGATTGTAGATTAACATACTACAACACCTTTATGCAGCCACATATAGATTATTGCTGTACTGTTTGGGGTCAATCGAGTCACATTAAACGTATCCGTAAGTTACAAAATATAGCTTTAAGAATAATTTATGACAAGCCCAAAATGACTTCAGCTGGGCCACTGTTTAAGTTATCAGGAATTCTTCCTGTAGAAAAAAGAGTACTTTTTAGACTATGTATTATAGTTTTTAAGGCTTTAAATAATATGGTCCCTCAGTATATTTCTGACATGTTTCATCTTAAGTCAACAGTTTGTAAGCGATTAACTAGAAGTGTTGCAAATAATGACCTTTGGGTACCTAATACCAAACTTTGTATTAGTAGGAAATCTTTACCTTATAGTAGGGCTAAAGCATATAATAATTTACCAGTAGAAATAAGAAATGAAGACAAATTTAAAGTTTTCAGAACTGAAGTTTACAAGCATTTTCTAAATATATAGTATTAATAAATTGAATATTTTAGTATATTTTATCTTTTTAATTATATTTTAATTTTATATTTATATTGTTTACCTTATTTGTAATTTTTTTGATGACCCAATGTAAGATTAGCTTTGCTAAATTGGTAATCATCGTAAAATAAAGATTATTATTATTATTTAATTTTTGGTTTACCGCTCTATATCCCAACAGTTTTCCCGGTCCCTCTAATTCCTTGTGAACTGCATCAGACACTGATTGGATGGGAGTGTTAAAGTCGATATAAAAATGCTAAAATGTTGTATTCGTCTATCGAGGGTCAGCAAACTCCAAGAGTACTAGTTATAGTCTCCATAAAGTTATACTCTGCATAAAGTCTAGTATCTCTTTCCTTTTTAAATCTCCCTCCAGATTTTCATTACTTTTCTTCCATATTCAGTTACCAATCAAACAATAACAAGTTTTACTATATAGCAAACATATAACGAACGCTCACATTGGTCAATAAGCGGACTGTACATTCCCGTACGGACTGAAAAATTGAAAGATGAAAATTTTTCTTCATTGCTTTTTTGTATGTTTTGGTTACTGTTCACGAAGTCAAAAAATATTATTCATCAAAACTAATTTTTTTCATAGCTGTGATGTAAATGAGGTTACTGTCTACCATCGAAAAAGAAAAAGTTGAGTTTTTGTACTTCATGAATGAAACTACAAATGTGGCGATGAATGAGGACCACGGATCTTAAAAAGACTGGCAGTCTTTTTAAGATCCATGATGAGGAAATTCATGAAACCCAAGAAATTCAAATTAACTGGGAAAAATTTAAGGAATTTTGTGCTGATATAAAGACAAATGAATAGTTGACAAATTCGTACCTTTTACTGGCCTGGCATATGAATAAATTTTCCTCAGCATTTTTCAAGGAGAAAGCTGGTGAAGAAGGAGCATTTTGTAGATGGAGAGTTTTCACAAATAATTGTTTTCATCGTTTACTATAGGAAACATCCAACAACTTGATTTATAGTAAAGGTTCAACACTATTTTACCTCTTAGTTGTTTTCAGTTATAGCCAATGCTTCCTCTATCTATGCTTATTTCTTGCTCAATCTTGGTCAAGTTATGAAAATCAGTCTAGCCGAGCTGATTCAGTCAGTCAAAGCCGGCATAAACAGGTCAAACAGCAGATTCGTTTCTTCGACTATGTAACGCAGGAGACTGGCCTTGTTACAGACAATAAAGACCTAGAGTATCAATAATTCACATTAGCTAAAGGTCTAATTATAGCGGAGTATTCAATTCAAACTACTTCCACCGCAGTCTAGGCGATTGATAAAGTGCGAAATACCGATACATAACGAATAAAATGCTATATCTTGGAAGGTAAAAGTAAATAAACTGTAAATCTCACCCTGACGGCAGCCAGCTACACCACCCACTAACAAAATCGAAAACATGGTTTTATAATACCTTAGTCCTAATGACTTCTGGTAAATACGTAGAATAACACTAGCATTGAATGTAGCAATAGAGTCACATGGCGTGAACACTAAGAGTCCCTAACCTAAATCAGGGAAAATACTTATAAGAAAACAATACAACAAAAATTACAAAACTTGAGCAGATGACAAAGGGAAACTTAGACAATGCATCTACAACAAGATTACAAAAGGATGACTGAATCTTACCAGGATTTTATATGATTTTTGAAAGACGAATTTCAACTGTGTAAGTCTTCATGAAAACAACTAACTCGGTCCCAGTCCTCCGAAGAGCGACACAGGGAATCCAAATCTGACTGTTACATACTTCCCTGCTTGGGGTTGGAGTCCCCGACAACCTACATTCTAACTTACACTTTAAAAAATCAATAAATCAATTAAGCTATAAAGCCTCTAACGAACTGTAACTAAATTAGATATACAATGTCCATCTAAACTTGGTTGTTCTTGGTTAATAATTGCATGATTAGCAAGTTTGATTGCGCCACATAACTCAGTACAGCATGATCCAACACAATTTCTGCTTTATTCTCCCTAACTGCAGGTCTTGGCAGATGGTAAGGGTTGGAATGTTGTCCAGCACCAGCACGGGTAGAACGCCGCAGTTCTTGTTCCTCTTCATCTGATGCTGTGTCTTGAGAACTTGGATCTTGATGAAGAACAGATTCATCAGCTAGATGCTCGACCGGTGCAGCAGCTTCTGTAGGGAGGGTACTCGTACTGTCACTTTCAGTCGTCTGTACAACCTGTGGAGTGAAAACATTTAGAGTCTCGGGAGAAGCATCCCTTCTCCTCTGACTCCGCTGAACTACTAGTTCAAAGTTGGAATCTTTGCTGTTAGTGGGGTTGTCCATGTCGGCTTCTGGATGTGCCTTCATGGTTTCTTTCTTTCTTGAAGGTACAACCACTTCTTCCTTCTCCTCAGGACCAGTTGGAGCATTGGAATCAGGGAGTGAAACATGCCCCAGTTATCAAAAAAAGATCAAGGGTTTTTAATGTTCCCTGGTTAACTAAGGATATTAAGCACTTGATCTTTTCTAGGGATAGACTCAAACGAAAGGCAATTATAGCTAAGAAGGACGAACACTGGAATGAGTACAAGTCCATTCGCAATAAGGTTAATATTGCTATGCGGCAGGCTAAAACTAACTACTACCGAGATAAAATTTCTCTTGAAAAGGAAAATCCCAAAAAGGCTTGGAAAACGATTAATAGTCTTCTCGGTAGATCTCATAATAGCACTGTGGTCAATGAACTGATAGTTAATAATTATAGTATAAATTCTCCTGAGGAGTTCGCTGATGCTTTTAATAATTATTTTGTCAATATTGGTCCCCAGTTAGCCCATAAAATGGATTCTACGAATATTTCTTTCTGAAAGTTTTGTTAATCCTTCGTCCTCAGAACTGTCCGAGCTTAATCTTGTCTCACATGACGCTAGTTTTTGAACTTTAAATGGACTGTCCACATCTAAGGCTACTGGTATTGACAAAATTTCTGGCAAAGTATTGAAAATTGCAGCTTCAGCGATCTCCCCATCTATTACGTATATTATAAATTATGCAATCTCTTCATGTCGCTTTCCGGATGATTGGAAATTGGCTAGGGTTCAGCCAATATACAAGAAGGGCCCTCGTAATTTACCGGATAATTACAGACCGATTTCTATTCTTCCGGTAATTAGTAAAATTATGGAAAGAATCGTATATAACCAACTATATGAGTATCTCATGGCCAACAATATACTCTGTGAACGACAATTTGGCTTTCGAAGACAACATTCTACAGCCTCAGCTTTGCTGGACTGTACGAATAGCTGGTACATGAATATGGACCGTAAGTTGTTTAATTTGGTAGGTTTTTTTTCTTGATTTAAAAAAGGCATTTGACACGGTTAACCATGAAATCTTATTACGTAAAATGGAAATCTATGGTATAACTGGAAATGCCTTGAAACTAATCAAATGCTACTTATCTGGTAGAAAGCAAATATGCCAGCTGAATGGAGTATCGTCCACTGAGAGACTCATTAGCTGCGGAATTCCCCAGGGCTCTATCCTCGGCCCCCTCTTCTTTCTCTTATATATAAACGATTTACCTGAGTGTCTAACGCAAGCCATACCTCGCCTTTTTGCTGATGACACTAATCTAACAGTAGCAGATGAATCGATTGAGCTTATTGAGGTGGCTGTGAATAGAGATTTGGAGAATGTAAAAAACTGGTTGTTGGCAAACAAATTAAGTCTCAATGTTGCAAAAACAGAATTTCTTCTAATTGCTTCACATTACAATATTCGAACTCTTAATGCCCAACCGGACATACGAATTGGTCAAAATCCACTGAAGCAAGTTTTTCATAGTAAAGTTCTTGGTGTTGAAATTGACCAATTCTTGTCTTGGGAAAAACATATTGACGCTATAGCAAAGAAAATAAGTTCCGGCATTGGAGCCTTAAGAAGAATTAGAGACTTTGTAGATAGGGAAACTCTGATTTCTGTTCATAACGCCATAATTCAACCTCATTTTAATTACTGCAGTGAGGTTTGGGATACGCTTGGGGAAGGTCTTTCTAAGCGCTTACAAATTCTTCAGAATAGGACAGCTAGAATTATTTTACATATGAGCAACGAAACTCCCCATCTAGAGGCATTGCAAGCTCTTGGTTGGGAGCCTCTTGAAAATCAAAGGGTTAAAACAAAAGCCAAGCATATGTTTAAAATTTTTAACCGAATGGCACCAAATTGTCTTGTTGATCTATTTACACGAAAGCAAGACATAACTAATTATAGCTTAAGAGGTGCCAGTACTTCCCTGCAATTACCTCGTCCTAGAACTGAGTTTGGAAAGAAGAGTTTTTCATATAGTGGAGCAAAAGTGTGGAACTCTCTGCCTGAAAATATGCGAAATTGTAATTCACTCGAATTATTCAAAGCTCAGATCACCTCACACGCCCTAGTATAATTTAGTATAACTTAGTTTTTATATTTTGTATATAGTAATATAGTATACCGTAAGGCATTAAGCATGTGTTATACGCATTATAGATATTAGATATTAGATATATTAGTTAATTAGATGTTTATATATTGTTGTTATTTTGATGTATTTTTATTGTTATTATGATGTATTTTTATCTACACGCCCCTTGTGGAAATCAGCTTTAGTTGTCGGGGCAAGCGTGTATAAATAAAAGATACACCAACACATTATGCGTCTGGACGCATTATTCGTCTCTAGTATAAAGAGAGCCATTCAAGTGTTTTTATTTTTTATCTTTCTATTGCTTGTATACACTGCATTTCACATCTATAAAGTGTATAAAGCTATTAAACATTCATAGGTCAAGTCTTAGAAGGGAAAATAACACTCACATATACCGGCCTTGGACACAGTTTCGCAGGAAGACCCTCGCCCCAATGGGTAAGTCTGCCCTATCTGCTTTCAAACTGTTGAAGTTCTGTCGGCAAAGGGCCTCTTTCTCAGTGCGTTCAGATGCTAAGCGGAAAGCTTCTTCTAGTCTCTCATGATGCTCTGTTAGCCACTCTACCTTAACTTCACTCTCGTCTTGTAGACCTAATGCATAGTCCACAGGGAGGTTGGGCTCCCGCCCAAAGAACAAGTAGTAGGGTGAGTAGCCTGTTGTCGAATGAGGCGTGCAGTTGTATGTTTTGCACTTCTAACTGACAATCTTTTGAAGGCAAATGAATTCAACTCTTACTTCACCAACATATGTTCAACTTTGGCTAATACTAACAACTCATCAGCACTGGATCTTTCTACTCAACCAGTGAAGCACATTTACAGAACTAACCCTACTTTACAGTCATTTACTGTCAATAAAGAGCTTCTATCCTATTGTTTCAAGCATTACATCAAAGTGGGAAAAGCCTGTGGCCCTGATGATGTTGGGTGATGTCTTCATTGATAACTTTCTTAATATTGCCAAAAAGAGCTTTGATGAATGCATGTTTCAATCATAATGGAAGACAGCACAGGTTCATTGTATCAGTAAAAAGGGAAGTACTCAAGACTGTGGAAATTACCGTCCTATTTCACCTCCAACTAGACTCTTTTCTTAATCAACATAACCTAATTTCTGACTCCCAATGGGGCTTCAGAAAGGGAAGATCCTCTGAGCTGCTGCTTCTTAGCATGACAGAGAACTGGAGACTTGCTTTAAATGAAAGAAAATCAATTGGCATCATCTTTATTGACTTTCAAAAAGCTTTCGACTGTGTCCCATGAAATTCTACCTCAAAAACTTCAAGCTTCAGGTTGATGTGGTGACTCATTTGATTGGACTGTTGATTACCTCAATAATCGCCATCAGTTTGTATCAGTCAATGGTACTACTTCTGAGAAAATGAGACTAACTTCTGGCGTGCCAAAAGGTTCCTTGTTGGGCCCAAGACTTTTCAGCATCTTTACAAATGACCTGCCTTTGACCCTGGACTCAAAGTTAGAAATGTTTGCTGACGACTCCACTGCCTATATTATTGGAAACTCCATCGACTCTATTTCAATCCAAATTCAAGAACTCTTGCATCAACTACTTACCTGGTCTAAACATAACTCTATGTACATCCATCCAGTCAAGTCAGAAGTAATGTTCATCTCAAAAACATCATTCATTGGTCCAACCAGACTCATCACTATAGATGATAAGCCCATCAATTGTGCATCCAGTTCATGTTGCTTAGGAGTCATACTTGATAACAAGCTCAACTGGTCCCCTCACATCAAAATGGTTACTTCAAACTTCAACGCAAAGATCACAAAGCTTAAACAGACGAAGACTTATAACCGCTCTACTCTTGAATCCATCTACTTCAAAGGTATTTTGCCAAGTGTGACTTATTGTATATCCCTGTGGGGATCTTCCAACTTGTTGGCTGACCTCGAGGAGTCGCACATCCGTGCAGCCAGACTGATACACAACATCAGCATATCTACCCCAAAACATGAAGTACTCAGCATGGTAAAATGGACATCTCTACATTATATGTATAAGAGAAGACTCCATTGTATTGCATACCAGGCTTTCAATAACTTAGCTCCTGATGACATTAACAATTTATTTACAAAGCTCACAACTCCATATAATTTAAGAGATATTTTAAGATTGGAACTTGTGTGCTCTAAATCCAAAGCCTTACATGATTCTTTCACTCATCGTGCTAGTATTGTTTGGAATTGTTTACCTAGCCAGTTAAAGTCCAAGCCTAGTTACACCTCATTCAAGGCTAACATTAAGAAATTTTCTAAGTGCATTGACCAATAGTGCAGGCATATCGTGCACAAAAACTGCAGAATTGTTCAGTTTTTTTGCTACAAGCATGAAAATTGGCACAATGATAGAAGACAACATGCTGACTAATTCCTGATATAGCGCCACGCCCAAAAATCAATACTTCCAGTTTTACACATGTGGAATTAATTTTCACTTAAAATTAAATACAATTGTTGCATTAACTAGTTGGTTCATGAAATGTGATAATTCTTTATGAGTACTGTTCCTTCTACCTAACTGACTATAGTGCCCCACCCTATTCCTCGTACTTCCAGTTTTATGTTAATGGATTTAATTAAATTCAAAATTACTGAAAATAACCGTTTTCTACAATGCTATCACTACCAACTAATCCAAATTGGTCTAATGATGCATGCCCTTTTCATTTCACATGCACTGCCACACCCTAAACTTAGTACTGCCAGTATAGATACATAGGAATACCTCAAGTCTCTCAAGTATCAAAATTATTCACCTTGTTTTAAAGTCAAGGAGATAGAATAATAGACAGATATGATTGAAACAACGCAATTTGCATAACATGCAACCATGGCAACGCCTTTTCAAAAGTACTTCCAGTAATAATACTTTGGAATTGATGATCTGGAATTAGGTTTGGGTATATGGCAATCTGACATCTTTCTGTAGGGATTCCTGCATAAAGGCCACTGTTATTGCACTTCCCTCGTAACAATCAATAATTCTCACTATTCTATAATTTTCCACATAAAGAAAACCCGTTCACAATAGCCTGATCAATTACACATTACACTGTGAAGACCCAGTTTAATACAGAATGTCTCCAGGGGTTGATGTAATGTGGAGCGAATATTGCGCCACTGATAGCCTCAAATCACAGACCATATCTAGAAGTTAACAAAGCCATGGTCAACCAAAGCGTGTAGAACTGGGAAAGATTCCTTAGGGTATTGAGCTTTTTTTAATTTTTTGCTGAAATTTGCAAATCCATCATATTGCCCAGCAAGAAACACTTGATTTCTTCTGTTGGAGAAAAATTAGTGTTGAACGGGAATTCGCTGGATTCCTTAGGTTTTTGAGAGCTTTTTACTTTTAGTTGAAATTTGCAAATGAAAGTCATCAAGTTGCCTGGAAACATACACTTGATTTCTTCTTTTGGACAAGGATTAGCATGTGATGTAGAATGGGAATTCACTGGATTGGCAACATGCACTTAAGAGGAATCAGACTCAAGGCTTTTTTTTTCATTTGTGAGGATTGTGATATTGCAGTTCTTGAAGTTTTCAGAGCACTAGGCCCTAGCAAAGCAGCTGCACTTCCTGCTTTCCATGGCTTCCACGACTTTTAGGAGCAAGGATTGCACAGTTGGTTAGTGCGAGAGGTCCCAAGTTTGATCCCCATCGAATATCAGTGACTTCCTATCCTTGTTTCGACTTCTGTTCTTTCCGTGTAGCTTTAATATACTGTAAATACCCTTAAAATGGAGCATCAGTGGAGAGATGGAGAAAAGGGCCCATCTTCAATTGCTTTTTCCACAAGCCTCTGGCTCTGGAAATAGGCCTACTCCGGGCACTAAAATCGCCGTAATTTTGGGCGATTTTAGCTAAATTATCCCCAAAGATACTCAAAACTTAAGGCGATTTTCGGTGATTTTAGGGCCTGGAATAGGCCAACGTCCTACGATTTCGAAGTAAAACTTCAACTTTTCATTTCTTTGTCTTCACGGGCTGCAATGAAATGTCTATATTAGGGAAAATCTCTGCCTTGGAGACTTGAAGGTATTGTTTGCAGAAGTAAAAACAACATTTGAACGGCCTTTGAATGATTCTTTATGTAAAGATCTGTTGGAAATATGTCAGTCTACTGCAGCAATTTGTTGTACTACTGTACAGTTAAACTAACTTTTGCCAAATAGTTATTGACTTTATAGAAGGAAATGTTTTCAAAAAAGCCAAGTCAATGGGGGCAGCATCCCATCTGCAGCAATCCGCCAAAATCACATTAAGAGACTAACCGCTTATCAAGCCAGGTCAGTCGTTGCAGCTACCCTCTGCGCCGCACTTGGCAGTAGACAAAGGCGGACCAAAAAGATTAAATTGACGCAATTGTGGGAAAACTAAGCAAGAGATTTTGGAAATGTGTAGCCACCTGACCAGATGTAAATGTCAGCAAGATAAAAATGTGCAAAATTGCAGCTTGTGTGCACAGCCATGTGTGATTGTGGAGGCGATTGCAAATGGAATTAACTCGTTTGGGAAGTTATTGAAATAATTAATAAAATTTAGTGATTGCTACGAGTGAACTGCAATAGCCCTCTCCCTTGTCAAAGATTCTTACCTTAAAAAATATTAGATTTTCCATAATCCAAAATTAATAAATTCCAGTAACCCCAATAATCAATTCCAAAGTATTATTACTGGAAGTACTTTTGAAAAGGCGTTGCCATGGTTGCATGTTATGCAAATTGCGTTGTTTCAATCATATCCGTCTATTATTCTATCTCCTTGACTTTAAAACAAGGTGAACAATTTTGATACTTGAGAGACTTGAGGTATTCCTATGTATCTATACTGGCAGTACTAAGTTTAGGGTGTGGCAGTGCATGTGAAATGAAAAGGCCATGCATCATTAGACCAATTTGGATTAGTTGGTAGTGATAGCATTGTAGAAAACGGTTATTTTCAGTAATTTTGAATTTAATTAAATCCATTAACATAAAACTGGAAGTACGAGGAATAGGGTGGGGCACTATAGTCAGTTAGGTAGAAGGAACAGTACTCATAAAGAATTATCACATTTCATGAACCAACTAGTTAATGCAACAATTGTATTTAATTTTAAGTGAAAATTAATTCCACATGTGTAAAACTGGAAATATTGATTTTTGGGCGTGGCGCTATATCAGGAATTAGTCAGCATGTTGTCTTCTATCATTGTGCCAATTTTCATGCTTGTAGCAAAAAACTGAACAATTCTGCACGATATGCCTGCACTACAAATTACTTTTGGTACTAATTCTACTGCAACCAATAATAATAGTGATGAATTTTTATATTATTAATATTTAATTTATTATTAGTCAATTTGATTCATCCTTATATTTTTCATTTGGTTTGCCTAAATTACATAATTTAATTGCAATTTATATATTTATTTATACAGTCATTTCAAGCAAACAATAAGTCATTTTAAGCTTATCTATTTATTTATGTGTTATTTGTATTTATAATTATTTATATTAGGATATTATTATATGATACAGCAGGTCCACATCAGCAATAGCTGCCATTTTTTTCAACCTGCTCAACCAAATAAAGGATGTATGTATGTATAGATCACTTCAACTGCCTCTTATTTGGCCTTCCCAATCATCTTCTATCCAAACTACAGTCAGTCCAAAATGCTGCTGCTCGTGTGATTACTTGTTCTCGTACACACTGCCATATCACGCCTATCTTGATTCAGTAACATTGGCTTCCTGTGGCTGATTGTATCAAGTTCAAGATTCTACTCATTACATTTAAATCACTCAATAACCTGGCTCCATCTTACATCTCTGACTTGATTTCTTGTTACAAGCCATCAAGAAACCTCCGATCCTCAACTTAATATTCAACTTAATCTTGGCCAATTTTGCTTAAAGTTATATGGCCATCGTACATTCTCTGTGTGTGGTCCAGAACTGTGGAACGCCCTTCCTCCCTCCATAAGATCTGAATCATCCCTTTCATCCTTCAAGTCAGCTTTGAAGACTTACTTATTCAAGTCTGCATTTAACTTGGAACTTAATTAGCATAATTCACATAGTTCTTTTTTGCGCTTAGAGCAGAAATGGATAAGCACGTAATAAGTTTATATCATTATTATTATCTTTATTCACAATTCTAGTGCGTTTTTCTTACAATATTCTAAGCTTACCGAGTCCAATCTATGGACCTAAGGAAAGTAAGAATTACAAATACAATCAGCTGATCATTAAAGTTTTCCTAATGATATGAGCAGTTCCTAGCAGGGCAGTCTTCTGTAGTTCACTGATTTCAATGTTCCCCTGCAACTGCTTCACATAATACTCTAGTCGTTTGTTAACTAAGCCTAGAGCACCAATAACTATAGGTATGGTTTTAGTTTCCATACCCCACATCTTTCTAATTTCTATTTCAAGGTCTTTGTACTTTGAAATCTTTTCCAACTGTTTTAAAGACACGTTTCGTTCTGATGGAATTGATACATCTATTAACAAGCACTGATTTTTCACTTTGTCTTTAACTATGTCTGGCCTGTTGGCCTTAATAGTCTTATCAGTGTGAACTTGCATGTCCCATAAAATTGTTGCTCTTTCGTTGTCCACTACTTTCTCCGTTTCATGTTCATCTCTTGCCAGAATTAGTGCCGTAGTGTTTGCAGAGCTTCCAATGAACATACGTACCAACTCTGTTATGCCTTTCGACGAATTCTTTCTTTGTGAGAAAAGGGCAGCCTGCTACAATGTGGTCAATGGTTTCGTCATATTGACCACACATTCTACATTTGATGTCTACATCTTTTCCTTGGATCTTCCTCTCGTAGTACCTTGTGGATAGCGCTTGATTTTGTGCAGCTATGATGAGTCCCTCTGTCTCTGACTTTAGTCCCGTACCTTTTAGCCAGTTGTGCGTTCTTTGTTTGTCGACATCTGCTTGGTTGACTTGCTTTGGGTATTGGCCATGAAGGGGCTTAGATTCCCACCTGTCGACTTGCTTCTTTTGTAGATGGTCTTTGAACGCGGTCTTTATCATCCTTGCTCTTTCAGTGTTGGGATTTTCTTTTTCATTCAATGGGCGTGCAGTTTCTGGCACAACGATTTCTTTGCTTTCAACTTAAACTTTTGACTTTCTTTGTGTATTGAGTACATCTTTTTGTTGTTTTTGTGTTTATATACTAGACGCAGAAGGCAGTCTTGGTGGTCTTTAAGATACACATCCAGACCAATAGTTGACAATTTGTATGAGTTTTCGATCTGAATGAGTCCTCTGTCTCCTTCTCTCCTCTTTACGTACAATCTATCAACGTCCGCTTTAGGGTGGTGCATGCGGTTCATCGTAAGATATTTCCTTGTCTTGACCTCTAGTCTTTTGATCTCGCTTAACTTCCAGTTTATTATGTTGAAACTGTAGGATACCATAGGCACTGCCAGTGTGTTAATAGCCTGGATCTTGTTGGCTCCATTCAGCTCACTCTGAAGTACCAATCTGACTCTTCTGTAGTACTCTTTTCTCACCTTTTCTTTCCTCTTGGAATGTTGTATTCCATCGCTTTCATCGATACCCAAGTATTTGTAGGTCTTCTCCTGGTCAAGTTCTTTTATGACTGTGTTGATATCAAGTTCAATGTTTGTTTTTGTTAATCTTCCTCTCATAAAAGTAGCTTTAGCACACTTTTCCAGACCAAAAGTCATATTTATGTCGTTGCTCAAGTGATGTACAGTATGAAGTAGTATTTCAAGATGGTGGTCGTCTTTTGCATACAGTTTTAGATCATCTATGTAAAACAGATGATCAACTTTCACTTTTTCGATACTGTACCCACATCCAGTGTCATTCAACATGTTGCTAAGCGGTGTCAGTGCCAAACAGAACAGCAATGGTGACAGTGAGTCTTCTTGATAGATTCCACTTTTGATGGTGATCATCCTTGTTGTTATTGTCCCCGATGCGTGATTGAGGACCATCGATGTTTTCCAGTTCCTCATGCTGTGAATGCAAGAAGGTTGATATTACTGGTGATACATTGTAGATCTGCAGTGTTTTCAGTAGCCATGGATGGGGGACGCTATCGAATCCTTTTCTGTAATCAATCCAGGCTGTGCCGAGGTTCTTTTTCTTTTCCTTGCAGTCTTCAAGAATCATCTTATTGATTAGGAGTTGATCTTTACATCCGTACGATCCTGGTTTGCAACCCTTTTGTTCTTTGGGTAGAAGCTGGTTGACATCCAGGTGGTTGTGAATTCTAGTTCTTATAATGGATCACATAAGCTTGTAATGGTAGACAGACACGTTATCGGTCTGTAGTTCTTTGCTTCTTTTGTTTCCTCGGTCTTTGGGAGGAGATACATTATTCCTTGTGTGATCCATTCTGGACAGGTATCTGGATGTTTAATGATATTACTAAGACTTCT
This sequence comes from Telmatactis stephensoni, assembly GCA_029948255.1. NCBI lineage: Eukaryota > Metazoa > Cnidaria > Anthozoa > Actiniaria > Isophelliidae > Telmatactis > Telmatactis stephensoni. Next base: position 56,998 of record JALIZF010001606.1, on the reverse strand, counting down.
AGCAAGATCTCCATGCAGACTTGTGATGTTTTTGAGCCAGAAGTTGTGAATTTGGTCCAGACCTGGGGATTTCCTGTTGCCTGTCTTTCTCAGTGCGGATGCAATGTCGCTTGTTGTGATATCGCTCCATGTCTGTTTTTTTGATCTTTTGGTTTCGTTTTTCTGTTCTCTTTATCCATAGTCCAGCAGCATATGTCGTAAAATGAAGTCCCGTGGGAATTTTGTGCTGAAAGCAAGCGACTTGTCTAGTTGTACTCAGTAGACCTCAACGAACAAGAAAAATGTTGTTGGCAGTTCTGAAAATTGTTTGGAGGCTTTTAAGCGACGTTTTAAAATGACGTAATTTTTCTAGCATGGAAGCGAGGCTAACACAAAGAAACTCTCAAAAACGCTTCTTCTAGTAGATGGAATCTGCCAAAAATCGTAGAGAACATCAATTCAGCTATGCTAAGCACACCAGTGTGATTATTTAGGTTGAACCTGGTCACGTGACCAGCCAGGCATCAAAACGAGGCTTGTAAATTACTTGACTTTTAATAGTTGTTTTGATAAAACAAAATCAAATAATTATCACATAGGATAAAATAAATATATATTTTCAAGACATTTGTTTTGCCGTGGTGTAACCCTAGATTAATCACGTGACCACAAAAGTACGGAAACGAGGCTATGGAAAAAGTATTCCATTTACATTTCCTGGGTTTTAACGAAACAAGTATTGCATATGCATTTAATTCACTGTTGTTTTATCTGAGTATTGGTTCAGGAGGGATTTAACTTTTGACCTTCCCCGCTGAAGTCAATCAGTTAGATTTTCATGAAAAAGACTGGGTTCTAGTTCAATACAATGCTTTTGGTCAGTGGTTGTTTCCGTGAAAATAAAATACACGTCCGCCATCTTTGTACTTACAAGCAATGTAGAGAAACTATGTGGCCCTAGATGGAAGAAAAAAAGGACTATGGACTCGACTTTCGACTCTGCATGATTTGTCAATGTGTAAAAGATGAAAAGTTGATTGAGAAACCTAGTTGTCATGAAAAAGTTGTAGAATTTATTAAGGAATGGGCAGCTGTTGGGGAGTATTTTGAAGTTTGGTCAAAGCTCCAAAATACTCCACAGCTTGAACTTGTGAATGAAAAGGCATCATGGCATCGTTCCTGTTACCAAAATGTTGTTCACGTTGGTATGCTCAAGAGGGCAAAGGATAGATATGAAAGGAAGATAGAAGGTAATTTGAGATTCCTGGTAGAATACGCCAGGCAGAAGGCATTTTGTAATGTTCATCAGTTTCACTCTTCTATTTAAATCTACATTGGACGTTTGCATTACTTTTTGATTGTTTTATTTATATATATATTTTATATTTTTTAAGTTTTTTTATTATTATTTAATTTAGGACCCTAGTATTTTAGAACACGCATGTTAAGCTTTATGAACTATAGGTCGTTATCAATTCGTGGAGTACATTTATATTTTTCCCTCGGCTATGCTACTCAAACCATTAAGATGTGCTGCTGCTTTTCCTGAGGCTTTTTTATTATAATTATTAAGGTCCAAATGAGTCACGGCGAAAATCGGATGTCCTAAAGAAAGAAGCTGATTCGATGAAACTAACACGATCCAAAACGTCCCCATATGATAAAGACGTTTGCTTCTTCTGCGAAGGGAAGGAAACTTACCGAGAGGCTCTACACAATGTTAGCACATTGTCTGCAGGACAATCTCTTCGTGCTGCTATAGAGAAAACAAATAACCAGAAACTCCGTGTCAAACTCAACACATCTGTGGATGCCACTGATGCTCACGCTATTGACATCAAATATCACAAGAGGTATATATATAACTCTTCCATAAGTTATGGAGAGTCACAAGACTAGAGTTGCTCCATTACATGCAGTTGATATTTTTCCTTAGTTTTAAAACTCTATTTCAATCATGAAATGTAATTATATACTATGAAAATTTATTATTGCACTTTTTTAATTGATAATAATAAATTGGCTTACTATCATTACCAGATGCTGGGCAAAAAATGTTACTGGTGCTCTTCGCAAGCCACCTGTTTTTGCTACTTCGTCAAGTACATCATCCAAAGCAAATGACGTTGCAGCTAAGATTGAATTCTTAAGTATGGCGGAGATGGAGCTAAATCGTGGTATTGTCTTAACAATGTCTGAGCTACAATCTGCATACATGAGTATTATGGAAGCAAACAATGTGCCGCAACCAACATGTGACCGAAAAACCTTGAAGCAGATGATTCAGAGTGAGATCCCTGACACTGAGTTTCACAAACCGAAACGAGTAAATGAATCAGAGCGGGTGAGCATAAAAAGAATCAGAGATGCTGCCATTCAACTATCAGAAGTTGCTGATGCTAGCTGTAATGAGGAGATGAAAACACTTTTTGACGCTGCTGTTATGCTGAGGAAGCTAATTAATAACAGCCAAAAGTGGACCTTTACTGGATCACTAGATGACATTCAATCAAGTCATTTACCTGAAGAATTGTACTTGTTTTACCGATGGCTGATTCAGGGTCCAAACACCGAACTGTCCACAGAAGATAAATCTTGTGAAGTCCACAAACGAGCAATGAGTCTAGCACAAACAACGATATGTATGTGTCTGACTGATAGGCAAAAGAGGAACAAAAAATCAGAAGTTATCAGGTCGTCAAGGGAGATGCCCCAGCAAGTGGCTGTTGGTGTAGCTGTCCATCAGGCATTCCGCAGTAAAGAGATAGTAAGCCTACTTCATGCCTTTGGTATGTGTATTGAATATAACAGGCTCCTCAGGGTAGAAGCACAGATAGAATCAGCTGTAATAGAGAGAATGGACAGTCAAGGTGGACTGTACCTCCCGCCAGACGTTGTGAAAGGCAGACACGTGTTTTTTGCTGTAGATAATGTTGACTTCGCCGAGGACACACGTGACGGCCGAAATACACTTCATGGAACTGCTATGGCGATATACCAGAAAAAGGAACCCGAGGATGAAAAGCCATCTTTAAGGTTAGAATTATTTTCATGTGTTTTCTTTTTACAGTGATTTGGGTGACTGTTTGTTCCTTAATTATTTCAAAAAGTTTAGATATTAAAGTTGAAGGACAGGCAAATTCAATGGGTAACTAATACACTATTATTTTTCTATAGATTAAACAAACCTTTAGATCAGTGCCGCTCTGTAAAGGATCTTCCCGACTCAATTTTTAACTTGCTTGAGTGCCCAACACCACCAAAGAAACCTGTCTGCCCAGCCTATCCTACTTTTGGTCTGTTTACAGAGGACGAGCTGCCTTTAGTTGTAAGGCTGCAAGATTTTGGGTGGCTCATTGCGCGCGACATGAAACGAAATACTGTTGATGCGAGTCAAGATGAGTCTAGGACAAGTTCACAAGTTCCTGTATGGACCGGATACAATTCATTGATAAACAGTACTATGAATGTCACCAAAGTCGGTTCACCACCACTGATTGCATCACCGGTACATGAATGGCCTACTCTATTAACTGTGCTTATGCAAGCGCAAGGTATATATAAATGTAATATAAATTGATAGATTTGTAAAAATATCTTTTCTTTATTATGTATTATATTATATAATGTATTATAAATAAAATTATATTCTATTCTAAGGTATCAACGCTGCGGTAGTTGGTCCCCAGAGGAAAACAGTAATTTCCTTAGACATGGCTTTGTATCTGTCCGCAAAGAAGCTACAAATGGCTAGACGTGATCTGAACTTCCTGATACTCCGCCCAGGTGAACTCCACATTGTTATGGCGCAGCTACGAACGATTGGAGCCTATATAGAAAACAGCGGGATTGATATGTGCTGGATTGAGGCAGAGCTATATGGCCCTGCCACCGTTAAGCAAATCATCGATGGTAAACACGTTAAGCGGGGAGAGGCCGCGCACATGGTCACATTACAAGCCCTCTTTACCTTGTACCACGAGGCATTTATCAATGACCAGTCATTACAGCGGCCCTATCAGCATCTAGAAAAAGTTGTGAAAGAAGTTGTAAAAGCTTGTACTGGAGGAAGCAAGATAAGATCAGGTCCGCTAACAGCAGCATGATTGATACCATCAAGACATCAAAAGTTCTGGAGAAGATGTCTGATTTTGATAAAGCCCATGAGAAGAACCCCCTGTTTCAAGTTATGCGCCAATACATGAGTATGGTCATGGAAATGCTGGCATTTATAAGAGCAGTGAGAACGGGAGACTGGGAGTTGCACCTTAGAGCTTTAGAGAAGTTTACCAGATATTTCTTTGCGCATGATATGATCAACTATGCACGGATGATGCCTGTCTACATTGCAGAGATGGAAGGTTTAAAGTCAACAGATCCTGACTTAATCAAAGAGTTCCAACAGGGAAACTGGGTTGTTAACAAGAACAGGGAAGTATCCTTCTGTGCACTAGGTGCAGACCATGCTTTAGAACATGTTAATCGCTCTATGAAAGTTTCTGGGGGTTTGGTTGGGATCACTCTTAACGCAAACGCTCGTGACAAGTTCTTTCTCATCGCACCCGAACTGGCAAGGCTGGCTAAAGAAGCTAAAAGTATGGCTGGTGTTCATCAAAAAAAGCAGGTTCACCATCACTGCCTCTCTAAAGCTGTTTTAACTCGCGAGGAAAAGAACATCGAACAACTAAAGTCAACAATTAAACGATTCACAAATCCCTTCACTGAAGAAAGTACCGATCTGTTCAACTTGGTGACAAAAACAGTCCTGCCAGAGAATGCAAAAAATGACCTCTGTGAGCAGAGTAAAATTGGAAGAAAATTGTTTGGCACCTTTGTGGATGAGCGCATCAAGTACAACAAAGTAAACATATGGTCTAGAATCAAAAAGCGTAAATTGTTAACCTGGAAAAGTACTGGAAAGGTTTCAAAGATATCTGTGGATGATAAAGTGGTGGAACTAAAAGAAGATAGGTATGTTTGCATATTTCTGTTATAATGCCTGTCCTTTATCGATTCGTTTCTTAAAAACGTTTTTGTTTTTTACCTTAGATCTCTATTCGCCAGAATGATGGTGGTGTGTAGGAGCCGACATGAAATCAACATAGAGGAAGCTATTGGAAGGTACGAGTTTTCTGTTGTACCAAGATCACTCTTTGCGCCTGATGGAATAATGCTCCACTGTAGCTGTAAAAGCGCTTTGATGGCAATTCTAGAAAAGCTTGGTGAAGGGCCCGGAGACATACAAGTCAATTCAAATCAAATTGGCGATGATGGCATGGATGTTCAAGAGAAAGTTGTGATAGTTGATGGCATGGCAGAGTTACAATCACTTGACAAGCCTGAATGGGTTAAAAATTGTTCGCAGTTGGCTGAGCACTTTTGCAACCGTATATTTTCTAAGTACAGTAATGCCAACGAGTTACGACTGATATTTGACCGTTACGACGTTCCGCACTCACTAAAAGCAGCCACAAGAAGACGAAGACTGGGAAGCACAGATTCCATATACTACCGAATTACTGACTCCACACATATAGGTAAAACACCCATGAAGAGGCTGCTCTCCAATAATGCCACCAAGATGGAGCTCACAGCCTATCTGTCTAATAAAATCATCGAAGCTGGAAACGCGATGCGGTTGGCAGTCGCTTGGGGAAGCTGTTGTCAGGCAAATTTTAAGGAAACGCAACACCTACAAAGTTCTCAAGAAGAGGCAGATACAAAGATCTTACTGCACGCCCTCGATGCCACAGCAGATGGTGCAACTCAGATAGAGATCCACTCTCCAGACACAGATGTGCTTATTCTATCTTTGAGACGATACCCTGAATTGTGCCCTAATAGTTCATTTGTAACCGGCACAGGTCAGAACCATCGAGTTATTCCCCTCAAGCCCATTGTTCAAGCCCTTGGCCCAGCAAAGGTAGAAGCATTGCCAGCATTCCATGCTTTTAGCGGTGCCGATAACACAGGATCATTCTATGGGAAAGGGAAGCTTGCTTGTTTCAAAGTGTTCGAAGAAGGAGATCATGAGATTATTGAGGCTTTTAAACATCTTGGAACTACCACTTATCCACATGAAAACACCATCGCTGGGATTGAGAAGTTTGTATGCAAATTGTACGTTCCAAAAACAAGAATGACAAAGGTAAAAGATCTGAGATGGTGGCTTTTCCGTAAAAGGCAGGCCCAGTCCGACCGATTACCTCCAACAGAGGCTACACTTCGCCAAGCGATTTTAAGAGCCCACTTTCAAGTTATGGTGTGGAACGCAGATGGAATTGCCAACCCAAATTTACCATCACCTGACGGCTATGGGTGGAAATTGGATGAGGACCAATGGGTTCCTGTCATGACCACATTGCCTCCAGCTCCAGAAGCCATTATTCAGCTTGTCAAGTGCGGTTGTATAAAAGATCGATGCAGCAGCAAAAGATGTCAGTGCCGTAAATCTGGGCTCAACTGCACTGACCTCTGTAAATGTGCTGACGAAGAAGACCCCTGTGAAAATGCTGAAAATGACGACGACGACGACGACGTCGAAGATGAAGACGACGACAACGAAGATGATGAAACACAGGAGTCAGATGATGACGATACCAATCAATTTAACTAACTAAAACGACCCGAACTTCTAGTCATGCTCTTCCTGTGATGAATATGAAAACCCAAAGTTTTTTTTGGGAACCAAAACACGTGATTAGTTACGTGATAACGTGTTAAGATTTATTTGTCTGTATGAGCACTAGGTCATTAATTGGTTTAATAGTATTCACATTTTTGATATTTTGTCTGATAAAAACCCAGGAAATGTAAATGGACTTTTTCCATAGCCTCGTTTCCGTACTTTTGTGGTCACGTGATTAATCTAGGGTTACGCCACGGCAAAAAATGTCTTGTAAATATAAAGCTAGTTTTAACCTATGTGATAATTATTTGATTTTGTTTTATCAAAACTACTATTAAAAGTCAAGTAATTTACCAGCCTCGTTTTGATGCCCGGCTGGTCACGTGACCAGGTTCAGCCTAAAAAATTACACTGGTGTGCTTAGTATAGCTGAATTGATGTTCTCTACGATTTTTGGCAGATTCCGTCTACTAGAAGAAGCGTTTTTGAGAGTTTCTTTGTCTTAGCCTCGTTTTCATGCTAGGTCTCCATGTTGTTTATTCAAACTCCCCCTAAAAGTCGTTGTAGCAAAATACAGAAGTGCCGACAACATTTTTCTTGTTCAATAGGGTCTATGCAACACAATCAATGTGGTCGCTTGCTTTCAGCACAAAACTCCCACGGGATGACATATGCTGCTGGACTACCATTCTGCTTGTTCGTTGTAACCCTTTTCTTCTTCTAGAATCTCCTACCAAAATTCTTCAATTTCATCAAGCACTGGTGGCTCCTCTTCCGTTATCTGCTTCTTTCCAAGTTCCCTGTACAATTTCTTAGTGTCTTCTCTGAACATCTTATTCTGAATGAACTGCTTACTTCTCTTTTCAAATCTTCGTATTCTTTGAGCTTTGGCTTGTATTTGTTGTTTGAGTTGTTCCATTACCTCAGAGATTTTGTTGACTGAATCAATGGAATACTTTGCCAAGATCTTGTTTCTTTTTCTATGAGCTAGTGTATTAGAAGCCAGTTCAGCCAGAATAGACAGATCTTTTCTTTTCCTTTGTATATCTTTTAACATCCTGTCTTTCCACGAAGGTTGTTTTTTTGTTTAGTCGCCTTATCTTTTTCTTCTTCAGTCCGATGCGTTCAGTTATGACTGAAGCTGTTGCATAGTATAGCTGGTTGATGTCTGCAACATTGAGCTCTCCTTCGCTTTTCTTTATTTCGGCCAGTGCTTTGTTTGCACAGTCTATCAGTTCTATTACTTTTCTGGTTTTGCTCACTTTGGGAAGCTTGGTTCTTTCTAGCATACTTACATGTTTAATCTCTTGCCATTTGATCATAATATCTTCTTTTGTGATCCAGTGGATTCTTGATCTGCGTTAAATGGTCCGTTGTGGGACGTTGTCTTGTTACAGTTGCCATTTGAACGTTCTGAAGGGGAGACATTTCAGTGCGCGCGCACTCCGCGTCAGTTATGTGCTCGTGCATAAACAAAATAACGTATTTTTAGCTCGTTCAATTGATTTAAATTGAAATATTCATCAAACTTTCTGTTTTGAGAAATAACTGTATAAAACCTAAAATTTGAAATAACAATAAAGAAAGCAAATGATTCAATTAGATAACTAAAACAAATGCACTAGATAACAGTATGCTAGTGAAGCATATTGTTAGACTTCAAATTTAGTCTGATCAATGAACAATTTGTAAAAATGTTGATTCACTGAGTTCCGTTAAGACTGAAGCTTGTACTGGGCAAATTGAGAGCAAACTTATATCGAGTGAAAAACAAAAGTAGAGGATAAAGTGAATCGATAACCCTAACTAGAGTCCTACGCCGCACAACCACCGTGCATTTGCTCACTTTCACCTTTTTGGAGTTATCTTGGCTGGAATTTGAAAAAGTTGGTGGTCCCCTCGAGAAACCCTTTGCACATTTTAATGGGCTATACAATGACCTTTGTTTGACCCTTAACCTCCTTAACCCCAAGGTTTGGCAGACAAATTGAAAAAAATTTTGACTTGAAAAAATTGCCAACTTTGACCCTCTCCCACGGCTAACCTATTGGGCTAATCTCAAAGTTCTCTGGATAATTTGTTGCTACACTCAAGGGCAACATGTCATGAGAGTTTGGGGTCAAAGGTCAAAAATCGAAAAAAGCTAACAGGGTTGGGACTTTTTTCAAGTCAGTTTTGAAAAATGGAAAAGTGCTTATCTCCTTGGGGATTTAACGGATTTCAACTCTGATTGCATGGTTGGGCTTTTATTGATGTCTACTATCAGCATAAATATTTTGGTCATTTTTGGGTTAAGGGTTAGGGTCAAACTTAGAAAAATACCGTTTTTTGGTCAAAATGCACATTCACTGAAAAGTGGTTTTTGGACTATATCTTCCCAGGAATTCAAGCTATTCTAAATATTTTCATATATCTTATAGATCGCAATGTGACGCATCTATTATTGGCCTTTGTTTGGATAAATTCAAAATTATTAATATTTTATAGATTTTTATTGATTTTTTCAAAAAATAAATTTAAAAAATTGTAAAAAATCGAATTTTTCATATTTCGAATTTCTGTTTGTTGTATTGTGCATGTAAAATTATGACTAATTTTTGGTACATACATTGTTTTTGGCAATTCTGCCCCAAAAAAATAGATCTGACTACCATCGGTGGATGTGAAGTTCACTTGTCTCACAACGTGTACCTGTTTGGTACCTTATTACTTCTAGGTGTTAATTCTAATGGCCAATCTTTTTAGTGATTCTTAGAGACCAACTCAAGGTCTATCATTCGTAGGAAAAGATTGCCCGCAGAACTCAAAGTTAAGGAGAAATGATTTTCATTTTCAAAAAAACGATTTTTTGTAACTTCAAAGGGTTTTAATATTTTTTCACGAGTTTCACATATCATGCTCACTGCACCTTGGTATGGAACATATATTTTTTTGGTTAAGTTCGGGTTAATTCTCGACGAGTTATAAATTTTTTTCCAAAATCGAAAATTTTCATCCGGGTTTGAACCCTTATATCTGCTGAAATTCGGCCCAAATCTACGTTCTTTTTACATAGTGCTTTAGAAGGGATCTTGAGAATGCTAACAAGATCAGTTTTATTTCCATAGAGTAAAACGTGAATATTTGCTGATTTTTGTAAAAGAGCATTACCTTTTCACTTGTAATTCCTTACCTTTTTGTCTTTAACCCTAGCAAAGGGTGTCTGCTGAAAGCTAATTTTATGCTTAACATCACACACACAATTTGAATTTGAAAAAATTTGAATTAGCGATTTTTCTTGCTGAACCAGGTCAGTGCATATTTTGTGAGTTAATGAGTTCACTTTCACCGATATTTCGACCAGTTAAATTAAAGCTACAACAACCATTTTTGGATATGTTATTACACTTGCCATGGTCTTAAACAAATTTCGGCTCCAAAAAGTGAAATCCACAGGGTTTGGAAAAAAACATTAAAAAATCAATAAAATATTCAGGATTTCAAATATTGGAAAAATGTTTGTACCAGCGTGTTCAGCGTACCAGGGACTTCTCCAAGGTAAAAAAAATTCCCACAAAATAGTACGGTATCTTTGTACTAGGGTATAGTTTTTTTGCTTGAGGGTACTTTTTCATGTAGACGGTGATTGTGCCTGGCTGAGCTGGTGGGAAACCGAAATGTAGCTCTTGGTACAAGGTACAAGGATATATAATCGGTTCTCAAAATTATATAACATTAAAAAAGTTATGGCTTCATAAAAAGTTTAATATTAACCATGTTTGGAGCTTCATAGCTAAGTAACCAAGCCTTTAATCACTAGTCCCGAGCGAAGTTGAAATAAAGTCCTATCCACGAGCTAATCAATGGTGGTAGTGCGCAACATAGGTGAGCAATTTCAAAGCAGTTATCATTCGAACAAATTTGGAATTTATCATGTGTGGACTAAGAAAAATTTTGGTGAAAAATCACCAAAGTTTGAGGTCCTTTAAATCTTTGAGTTCTCAACAACAGTAGCTCATTCTAATAGGACATCAACTGGGGTCTATTGCCTGCTTGCACGCTGACTTACATGGGCCCACAGTAAAATTAAAGGAAGGTTTGGGGGTGGTCAAAAATGGAAGAAAATATCACTTTCGGTCATCAAAAATCGGAAAAAATTGTCAGATATTCCTGTTTAAGTTTTTACTCATAAGCTTTTGGATTCTAATAGACCTTGACTTTAGACGATGTTTAATGTCCTTAAAAAAATTTATATAATATTTTTGATTTTATATACATTTTTTAATAAAAAATAAGGAAAAATCGATAAAATATTCATATCTTAATATTTATCCAAATGCTTTTGTATAACTGCTGTACATATAAAAGTTGTTTATATGCTGACACTTGCCACCTTTTCAAGAGTTTTCCCTATATAAAAAATTACGATTTTACTGATAATTTATTTAAACGTTATCACAGGCAATGTAAAATTGCCTGCTAATAATTGCATTAATATTAAACGATTAAATAAAATCGTGATTATTTTTAAAATTTAAAACTGAAAAATAGCCTTAAAATCTGTAAAATATTCAAGATTACGTGGATCACCGTGCAGCTCTCAACAGAAACGTCTAAAATCATGGTAATAATATCCTTTAATGTCGACAACGACAGATGTTAAATAGATTTTTAACTTGCATTAACAAAAAAAAAATTCACAAGCCAATGACAGGCAAGAACGTGATCAGATGATCAAAAGCTTTAAGTAGTAGACGCGTCATATGCTGTCCTGTTCTTTCACTTAGTTTCGAATCGTTACATAGAGCCACAGAGAAATGGGAGGCATAAAAGTAAAAAAAAAATTATTGGGATGCCTGTGGTCATCGCACATGGTTGAGGTAAGTCATGCTTCTGTATGCTCTTCACTTTTTTATTTTTCCCCGTTTCGCTGAACCGATTTCAATGAAACTTAACATAATTGTAGCTAAGGGAAAGGGCTTCTAGCTAAGGGAAAGTGTTTGGGTTGATAACGTTAATTCGTTAGTTTAAGGGGTAGAAAGTTACGTAGGGTTAAGGGTTAAGGTGTAGAGCCAATTTCCCTGTATTTTCTTAATTTTTCCCCGTTTCGCTGAACAGATTTCAATGAAACTTAACAAAATTGTAGCTAAGGAAAAGTGCTTGGGGTTATTGGGTTTCGTTTGTTAGTTTAAGGGGTAGAGAGTTACGTAGGGTTAAGGGTTAGGGTGTGGAGCCAGTCCCTCTATATTTTCCTATTTTTTCCCGTTCCGCTTAACCGATTTCAATGAAACTTAACACAATTGTAGCTAAGGGAAAGCGCTTGGGGTTATCGCATGTAATTTGTTAAGTTTTAGGGGTAGAAAGTTGCATGTTGTGCAAAATGTGAACTTCACATTCACCGATTTTTTTTTTACAAAAAACATTTGGGTGTGGAGCCAATATCTCTTAATGTTCTTTGTTAGATCATGGCTTTCTTCAATTACTCGGAAAGGCATACGAAAGAAGATGTGTTTCAGCACACTGTGGCTGAATTAACGCTCATGCGATCACTTACACTAGAGAATTTTGTAACGTGCCTCGATAGGCATCAAAAATTATTAAACGCAGAAAATGCCTCCAAACATGGTGCCCACGCAAGACATGTCTGATCAAGTTAAGAGAGCTGTGCTAAAAGGATGTCGAAAGATTGTGAAAAAACTAGAGGGGGAGCGGGCATTACCAGTGGAAGAGCAAGAACCGGAAGACATCCCCTACAAAGGAGAAACGGGACCATGCCCCGAATGTGGAAAACACGTGGCCCACCTTAGAGCTCATCTAACTCAAACGAGACACAACTGGTCAGTAGAGCGATACGAGGAGTGGAAGGAAAGTAAAAAGCGTGCTAAACTTCCAGTAAGGTCATGTTACTATCCCTTCAAAGATGGCCCCTGCCTATGGCGAGGTAGGCGGCTGGACATGCACCTAAAACGAAACCATCCTCAGTGCAGGGAGGATGGGACTTACAGAAATCTCCTCATCAGAGGAAGAGTGTCAGGAGAGGTAGGTAACTAACCCCCATGTTTAAATAGTGTGTTGCTGGTTCTTACTCTTTTACATTCCTTTCAGTTACCTATGAAGAAATCAAGCAGCAAAAAGAAAACTCGGAAATCCCCGAAAGAACCCCCAATTATTGAGATCACTAGACGAAACGAGCCGTGGGCGTTCAAAACAATGAAGAGGAAAGGACATGATGGCAATGATGATGAGGAGGAGATCTTGACATCGCCAAGGAAAAGAGTCCGGAGGCGAATTATGGACGAGGACAACCTCAAAATACAAAAGAGACGACAAAAACACCTTAAAAAATCAGCTGTAAGTTCAAATTTCCCATTCAATTTAACTCCCTTTTGGTGATAACTTTTGTCTAACTCCATATTGCAGCTGTCGTTTATTGACATGGAGGCAAAAGAAAGTTCTCACAGACACATACACAAGGAAGAGGAAGAAGAGATTGTAAGATACTGAATCATGTTTTGCTCGTACTATTTGTTGCTTATATTCATTAGTTGAATTTTTAAGGAATCGAATGAAGATGACCAAAGGTCTACGTGCGAATCAGAAGCTGACAAGAAGGACGAAGAAGATATCGAGGACGAAGAAGACAGCCAGGACGAAGAAGAGACAAAGAGATCGAGGAAGAAAGGAGAGCCAGAAGAGGAGAAAAGCCACTTGGAAAAGGTAACCTTTTTCTTGATATCCAACTTCTAACTTCACCTGCTTATTGAAATTGTCTTATTTAAAGGAACAGGAAGAAGACTTAGAGGTCGAGGAAGAAGACGAGATTGAGGACAAAGAAGAGACGAAGAGATCGAGGAAGAAAGGAGAGCCAGAAGAGGAGAAAAGCCACTTGGAAGAGGTAACCTTTTTCTTGATATCCAACTTCTAACTTCACTTGCTTATTGAAATTGTCTTATTTAAAGGAACAGGAAGAAGACTTAGAGGTCGAGGAAGAAGACGAGATTGAGGACGAAGAAGAGACGAAGAGATCGAGGAAGAAAGGAGAGCCAGAAGAGGAGAAAAGCCACTTGGAAGAGGTAACCTTTTTCTTGATATCCAACTTCTAACTTCACTTGCTTATTGAAATTGTCTTATTTAAAGGAACAGGAAGAAGACTTAGAGGTCGAGGAAGAAGACGAGATTGAGGACGAAGAAGAGACGAAGAGATCAAGGAAGAAAGGAGAGCCAGAAGAGGAGAAAAGCCACTTGGAAGAGGTAACCTTTTTCTTGATATCCAACTTCTAACTTCACTTGCTTATTGAAATTGTCTTATTTAAAGGAACAGGAAGAAGACTTAGAGGTCGAGGAAGAAGACGAGATTGAGGAAGAAAGAAGAGCCAGAAGAGGAGAAAAGCCACTTGGAAGAGGTAACTTTTTTTACAAAAAACATTTGGGTGTGGAGCCAATATATTTTAATGTTCTTTGTTAGATCATGGCTTTCTTCAATTTCAATTTGCTTATTGAAATTGTCTTATTTAAAGGAACAGGAAGAAGACTCAGAGGCCAAAGAAGAAGAAGAGATCGAGGAAGAAGAAGAGACGAAGAGATTGAGGAAGAAAGAAGAGCCAGAAGAGGAGAAAAGCCACTTGGAAGAGGTAACTTTTTTCTTGATATCCAACTTCTAACTTCACTTGCTTATTAAAATTGTCTTATCTATAGGAAAAGGAAGAAGACTTACAGGATGAGGACGAGAACAAAGAGGAGAAAAACCTAGAAGAAGAGGTAAGACCTTTGCTCTTCGAAATACTGCCCATATCTTCACTTCCTTATATTAGTATCATTCTTTGTAGAGTGAAGAAGATGATTCCGGAGAAGACAATAAAAGAGACGAAGCAGATGAGGTTGATGACTTCCAGAAAGGGAAGGTGAACCCAAAAAAGGGCTCAGTGTAAATACATTCACCACTACCGCCTGTTTGCCAAATATGTGTTATCGGAGCTTAAGCCAATGGGAGAAGATGTATGTAACTCTACGCCAGTACCGGTCAGCGGTACTCGTTAGTTACGCACGTGACCGACTCACGGTCGGCCATCTTGTTTATTTCTGTAGTCTTAGTTCTGCTATTAAAGCTGGTTTTGTGTATTGGCTTTTCCTCCCTTAATTACTTACTGGCGTGGTGGCAGTCGCTGGTCTTACCCAAGCTTCTACATCGCCTTGAGTCAACAAATCGACTAAAAGAAGAGCCAAAACGGCAAAGAGTCGCCGAATAAGCACTTAATCTTCCACTCGACCGCTGAGAGGTACAACATGGCTTCAACTCACCGGGCCCCAAAGCAGTGGTGCTTAACGAAAACCGAAACTATCAACAGCTTCGAAAACTGGAAGCAAAACCTTGTCTATTCTCTGTCGTTAGACAGTAATTTCGCCCCCTTCCTCGTGGAAGGATTCCAATGGCAAAAGAAAACAAAAACCCAACCCCTACGTGGTCTCACCAACGATGATGAATCTGTACCCGAAGCTCGCCGTCTAACTGCCCAACAGAAAGCGAATTTTCTCGAGCTTATGCTGGGACAGATCGCGAACTATGGTCCGATAATCTCAAGGAATTCCCTCGTAAAGAACTCAACGTCCTTGGAGTCTATCTGGCAGACAATCCGACAACACTTTGGTTTCCAAGTGACTGGAGCCCACTTTATTGATTTATCCGAAATCCATCTAGAGCCCAACGAACGTCCAGAAGACTTGTACCAACGTCTTATGGCCTTTGTGGAGGATTGTTTGCTGAGAACCAATGGCCTTTCACACCATGGAGAAGTCATGGATGAGGATGAAGAGCTCTCACCAACCCTCGAAAACCTTGTTGTGTTAACCTGGCTAAAATTAATCCATCCTCACCTCCCAAGGCTAGTTAAACAACGCTACGGGACCGAGTTGAGGTCTCGTACCCTCGCTTCCATCAAGCCTGAGATCTCCCAGGCACTTGAGTCCTTACTACAAGAGATCCACGCAGCGGATGACGCCAAAGTCCTGCGTTCCGCAGTCAGCAGTGAGTTTGGACGTAGTCCCCAACGAGGTAGAGCCACTGCCAAAGCACGACCCAAACCCCCCCGACAGGAGAAGATTTGCCCCCTGTGCAAACAGGCTGGACGCTCCGACACACGACACTTCCTAAGCCAATGCGATTTTCTCCCCGATAATGACAAACGCTACATGGCGAAAGCCCGCCAGATAGTGGACATCTTAGACGAAGAACCCACCTATGAAAGTGAATCTTGTCCTCCGTCACCATACTCAGAGGAAGAGGCAGTCGCCTCTCCTCCCGTTGTTTACAGGATCCAAACGAGGCAGTCCCCATACCTGGACACCTTTGTCGGGCATCTTACCACCTGCATAACAATTGACAGCGGAGCTACTGGAAACATGATGCGTCAGTCCACGACCGTCTTGGAGCCACAATCACACCAAGCTCTCAGTCTGTACACCAAGCCGATGGGTCCTCTACACTCAAAGTCACCGGTGAAATCCGAATCACTCTTGCCAGGGATAAACACTTATTCCACTTTGAAGGCCTAGTCGTCCAAGATCTTGATGTAGAGATACTCGCAGGGACACCATTTATGGAACTAAACGACATCGCCGTTCGACCTGCAAAGAGGGAAGTAATCCTAGGCGACGGTTCCAGCTACGCCTATGGTTCATCCCGTAACCAGCACTCCAACCCAACTGCTCGGTATGCATTCCTGCTGAGAGCCCCACCTTCTGCCCAAACTATCTGGCCTGGAGAATACCTTGAAGTCGAATTACCTGATGATGCTCCCTCAGACTGTGAATATGCGCTTGAGCCCCACAACGTTGCCGTTAGTTCAAAGCAACAGACTTGGCCCAATCCCTGCATAGTCTCAAGTGTAGCACGGCGCATCCGTATCCTGAACCTGTCGTGTGAGCCACTCACACTAAGACTCAACGAGCATGTCTGCCACGCTACACTCACCTTTCAACCCGAAACCAAACCTGAGAGTGTTAAAGGCAAGCCACCTGTGCGTATTCAGCCTGGAGTACTCCACTCTGCTGCTGTTCAGATCGATCCTGACAACCTACTACCACAAGACATTCAAGCTGAGTTTAAGTCACTGATGAAAGAGTTCGACTCTGTGTTCGACCCTAACTTCAAGGGTTACAACGGTGCCGCAGGTCCATTCCAAGCCAAAGTCAACATGGGTCCAGTTGAGCCACCGCAACGCAAGGGTCGCCTCCCTCAATATGATCGGGGTAAACTCGTCCTTCTTCAAGAAAAGTTTGATGAACTTGAAGAACTCGGCGTCTTCGAAACACCAGAGAAGGCAAACACCACGGTTGAATACCTCAATCCCTCCTTCCTTGTCAAAAAGAGCAACGGTGGTCATCGCCTCGTTACAGCCTTCGCCGACGTTGGCCGCTACAGTAAGCCGCAGCCTTCCCTTCTTCCAGACGTTGACACCACCTTGCGACACATTGCCCAATGGAAGCACCTTATCAAGACAGACCTGACAAGCGCCTTCTACCAGATACCTCTGGCGAAAGAGTCCTTGAAGTACTGCGGCGTCGCCACCCCATTTAAGGGCGTACGAGTCTACAAGCGCTCTGCAATGGGGATGCCCGGCTCAGAAACCGCCTTAGAGGAGCTTATGTGCCACGTGCTTGGCCCACTTCTCAAGGAGGGTTCCACAGTGAAGATAGCCGACGACCTTTATTGCGGCGGAAATACACCTCAGCAGCTACTCGAAAACTGGAGAAAACTTCTTCAAGCCCTTCACAGATGTGATCTCCGTCTTTCAGCTTCCAAGACAGTCATCAACCCTAAAGAAACTACTATACTTGGCTGGATCTGGACAGCTGGTACCCTAAAGGCCAGCCCACACCGAGTTAACACTCTTGCCTCCTGCCCCCATCCTAACACAGTTGGCCAGATGAGGTCCTTCGTCGGTGCATACAAAGTACTCTCCCGCGTCATTCCCCAATGCTCTTCATACCTCGCACCACTCGACAGTGTCACTGCTGGTCGTCAGTCACAAGAAACCATTTCATGGACGGATGAACTTCGGGACGCCTTCAGAAATGCCCAACAGGCTATACAGTCCACTAAATGCATAACACTACCCCGGCCTGATGACCAACTATGGATCGTCACAGATGGAGCGGTACAAAATCCTGGCCTTGGAGCGACGCTTTACATAACAAGAAACAACAAACTTCTCCTGTCAGGATTCTTCAGTGCTAAACTCCGTGGCGCACAGTCTACATGGCTACCCTGTGAAATAGAAGCACTATCCATAGCTGCAGCCACCAAACACTTCAGTCCCTTCATTATCCAGTCGAGTAAGAATGCCAGCATACTCACCGATAGTAAACCCTGCGTTCAGGCCTTTGAAAAGCTCTGCAGAGGCGAGTTCTCTGCAAGTCCCCGCGTATCCACCTTTCTATCAGTTGTAAGCCGGTACCAGGCCTCCGTCCGACACGTCGCTGGATCAGCAATCCTTCCCTCAGACTTCGCAAGCCGCAACGCTCCCCCGTGCGACAATGAAACCTGTCAAATCTGCACCTTCGTCAGCGACTCCAGAGAATCAGTTGTCCGCTTCACATCCATCCAGGATGTCATTGATGGTAAAGTCCGCTTACCCTTCACCAGCCGCACTGCATGGTTATCCATTCAGACCGAATGCCCTGATATGCGTCGTACTCATGCGCATCTTACTCAAGGAACACGCCCTTCAAAAAAACTAAACAACATCAAAGATGTCAAACGTTACCTTAATGTGGCAACTATCGCTTCTGATGGTCTTCTAGTCGTTAAGCGCAACGAGCCTCTAGGCCCAACACGCGACTGCATCATTGTTCCCCGACAAGCTATCGACGGACTACTTACTGCGCTTCACATCCAACTTCACCACCCTAGCAGTCATCAGCTGAAGATGGTCGCCAAATGCTACCTCTTTGCTCTCGACATGGATAAAGCCATTGATCGTGTAACCAGTGGATGCCACACATGTGCTGCCTTACAACAATCACCTCATGCACGTCTCGAGCAGTCAACCTCACCCCCACCCGACGTTGTGGGTCAATCCTTTGCTGCCGATGTCATCAAACGTTCACGCCAGCTCATACTTGTGCTACGAGAGACTGTAACATCCTATACAGTCACCAGCCTCTTAAAGGATGAACGACACACCTCGCTTCGCGATGTTCTTATTCAACTCTGTATTCAGCTTCGCCCACTAGACGGCCCTCCGGCCATAATACGAACTGACCCTGCACCTGGGTTTAAAGCACTTGTAGACGACAAGCTGCTAAAGCAATATCGGATCACAATCGAGTTAGGTCACTCAAAGAATCCCAACAAGAATCCAGTAGCTGAGAAAGCCATCCAAGAGTTGGAACACGAACTACTCAGACAAGACCCCCTTGGCGGACAAGCGACAGACCTGACCCTCTCCATTGCTACAGCTTCCCTTAACTCCCGAATCTGCTCATGCGGTTTGTCTGCAAGAGAAATGTGGACGCAGCGAGACCAATTCTCAAACCAACAGATACCCCTGAACGATGATTGCCTACTAACCATACAGCACAAGCAACGCCTAAAGAATCACCCTTTCAGCGAGTTCAACAAAGCCCCAACGAGTCTACCACGCCCAGTTCAACCAATTACTGTTGGTGATTTAGTCTATCTCCATACTGACAGAAACAAGTCACGCGCCAGAGATCGCTATCTTGTCGTCTCTATCGAGAACCCGTTCTGCAACATCAAAAAGTTTGTTGGCAACCAATTACGCAGTTCATCATACCGTGTTAAGCTGTCTGACTGTTTCAAAGTCCCTGCTGATACCACATCCAATCAGGACTCTCTCAGACGTATCACAGATGAAGATGCTGAAGTAGACATCCCTGTCGAAAGATCCCCTCCTCCCTTCCCTCCACCAATCCCTACTGCAATCTCTACACCTGTCACCCAGACCGGACAGCCAGAAGCGCAAGAGTGCTCATCACCAGCTGATCCCGACCCAACCGAAGAAACCAATGGAGCAGATGTCCCATCCCCATCCCCGGCTCCACCAGTTCAAGAAGGACTGCGCAGATCAACGCGACCTAGACGCACCCCTGCACATTTAGCAGACTATATTACTGACATTTAATCTAGTTGTTATTGACATTTATTCTAGTTGTGAAAATCTCCATATACAAAGCGTTTTATATAGACCTTATGTTCCCGTTCCAAACTGTTAAAGACATTTAAAGAGAAAAAAAAAAAGGAAGTCACGCCAGTACCGGTCAGCGGTACTCGTTAGTTACGCACATGACCGACTCGCGGTCGGCCATCTTGTTTATTTCTGTAGTCTTAGTTCTGCTATTAAAGCTGGTTTTGTGTATTGGCTTTTCCTCCCTTAATTACTTACTGGCACTAACTATACTGTATAACTAAATTCTAACTAACTAAATTCTAATTCTAACTATACTGTATAACTAAATTCTGTAAATTCTACTCTTAAACGTTTGTTTCTTTTTTAACATTAAATTCTATAAAATATTTCCGTTATCAGATATATATCCAAAACTCATTATGCCTATAGACAATAATATTACACATTCAGCTATTGTTTTTAAAAAAATATTTGCATATATTAAAGTGTCTCAAAACCGAAAACTTTCAAATTTTGAAAAATCGAAAAAATATTCAGTATACAAGTTTTACATTGTTTTTGAGCAAAAAAGTATTACCACAGATTAAGTATATTAGATAAAGAAATAATTAGCTTTTTTTAAAAAATATGGAATTTTATACAGAATTTAATTGATTTTTATTAAAAAAATCATTATAAATTCATATATGCAATAAATATAATTAGGTAAACAATAATTTGTCTAAAATCGTCACTTATTGGCTTGCAAAAGACTAGATATCTAAACTAAAATCCTATTTTTTACGATTTTTTTTTGTGAATTTTCGGTGAATTTTCGGTGGTATTTCGCACATTAAATATTTGCTGAATAAGAAACGTTGCCCTTTTCTTTAGAAATTGTTCAAAAAAGTGCAGATCACTTTCACTGAAGTTTCTGCAAATGCACCGAAAAATCGTTGAATAGATGGTCTATGATATTCCAGCAAGAAATCCGCAAATTCATTAGAGGAACATTGAAATTTTATCGAAGAAACTGAAGTCAAGGTTTTTATCGAGCACTGTACTTCACAGTTTTAAACAAATACCTTCATCCTTTGTATTCTAATAGTCACTGGTATCGGTTACACATAAAAAAATCACCAACGCTTCTTCTTTAAAACTTACGAAGAAAACATTAGTCAAAGTCAAAACCAAATTCCTACTTTCAAACTCATTGGAAAAATCTAACTTAAACACCATAGAATAGCTAGTAAAAAAGGCTCTCAGGCCATTTAAAAGTATTTAACATTTCACTCAATTTTATATAGATCTTTGACCTTTCATTTACCAAAAACTGGAGCTAATTACTGCAAAAAATTGGCCTAACCTAGCTCTAATATTAGCACAGTTTATTAGTACATTAAACGCTCTACAACATGTAGGAGATTCAAGGATGTGCACTAAAAGCTTAATGAGATACGAAGTCTCAAACCTCGTAACTCACGTTTACTGTAGCAAATTTGGTGTCATTTTTTATCTTAAATTTTATAATAATTCAAAAGACACTTCAACAGTATTAGAGAATCAGCAATACACTTTCAGGCACTATAATTGGATTGTCTGTAGACTTCATATTTACTGAGATATAGCAAGTCAAATTTCAACTTTTTAAATTACGTACCACGGGCTTAACTCTGAGCTAACTCTAACAAGTTTAATACAGCAGAGAGTATTTGAGATGCTCTTTCATATGGTATTCGATCGGTGGATTGTTCACACAATGTGCAACCATGTGCAAGCTGTGCAAACAAGACATATTGGCCACTTTCTACCAGGTTTGAGCACCGCCACCTCCTTGACCTTAGGTTGTGCATGCCCAACCTTCATAGGTTAAGTAGAGCTATGTCAGGGCTATCAGATGCACTATAAACAAAAAGTGAAAAATCAATATTTATAGCAGATAACATCGTTTGGAAATCGAAAAAAACGTGCATTATCGATTAGTATCGATCAATTATCGATTGATTATCGATCGGTGAAAGTGAACAAAAATCAGTGCACTTTCACCGCGGTGAATGTGAGTACCCTGCACACCCACCATTTTCGGTGATAACTCGTGCACTGACACGCACCCACCGATCACATATTTTCGACGGTCAAAGTGAACAAATTTCCGGTAGAAGTGCGCACTTTTTGTGGTGAAAGTGAGTGCATGTGCACCGGGACTATAGCCTAGTAGAACTAACATTTAGGAGACGAGCTGTCTATATCAAAAACTTCCTTTTAACGATATAAAGTGTAAAATTCAAGGAAATTACGGAGCCTAAGGAGCCATAACCAACTTGGAAGAGTGCGATCTTCTTTTTCTAATACATTCCAAGTGTTTGTATGTCCTAGAACTAACAGTTGGGTTCGAGTCCAACCTTTGTAAAAATGCAATGCGTAAACGAGAAAAATACAAGAACTTGATTAACGACTTGAGCAGTGACCACAGATGTGTTAAATTTGTTAACCTCTCCATGAGTTATCTTGGTGTTTTCTCGGATGAATGCTCCACCTTCCTGGACATGATGAATGACATTGGCATTGATAAAAAACAGCAACTCTATATTATTAGAAAAATGATAAATCTTGCCATTAGAGCAACATATTATATATTTTGCTGCAGAAATAAGACTTGGAATGACCCAGAACTATTAAAATCCTATTTTTTTTTTTTCATTTTATTTGATTCCTTGTAAATATACATTTATATATATTACTCATGTACCAATTCAAGTAGCCAGTTGTTTATCGCCTATACGTAGTGAGATTTACAACTGTATTCATAAGCAAATAAAGTTTCCATTATTATTATTGTGTCAACAAGGTGGTTCCATTGGTTGTTGGTTGTCTAGGGGTCGTGTCAAGTAATCTTGAGGGGTACCTGAAAGATCTCGGTATTCCAGACGTGTTGGGTGGTATGCAGACATCTGCGGTCATAGGGACCACCCTCATTCTGCAGAGTGTGGTTAGTCTCTAAGCCCCAGGTCTTGGGGTCGAGGCTAAGCAGTATCTTACACCTGTAGTGTGGATTAAATCTCCACTCAGGTTGTCTATTTATAGAAATTCCGTATTATTATTATTAATTATTAAAATTTACCCAATGCCAAACTGCTCCGTAAACTCTCAAGTCATCCTCAAACGTAGACATCAAAGATCTCTGGTCTTCCAGTAGTTCGCACAAAAATGTGCAATATGATGTCTTCAAAACAACTAAAGATGTAATCAAAGATTTCTATGCTGATCAAGAACATAAACTGTTCTATAATCTGGTCTCCCAAGGCTTCTTCTTCAAGCACGTAATAAATGATTGCTTGCCCAAGCTAAACAGTATCTGGTCATCTGTGCAGTCTAAATTACCTAAAAATATCTACAATTTCACGATTCGTTACATAAACAACACCCTTCCAACAAGAAAAATCCTTGTAAAATGGAATATTTCTCCAACAGCTGATTGTTCCTTCTGTTTATCCCCTGAAACCCTTCTTCATGTGGTAGCTGGATATCAAATCTACCTTACCCAGGGTCGATTTACTTGGAGACATGACTCTATCCTTCATTTTCTGGCTAAGTCTCTTCAAGTGGTGAAAGATATTGCACTGATGTTGATCTCCCAAAATTAAAAAGTCCCTCATAACCGGTGAAAGTCTTCGTCCAGACCTTTTGATAACCTCTTCAGATAACTGCCTTTATGTGCTTGAACTGTCAGTTGGCTTCGAATCAAACTTGAAAAATAATTTATCAAGAAAAAAAGAGGAATACAAAGAACTAACGAAAGTTCTCTACAGTCAGTTTAGAAAGTTCAATTTATCAATTTGTCTATAAGTGCTTTATGTGTATTTGCTATAGTGAATCGTCAGCTTTGCTTAACATGCTTTCACAGTTAGGTTTTGATAATAAGGATATAAGAAGTATGTTATTCGAAAAATCATGAACATTACGATTAGGTCAACATACTACATATTTTGTAGCAGGAACAAAGAATGGTGCAGTCCAGAACTGATGAACTATTAGCATGATAGTATAACCTATATTTCACTTTCTTTTTCTTCTTCTATTTACTGTATGTTAGATTCAAGTAGACGATTGTAAACACCTGTAAGCAGAGAGGTTTATGATTGTATATTGCATTGAAGCTTTAATAAAGGAATCCATAGATTTCATTGATATGTTAAAAGATCTTGATTTCAATTCAAATCATCAAAAATTCATAGTTAGAAAAATGATGAACACTGCCATTAGATCCACCTACTATATCTTCTGCTGCAGGAATAAAGAATGGAACAATCCCAAACTTAATGACATTTTAAAATTAAAATTCAGTATGATCCAGTATTCAACATATCAAATATATGATATCGTAAGTCAAGCAGCCAATTGTAAATTACCTGTCTTACAGAGAGATTTACAAGTTGTATATGTAACAAACAAAAGATTAAAATAAAGTTTTCATTATTATTATTATTTCCTATAAGACTTCTCAAACGCTAGCGACAAATACTCTCCTAAAACCCGAAGTCCCCAAAGACGTGCTGGCGAGAATGAAACTATGCAAGGCCAAACAGCCTCTCTACTTCACCGTTGGCACCAAAGAATGAACGGACCTCAATGTCAGTGACAGCATAAAAGTTAAGCCACTCCACAATGCAAAACCAAACACACCTTGGGTAAAAACTGAAGTGCATTGAGAAGTCTACATCAGATCAGATCAAGTGCATACAAAAGATGGGCGGGTCTACAGGCATAAAAGATGACACCTTCTATGCACACTCAAACACCACATCACTCGCCAACATTACCTGATGATGAACCCCACTAACAGCACAATGCACGGCAGCAAGACAGTCAGGACCACCCAAAGAACGTTAAACAGACAGGGCAAAGCTGTCAAAATTTGTTTGTATCTCTTGCATAACTGTAAGTGTTTTCATATAAAATTTCGCTTTTTGAAAATTTGTATCTCCTTAATTTTTCAACTGATATCCTTCAAACTTCACAGTTTTACTGATTTTGATATGCTCTTTCCGGCTATGGTCATTGTTTATAAGTTTGGGAACTTTTGGAATTACATGAAAAAGCCGTTAGTAGAAATGACTGTAGCAATTCACAAAATACGTCATTTACACATATAAGATTGCAGAATACGTCTTGGTAACAGCCATATTCGGATTCAGCATGAAAAATTAGTTTAGAATAGTTAGGGATGGACCATTAGAAAAGTGATGGGGGGGGGGTGGGGAAAAAGCAAAAAAAATATCTGCCGGGACATTTTCTTTAAAAAAATATTCCTGCCAAAGTGAAAAAAAATTCATTTCCACTTTTGGTGGCCAAAAAAAAATTTATGCCAATCCCAAACTCCCCACCCCCCCCATCACTTTTCTAATGGTCCGTCCCTTATGTTACCAGGCTCTACCCCAAAATGCCTTCTGCACTTTTTGCGATCGACTTTTTTAATTTTGCGCCTTGTCTAAGAAAGTATGTTCATTGAAGGTGCTGTAGCTGTCCCATATGACATTAGGGACTTTAAGTACCGGCGCGAACGAGCTGTAGGACGACGACCGGAAGTTCATTATGCATGCGTAGTGTATTGTTTGTCACAATTGTGTGACACTACACCCGCGTCGCGCCGCGTCCTAGGCACCGCTACGCCGTGGTTTGGCTCACTTTGACGTCCTCGCCAACAAACTAAGGAGAAAAACTCGTTTTTGAAGGTAAAGCTATTTTAAAGTTTTCATGTAAACATAAACAATCTTTTGTTCGTTATAATATTGGGTTGTGATGGTGAATTATAATGTTTACTCACCGAAAATAAATCTTTTTTTGTGTTTTTTAGACATGGCTCCGATAAATGCTATACAGGAAGAAGGTACGGTAGGCACATCAGGTACAAAAGAGAAAACGGGGTAAGTAAACTTTTTTTGACTGGAGGATTGAGTTCCAAAAAGGATAATAAGTTTGCAAAATTAAATTCATTCACGTTTTTTTAGCTGCCTGCAGCTGAGAGTATTTTTACACTGTTCGAGTTTGACTGAGTTTGAAAAGAAGAAAAAAGAAGTTCTTATTTATACCATTCAATTAAACCTCATGAAATTCGATAATACGGGTTGTTTTTTGCAGTCAAAATACTTAAATTAAACCTTAAAAAGGTAAATAAAGGTTGAAAAAGGACAGGCAAATACCAACCTAAGGATACGTACGGTTTTTTTTCTCTGTAGTCCGGCGAAGGCAAGAAATTCCACTAAAAGCAATTTCTTTCACTATTGGCAACGATGTTTACGAAGCAACAAAACTTTTTACAACTGACTCGTTCTCGTCTCAAAATATTCATCTCAAAAGTTTTTTTTCTAGATAGGGAAAAGTAAAAGACTTACCTTGACCAGAAATTATTTAAGTAAAACAAGCAATGAGATTTGGCTGTTTTTTTGTATGAAAAATATGCAAAATGGTACTAACAATTCTCCATTTTTGTTTGCTTTTTCTTATTATTTCCAACGGTTATTTAGATTTTCTACGGTGGTCGAAATATATACCATTTGAAATACTTGCAAAATTATTTCATATATTTTCTGTTTCATTCCAAAAGAGAAGTTATAATCAAATTTTCTTTTGATGTTTGACAGAAATTTTGAATGGACCAAAGATCATGAAACACTGTTAGTGAGAGAGATCTTGACTGAAGAGCCATTTGCTCATCCTAAAGGCTCATTGGCCCGTGGGAAGATTTGGGGTGAAATAGCTGAACACCTGAATGATCTCCAAAGTCCAGTATTTAAAGTGTCAAATAGATCAGTAAGAGAGAAATTCAATGCTCTAATGCAAAAGTACAAGGAGAAGATGAGAAGAGAAAAGGGTGCATCAGGAATAAGTGTACCCCCACTCAGTGAAATTGATCAGGCATTGGAGGAGATAGCAGAGAAGGAAGTGAAGGAAGTGGAACAAAAAGAAAGCAGATGACATGAGATTGAAGGCTATGGAGAGGATGAGTGAAACAAAAAAGAGGAAAGCAGAAGGAGGTGAAAATGAGGTGACAAAGAAAAAGACAAGGAGAAGTGGTAATGATACAGTTGAGTTTTTGAGGGAGAAATTTTCTGTTGAAAGTGAGATGAAAAGAGAGGAAATTGAGTTGAAGAAACAAGACAATGACAGGTGGGTTGCAGTGATGACACAACAACAACAACAGCAACAAGAAATGATGCAGATGATCATGGCACAACAACAACAACAAAACAACATGATGATGGCCTTCTTTAACAAGTATCAACAAAACCATTAATCCTGTAACATTTGGTATATGGTTTTTTTAACTATTCTTGCTACTGTACAATTTTATACTATTTAATACTAGTCCATATACCTTAGTACATTTTTTTGTCTTGACGTGCTTTTCAATTTTTGAACAGTGAAACATGAAGAATAAAAAGCAATTGAGATTTTGAGAAATTACAGTTGAATTTTGTCACTTGGTTATATAAATCATGCAAAATAATTTTGTAGGGATGGAGGTTGTAAATTGAAGTATGATGACGTAGAATTGCCATATAAACATGTTAAAGCATTTCTTAATAAGCCACAAACTATGTACATTTTCCCTATGCTTGATAACCCAATTTTCAAATTTTTCCTAAAGTCTACAAACTTGAAATATGATGAAACATCTCCAAAGAGCCACTCCACTGATATGCGCACTGAGCTCATTGATCTGTTGTAAGCTTGCATTTGTGGAGTCAACAAAATGTTTCGAAAGGGTGTTTGAAGATGAACCCTCAGTGGGTATGCATCTCCATAAATACAAAGAGGTTGGCCCTGGGGCGAGAAGGCATTCTGCTGTAAGTCTTGTAGCAGGCCAGAATCGTAAAGTACTCCAGAGTCATGACATTTTCCCTCTGAAAATGTATAGAATTTAAAACTGGTTATAAAAGTTATAAGCAAATAGTTTGTAATGCATTATTGCTATGATGGCATATAATTTTGTAATTTCTGTACATTTGATTAGTGTTTCATTTCTTTTTAAGTCAAGGATGTGCATATACACATCGTAGCTAGAATACATTTCAAATTGTTACGTTAGCACATTCTGTTCAGTTTTAAGTTTGTTATAGTAATGCATTTTCTCATAAACTATGTAAATACCTATTGGACCATGAAGATGAGCAATCAAGCCATTTGGGATGACCAAAGCTTGGAATTTCAGAGCATGGACTCTTTTATGACCATTGTAAACTTGTTCTTGATTCACCCCTGGGCGGCTAACAGGACGAACTGTTCCGTCAATAAACCCGAAACAGTTGTCTAAGGCAGCACCTTTTGCTGAAATAGCATCACAGTAATCTTGCAGAGCATTGGGATTAAGAATGCCATTGTTCCACTGCATAATTTTCTGACAATGAGACTCGAAAATAAAATCCATGACTTCGTTTGCTAACATACACAGCACAGGAATGGGTCTTGCAAAACGAGGAATCATATCCTGATATCTGCAGGGGTAGGGTAGGCAAGTCTCTTTAACAAGATGCACAGTCATTCAATCCTGTCACAAATGCTTCGCTGCTCACAGTGAAAAGCATCAGGAAGCTGGAGTGCTTCAGCAAGAACGGAAATGTCTTGTTTGGCGAAGCGAAATTCTCCCCAACATTCGTCTTCAGTTAATGCGTCGAGAAATCTTTCGTAACTATCATAAGGAAATCTAGATTGTTGGACTGATTTTCTTCGTAAAGTAACAAAAACTCTTCGTCAGAAATAAGGCCTTCGCAGTTACATAAAGCCAAAAGTTCTCTTGTCTTTTTAAATGTAGCCATTTTGAAATTGAAAACAAGCTGTGCATGCGCGCGCGACTGCTTAAAGTTTTTCCCACCATACGACGGCGACCTTGGACAACCTCGGCCCAAGCTACTCGTGCGTCATCTGCCGTCATAATTCCGTTGTCGTCCGCGCTAAAAGTCCCGGTGCTTAAAGTCTCTATTATCTGTTAAAGGAGTGGAGTGGTGGAACAGACTAGGCTTCTCAGTGAAAAGTCACTGATTGAAAAGTGGGAGATCTTGTTTATTGACACATAAATGGAGGTAAAAATTGTCATATTAAATTAAACTTACCAATAATTAGATCCCATTAAATAGCTGTTTTTAATGTTTGTCAGTTTGCAATTGTAAAGAAGCTTTACAATGTGATTATTAGCCACTACATCAACATGTCTGCCAACCAATTTTTGAAAACTTTTCATCATGCTTGGAAAGTGAAAAAGTCCATGACTCACTGATATATGGTGTTGGCAAGAAAAGAAAAGAAGATACGAAAGGAGGCCAAGGTTCCATTATTAGATATTGCCAAAGATCAAACACCAAACAAGGAAAGATCATATTATCGCCTAAAGGAGTTCTTCGCTAGATTTGGATAATTTGTCAGTTTTTTGTTGTTTCAATACTAGACTTGATGAAAATGAGTCAATGAAGACCATGATAATGTCGCCTTTGCGCAAATCATAATGTTGAGTTGGAAGTCAGTGGACACAGGGGCCATTGTCCATTGTGTATGCACAAGGTGCACACAAATACGCTGTAGAAATGAAAGAGAGAGAGAAAGGCAACATGAACACGCTGCAGAAAGACAGCCATCATCATCGGCTTTAGATGTTCTCCAACTTGCTAACAGTACAGTTCAGGGTTGCCAACAGGAACATCAATCAGCTGCCTTTAAAAGAGCAGCTACTAAAATGTTGAATTATATTTTGTCCTTTATTTGTTACAATTTTTCATAGATATAGTAAACTTTTTGTATAACTTATCTTTTATGTTGCAGTGTGCTCTACCAGCTGGAAATCAGCAATTATTTGTAATATCACAAATATTTTTAAAATATATTATTTGCTCGATTCATTTACAATACTAAATCTATGAAATACAAGGAAAAGGCGAGAGGATGAAAAAACTTGCAGCTGAATTTCTATTCCGAAATGACCTTTTCTTGCAACATGAAAAAGGAGGAAATGTATGTAATGGCTCTTCATGCCAAACATTGGGAGGGCATTCAGAAATTTTAGACAATATCAGGTATGGAATTATTAGATGTCTTATGTTGTGTCATTTCACAGTGCTGCTGATATGTTACATGCGGGACAACTTTCCAGACATAGAGTGCCACCATCTACGGGCTCAGACGTTGTTGAAGATTTCTGGAGCAAGAATGGCCAATGGGTTGAAAATCACCACAATTACACCTTTGGGGAAACACTTCGCACATGATCCAGTTAGAGCAGATCCGTGTGAACCCATCAGCTCCTGAGTTTGCAAAATCTCATTCAAAGCAAGAGAGCATATGGTCTCGGCAGTATGCTCAAGGATATCAAAGAGCTTGGTTGGATGACTACCCTGCACCTGGCCTAGAAGTTCAAGCATGGAGGGAAGGGGTGCTCATAGCTCAGCAATTGGCTCGTGATGTTGGCATGATACCAGAGAATGGCGACGATGCCAATATTGAAGATGAAGATGATGATGACGACAATAACGATGACGATGTTGACGAAGACAACGATGAGGATAACGATGGGGATGACAGAAATGATCCAGGGAAACGAAAAGCTAATTTGTGGTTCTACAAACCCTTTTGTTATAAAGGAAACAAGTTTTTTTGTAGGAGAAACCAGGGATGACGAGGACTCGAACAGCAACGATGATGAAAGTGAAATCAGTGGATGTCCTAACCTTTCAGGTAAACGAATATAAACGAATCAATGACGGAGATTATTTGAAAGAGATTATATCTATAATATATCTATAATAGATAGTACGTAAGAGCCCTCTACTAACAGGGTACATTAACACCACCAGCACTATACATGCAAATCTTTAACAGCATTAAGTTATTTAACGATATCTTAGATAATCCCAGCCACATTCTTCACAATCTTTTGCCATCTAGACATGAGCCTAAATATAATTTAAGGAATAAACTCACTTTTATTTTACCGAAAACGTATACCAATCGCTTTGGGAACTCTTTTGTTAATAAAATGTCTAGGCTATATAATTAGTAATTAGTTAGATTTTAGTAACGGCATCTATATAATTGACCATAGACTTTCTATTGAATGATAAACGGTTTTAGAACATTTTATATTACTTAAGTAGTTAGTTTTTATATATTATATTGTTACTAGGAATAAGCAAAGCTTATTTGAGTGCTGACATAGAATTTTTGCAATTGTCATACAGAGATTTGTAAATTTAAGGAATAAACTCACTTTTATTTTACCGAAAACGTATACCAATCACTTTGGGAACTCTTTTGTTAATAAAATGTCTAGGCTTTATAATTAGTAATTAGTTAGATTTTAGTAACGGCATCTATATAATTGACCATAGACTTTCTATTGAATGATAAACGGTTTTAGAACATTTTATATTATTTAAGTAGTTAGTTTTTATATATTATATTAGTTACTAGGAATAAGCAAAGCTTATGTGAGTGCTGACATAGAATTTTTGCAATTGTCATACAGAGATTTGTAAAATATTAAAGTTCTTTTGTAGGGAGGTTTTCCTGTGCTAAACAGTAAGAATAAAAATGAAAGGGAATTTTTAGTTCTGTTACTACCGGCAACATATATCTGAATGAATATCAATTTATTAGTAAGAAAGAGGGAGGTTTAGATAACGACTTATTAAAGCCATTATCTTGCTTTATATACCAAAACATTTTAAGCCGATAACTTTGTATGTGGTGTTAACGATAATATATTTATAAATAAACACACCATGTAAATATACATACCATTACATTTTAAGCTGTTACGTTAACTGCCGATTTTGGCAGTCTCTATAACATAACATTACATTTTAAGCCGTTAAGTTAATGGCCGATTTTGTGGTTGGTTATAGAAACGTAAATGTAATGGCATGTATATATGGTAAGCTTTTTGCCTTTTCTGATGCGTCAATCATTCTTGGGAGTGGAGCTTACATGAACTTGTTTAGTGATTGGTTGATTTGAAATGGGCTCCGCCCAAAAACTCATGATTGCCAGTTTAAAAAAAAACAAAGTCAAACCAAAATTTATTTGCTAGTCGCGATGCAACGATTTCAGCTGTAATTGTTTTTCAATTAGCTGACGTTCAACAGATTGCATTTAGGCAAACAATTGCAAGCAACACATGCATGATGGCACTTCGGTTTGCCGGTTCAATGATTTTGTCGTTTAAGGGTTTTTTCAACAACAAACAAGCAAAGAGCTCAGCAGATGCAAAATACAAACATTTTCATGTCATTCCTAAGAAAACCACTTTCAGCATCTCCATATGGAAATAGTTTGTCATGCCGCAGGTGTTTGTCTAAGTGCAACATATAGGTATATATTGTAACATAGGTATATATTGTATTTTAAAAAAATGGACTATTTTAGAGTACCCTGGGTGCCAGGGGTTTATCATCTCGTTCCGACGTTTATTTACTTGATAGGAGAGTCACACGACGAGAAACCCCTGGCCGCGGCAGTTACAAACCTCACTTCCATGTTGTTTTCAAACGATTTGCCTTATTTGGAAACTTGGTCAAACCAGTTTTGCTGACCAGCTGATAGCTGTCAAAACCATGTGTTGTGTCACGTCACGTAATACTTTTCTCGTCTATGTTTACATTTTGACAAGTAGCCATGTGAGCTTCAAAGTACAATGAAAAAGACCTCAGCGTTCTTTTTTCAAGGTACACCAACGAAATCAGTTCAAACTTTCGAAATTAACAATTATTGTCGCATATGTGGATGCAATCATGCTGTTCTAGGTAGAACAGCATTTGGTCTTTTTCCCAAAAGAAATATCGTTGACAAGTTGTCACCTAGACTGAGCAAAGTTCTTGGCTTGCCTGTAGTTCCACTGGACGGTGTTTCCTCTGTTATTTGTTTAAAATGCAAAAGGGAATTTGAAAAATATGAAAATTACATGAAAGTGTTGGAAATGGATCTCGCAAATTTCAAGCAAAAATATATCACAAGCGTCCAAGCGCAAGGTAACAATCCTTTACGATCGGAGGAGCGTTTCAAGCGGTGTCGGAACATCGACAATTCCCCGTCCGCACAATCGTCAAGCAAACGATCCTGCACGAATACAACTCCTCCAAAAGCGGTTCCACAAAGGTATATTTTACCAAAACAAGAATCAAAGGCCCCTATGGCTAACTCGTGGATATATCGTGAATACATATGTACCTAATAAAAGTAATGTCCCACTGCGTACACTGCAAACTGCTTCACTCTATCATATAACTTGAAATAATGTCGTGGATTGACCGAAATGACCACAGGAAGCCCAAGCAAAACATTTGAGTAAAATAACGAGTTTTCATTTGAAGACAAAAATTTCAATAAATCAATAATTTCTTTAGCGAAAAAGAGTCTTTAGCTATAAAAGAAGAAAAAAAAATGTGTCAAAAAGAATAAAAAAGTGAAAAAAAATTGACCACCGCCTGGCCGAGACTCTAACTCCGGACCTTTCGTTTGACCATCCAGAAGTTGCATGTCTTCGACTAGTAAATTTGGTGTATTTATTCAATGTGTGGTTACAAACAAAACAAATGCAAAAATGCTTCTCTCTGTAGCAAAACCGGTCGCTATAAATATAAAAGAAATTGCTTCATAAAACACTAAGTAAGCCAATAAACTAACTCAATACGCCTTTTTGTTGCTGTTTTCGGCTAGCGGACTCGATGGCCTTCATAGTCCAGACGCTGGGCCCTCCTTCGCCGCTCCTCTTTTTTATATGGGCTTTCTGTGTCAATAAATCAATAATTTCTTTAGCTAAGAAAGAGTCATTAGCTATAAAAGAAAAAAAATCTGTCAAAAAGTGAAAAAATAAAAATTCACTGCTGTGCCGGGATTTGAACCCGGACCTTTCGCTTCGAAAGCCAAGGGCATATCCACTGGACCATCCAGAAGTTGATTGGTTTCGTCTGGTGAATTTTGTATATTTATTGTCGGAGTGTGGTTACAAAACAAATGCAAAAATGCTTCTCTCTGTGCTCTGTAGCAAAATGCCGCTATAAATATAAAAGAAATTACTTTACAAAACACTAAGCCAATAAACTAACTCAATACGCCTTTTTGTTGCTGTTTTCGGCTAGCGGACTCGAGGCCTTCACGGCGGCGACCGACGACTGCAGACTGCTTTCAAAATGTTTTCATTTGTTTAACTTATCTACTTTGACTGGCTTGTGATAATAGAGTACGAACACTAAAAGCTTGGATTACTTTGATGTTGCACTTAAAGATATTTTTGTCGCTTAATAGCGATGCACAAAGTCCGTGGTTATCGACTGCAGGCGAGCGGAGTCGAGCGGAAACAGTCTCGTACCCAGACTCTAACGGCTATCTGCTAACATCTGAGTGAGCGAGTGACACCCAGTCCCCACAATAACTCCTTTCTATGCTTCGCATATCCACGAGTTAAAAAGCTCCTAACTGTCCATTACCAAACCACGATGATCTTATTATGGCAATTACTCCCGGTACACGAACAGAGGTAATTAGGCATTGTGAATTCAAAACTCGTAAAAAAGCGTAGACAATTAATTTACGAAACTATTTTATGTTTTTAGATCAAAATTGAGTATCCTTCAAAATCCATATCGAAAGTTATTGATGATGATTCAAGGGCAAGAATAATTCAACAAATCGCTATGGGAGAAACAGAAATGGCTGCTGGCAACATAATGAAAGACAAGGCACTGAGAGCAACCATTATCAGCAAATTAGAAAAAGAAATTCAACTAGAATGCAAAGATTTGTGCAGACGAAAAGAGGCTTCCATTTGGAGAGATATGACCCCTGAATCTTTAATCAATCTTATGGATTTTGCTGTTGCAAAGGAATTGGAGTCCCGTGCACCAACTGTGTATCTCATTTTAAGAGCTACAGCTCTTAGTGGTAAAGGTTCCAACACCAGTAGAGTCATCCCAGCTATAAGTATGGCAGGTTCCTTGCTTCTTAGAGTACGTTGTCCCTCTATGTCTGCTCATGCATACCGTTTCTCAATGTTACTGTGGCAAGGAGGGGTAGACAAACAGGTAGGGGTCTAATGAAAGAAAATAATCAATTGCAGTTGAAGAGTTGAATTGTAATTATAATTGGATTAAATTACATGTACTACATGCTAAATAGCTTTCATGCACTTGATTACATTACTGCGAAAACCCTTGTATCGCGACCGCCATTTCAAACTTTCGGTTGGATTTTGGGATTTTGGGTTTTCCGATCGACCAATCACATGGAAGTGGGCGGAGCTTTGCGAATGACCTTGATCACTCGATCGTTCCACGTTTAATTTGCCATCCGCCTTGTTCAAATCGTATCTTTTTGAAAATTATAAGAAAATTGAGATGACTCGAGCATATCCAAAAGAATTGAGATGGAGAGTGGTTTTCTTGCTAAGAGAAGGACGTACTGTTAAAGACATTGCTAAAGTTCTTAACGTCGGGGAAACGTTTGTCAAGAAGATAAAGCTGCTCTTTGAAACAAACCAATCGATCAAATTTCACCGAAGACCGGGAAAATTTAGATGGCTGCAAGGTATGTAAATGTAAACTTCATTTATTTATTATATTTATTGGAAAGCTAGAGTAAAAGTAAGAGAGAATAATCTCCCGGTCAAATGACTAAGCCAGTCCTGTAACTCATCTTTATGTATTTCAGGGTATTGCCTTATAATATTCTTGATCAACAAAATATCTTGAGCTGTAAACACATCACGAGACACGATCAGAAAAAAAATGAAGATGATGTATGATGTCGGTTTGGGAATTGGTCTCATTTTGTAAAGTAATAGTTCACTTCAGTAGTATTGATTTTACTCTAGCTTTCCAATAAATATAATAAATAAAAAAAGTTTACATTTACATACCTTGCAGCCATCTAAATTTTCCCGGTATTCCGCGAAATTCGATCGATTGATTTGTTTCAAAGAGCAGCTTTATCTTCTTGACAAACATTTCCCCGACGTTAAGAACTTTAGCAATGTCTTTAACAGTACGTCCTTCTCTTAGCAAGAAAACCACTCTCCATCTCAATTCTTTTGGATATGCTCAAGTCATCTCAATTTTCTTATAATTTTCAAAAAGATACGATTTGAACAAGGCGGATGGCAAATTAAACGTGGAACGAGAGATCAAGGTCATTCGCAAAGCTCCGCCCACTTCCATGTGATTGGTCGATCGGAAAACCCAAAATCCCAAAATCCAACCGAAAGTTTGAAATGGCGGTCGCGATACAAGGGTTTTCGCAGTAATTACCTAAGTTTATGCTCTTGCATTTTTTGTCCCTTTAGTTGTATTCAAGAGCTTGTCACTGGGGGATCTGCATGAGCCACAAGAGAACAATGATCAAGGTTGATGAGATGGGGAAAGATTTTGACAAATTGGTACTCGAATGGAAACAAGAAATCGAACATGGATACAAAGTGGAAGGAATGATGCAAAGTATCAAAGTATCTGTAGAAGAAATGACAGAAATGGTGCCAGCTGGATTAGACACATTGGATGTTTCTGGTTTGGGACTTAGCATATCGGCAGTGGAACAGTTTAACAAATCACAACAGCATGATCAATCACAGCAACTAGTGTCTGACATAGATGTTGATATGAGGATCAGCACATTGGATGTGCCAGCCCAGGTCTAAGCGATTCGCAACTCCTCTCCTCTGACCCTGATCTATATGAATACACCAGAGCAAAAATGGGGAACAAATTTGATGAGTCAATATATAATGAAGCAATACAGAGGGTCAGTCATCATGACTGTTAAGACTTATTGTCATTGGACATTGATCAAGCAATAAAACATCTTCAGTTAAATCGTGCTCCAGGTTATCAAATAATAGGAGATAATGTTGATCTGACAATAAAGGTGAAGCACATGTCCTCTACTAATCAGAACAAGAGCATCCATTGGTTTAATTTGAATGGTGTGCAGCATCGTGTTACTGGTTGTGATGAAGATAATGACAAACCCATTAAATCAATCCTGGACATGGAGAATGCATCATTTCTTCCATCAGCTATGGACAACCAAAAGCTGCTCCATGACTTCATACCCCTTGCAGCCAGGGTTATTGTAGACAAGATTCCTGCATTCAAAGACTTTCAAGGTGCAGTGGTAAGGCATATTCCTCATCCCTATTCAGAAGTGATGAAAACCAAATCCACACAGGTGAGTAAATATAGGCTAAAAGTTGTTTGGTCAAGTTCATTTAATAACCCTGGTAAGAATAATCAACTTTAGTTCCTTAATTTTTTTATTTGAGCTGGGCTTCAGGAGTTTTTATTTCCTCAAATATCCTAACTTATTAAGACAATATTAACCCCTATAACCCATGTTAAATACTTTGATTATTACCTGACTTGATTGTGAAAAATAAAAAAAATGCTGTGTGAAAATAAGGAAGGCTACTATAATAATGGCTCAACTTTTAACTGTTAGCAGAAAAGTGTGTGTTTATAATTAGGTCGCTCTAATAATTTTGTCAATACTCCCCGGTGTGCTAGGGATGATCGTCGTATCTTTCAGGGGTTGAAATTGCTGTTTTGGAATTTTATAGGGGTATTTTTGAGCTGTTAGGTATTTTTTAGGGTTGAAAATTTTGGAATTTGGGTATTTTTAGGGTACGTTTTGGAGTTTCTGACGATCATCCCTAGCGTTTTGACCCCGAAGAACCCTCCCCGGGCAATACGCCCTATTTTGGCATGCTCTTCTTGTTATTTTCAGTTTTTGTTGCCCCTGTATATATCGTAGTACTTTTAGAGTTTGATGGTGTGATCAACAGCTGTTTACAATTTTACCCAACTATCTCCTAATGAACAAAGTATTCAGAATACAAGTTTAACTACCCTGAGCTCCAGGGGTTTATTATTCACTTTCTTTAGAGAGTTGTTCTCTAACGAGACGATAAACCCCTGGAACCCAGGGTAATGTTTAACTGGATCTTGCCTCTATAAATATTGACTTAAATAATAACATAAAAAATAAAATAAATGTTTACATGACACTAGGATCATCCTGGTTAGGAAATCATCCTATCTGCTATACATTAACTGCATTTTGTACACATGGAAATTTTTGTCTTAACTAGGATCATCCTACTAAACAGAATGCAGTAAATGTAAAGCAAGTAGGATGATTTTAATTGCCTGCTAGGAGGATCCAAGTGTCATGTAAACAACACCTAACTTTACTTCCTTTTTTTTCATTTTTATTCATTCATTTAGTTATTCATTTCTTGTGTGCTTTCAGGTTCCTCTTGGGTTGTTGTTTAAGAATGAGAACAAAAATGAGGATATGCTAGATATTCTTGAAGATATCCATGCCAAATATGTTCCTGTTATGGAAAATGTGGATTCAGAGACAGGACTTACTCAAAAGTCAGTGCTGGAGAAAGTTTTGTTTTGGTGGAGATCAATTGACAGAAGAGAGGACAAGGAACTCTACAGTTGCTCGAAGTGATGGAGATACAGAGTATGAGAGACTTGAAGCAGTGATCCCTAAAGTTGAGGACTGGCATACCATCAGAATTCTTTATCAAGTAAGTTAATGTGTGACCACATATCTTGAAAATCCAAATTTGCTGTATATGAAGAAATCTCTGATCTCTCAAAGTGAACTAAAAGAGTGTTTTGCAGAGATTTTGGAGGATTTCATTAAGAATTTATTTGACAGATTAGTTGATTAATCTAAAACAATTAGAACTGTTGGCCATAAGGGCTATATTGACTTGTAGTCCATTTTTCCTTGAGGTGTAATAATGCTCAAAAAATATGTCTTGAATACAGGTATAGTAAATAATTTTAGAGATGGCAAGGTGGTATTGATCAGATCTAGCTGTTTGAAATCTAAATGGCATTGTAATAATTACAATGCATGGCTTAAAGTCAATTTGTGAGTATTTTCAAGCTCCCATTTTGCCATTTAGATTTTAAACAGCTAGATCTGATCGTGCCCAATACCACCTAAGTTCTAAATTTAGAACTTTGCATGTTTCATTCTCTTGAATATTCATACTCATTTAATAACTTCCAGTATACAATTATTGTATACTGGAAGTTCTTAAATGAAGATGAATATTCAAGAGAATGAAAAATGCAAAGTTGCGACAGGGTCAACATGATATAGTCATCTGATATCAACAAACTAAATCTGTCAACAACTTTGTCCAGTGGCAATGGTACAGCTAGTGCACGGCATACAATAAACAACAAACTAGAATTGTTTTATTTATGACAGAGTTTTTGGTTGTCATTGAGGCCCACATAAAGCAGAGTTCCATACATAAAAAATGGAAACGACAAGGAAAAAACATTAAAGGGTGGAAATCATGCTGTTTAAATAATAATTTGTCTGTAACCGTATGCCCACCTGCTGCATGTTTTACTTTTTAGCATATCCACTGAAATATTTAAAAATATAAAAATTTTCATTCACTACCAGTAATAAAATATAGAATGTTGTCTATAGTTTTCTTGAAATATACGTCCTAACAGATACACTAAAAGTGCTATTTAATTTTAAAAATACTGGTTGCATATGGTATTCATTTGCTAAATAAAAGTATTTTTAACATGACTGTTTAGTAGTCAACCCCAAAGTTGTTTTCTCAAATAGTTTCTTTCCTATTTTCAGGTGCTGTATGATATCCACTTCAAACAGACATCAGTTAATGATATAGGAACAATGTGTTCCAATATGAATATTCTTCACAATGTAAATGCAAAGACCACCAATGTACTTGATAATTTTAATGTCTGTAAAGAGTACACCAACATGGAGACAGATGCCCTCATTGTTGCCGCTGCACTGAAGTATTTTGGTTTAGAGTCCCCTGATGTACAAAAGGAGGACTTCATTCCACCACAAGTCTTAAGTTCCTCAACACCAAAAAAAAGGGTGTGGTTGCATAAGCACGTAAAAAAAGTCATTGAGATGTATGTTATGGAGAGAATGACATCTGAGCATGAAGAGATAAGAACTGGAGTTGAAATGGAGGCAAGGAAAACCTGCCAAAGACATCCTATCAAGTGCTCTGTTTGTGGAAAGCCCTATGTGTACCAAAAAGCCATCAAAAACCACCTGATTAAAGACCACCCAGAAGTTGTTGCAATTGAAGAGAAAAATTTGAAGCCAAGTCCACCAGCCGAGAAAAAAGACAAGTTGGACTTCACTGATGATCGCTACAATTATGCCTGCACTCGCTTGAGGATGGGAATGTTGCTGCGAAACTTTGATGATGCAGTAAAAGAAGGGGATGGTGACCATATCCTCCGCTGCTGGAAGTTCTCTATGCTGATTTTTAAAGCATACAACCATACCAAGTATGCGTTTGCATCTCTGCAGCTAATAGCCGCCACAGAAGCAATGCTTACTCCATGCCAAGCCTGCTGCCTGAAATGGAACAGAACAGTCAACAACAAGGGAGGTGCTGGGAGGAATATATCCCTAGATCTGCGCTTGGAGCACTTGAACAACTTGACCAAGGGAATGCTGAAACACCTCGGAGTGAACATTACGGAATCCTCTGCGAGACGTTGCAGTAAATCAGTGAGCATGATTGAGAAGCTTTTAGATTCAGTTGACAGGGGACAAGTGTTTGACTTCAAGCCATGTCAAGAACGAATGTATTTCCATTTCCCACAGTTCAAGAGAAGCTTACTGGGAAATATTGATTTCAGTAAGCTCAACAAATGCATAACTGATCATAAAAAGGAACTCTCAAGGCTTGAGTAATTCTAAAGTACAATTGTTCTATAAAATGGTAACAATACAGTGTGCAGGGTTCTCAGTAAGTGCCAGCAACATGTTAAAACAACAAGCTGAAAATTTAGAGCCATTGATAAAACTTTAAGTAAATTTGAAATGACTGAACCCTAGCTAATTTCAAATAATTAACTATGAATAAAATTTATTCAGAAATAACCAGGGAGGTGAGAGGCATAGCTATGCAACTTCATTAAATAGTAATTGAAGGGCTCCCTATGAATATGGCCTAAGTGACTTTTTAATGATTTTTTTAATGGTATAACATGATATAAATTAACTTTCCTATGCCTTTATCAAAAGGCATAACGCCATAATCATCCAATAAATTCTGTTGCATTTAAATCTCTCACCTCCCTGATGTAACTAAATCTAGAATTCATCAATCTGAGAGTCAAAGTTATGAAATGTTGGTAGTTTTTGTATCCATGCTGCTAATAATTATTGCAAATTTCTTATTAATTATTCAGCAATCTTCAGTCTGCAAAGTTTGTTGCAATGGTATTATAGTTCAGTTACACCAGACAAAATAGAGTCCAGGGAATCATCAGAATCAATATCAGTATCAGAATCATCATATAGTCCTCCATATTCTAAGTCATGTTCAAAACAGGCAGGATCAACAGAGCTCACCATCTCATTGTAATCCACTTCAAAATCTTTGAAGACATCATTCACCATGAATAAAATGTCAATTGCATGTTCTCCCTTGTAAACAGGAACAAATTCATTAATATCTTCAAGTGTGAAAATGAATTTACAATTTTTCAATGCGGCCTTCATTAGTGAATCTGTAAATTCAGTGCAACACTGAGAGGTGAGGAAGTATGAATCACACTCTGTAGACAGATACTTTTGGTGGTCTTCAAGGAGTTCCTGAAGCAATTCTCTTTGGTCTTTCCTGACCTTCCGTGTCTTACGTTTTGGCATGGAAGTTTGCTGAGAACTGTCTTGAATGTCAAAAATTGGTACTTCACAGCTTTTGGCTCCACATTTACAATTATTGTGGCAAACTATGCAACATTCATGGGTGTTTGATGTATCAAAGTCAGATGACCCTTAGTCAAATTCATGTAACAGCAACTTGCAAAGACATTTGTTATTACTGCAGGCATACTCTGTAACTGATTGGTCACACTTTCTTAGATGATTCTTAGTATACAGTAAAATTGCCTTGGATGGAAGCATGTCACGTCCTGCTCTTCCAATTTCTTGGATAAAGTTGTCAATCTCTCGTGGAGGCCCATAGTGAACAACCATCCGCACCTCTTTAATATTCACACCCATACCCAAAGCTGTGGAAGCAAACACAACTCTGCAAACTCCATCAGGTTCCATCAGGGAGTTTAAGACTCTATCTTGGTGTTTTTGTGGTTACAGGCTTGCTTGCAAAGCCTTAACCACTATGTCATCGAGTGTGTAAGCGTACGTGTGTACGTGTGTGTAATTCGGATTTCCCGAAGTTAGCCCGAAGTCAATAGGCGGAAAATATACGAACTTGACGCGAGGCTTTCTTGACTTTTTTTTTGTCAATTATCACTTTTAAAATATGATCTATTTATCAATACCTTCCATTTATAGCAAATTATTTCATTATATCATAAATATCTCAATTTGAGTAAAAGATTTTCCAAGTTTTTCGGTATACATGGCGTCCTATGTCGTCTACGAAGGCATTCGGAATGTAACATGAAACCCAAGTTTGGGCAAAACCGCTCACATTTTACTGCAGTCCTACTTTTCCATGTGCTCTGTTCATTGTCGAAGGAAAGCTCGGTAAGTAAATAATGATTGCTCTTTGTTTTTCTCTTATAACCAGGCACAGCTTTCAGCAAATGTGCCAGAAGTTTGTTTTTAAGGAATCTTTCAGAGGTTTGGGTAGTTTACGAAAGGTTTTGACAGGAAAAACGATCGTTAAAACAAGGTGTTTGTTCGACAACAAAAGCAGAGGAGCTAGTACGTCCCTCGATCCATTGTCGGCGATTAAAAAAACAGCTAATTCCACGACTAGGAAAGATCATGACGACGATTTGATGCCTCAAAGCTCTTTGGAAGAGCTCAATAATTCCTCTTTGAGGAACATGAATGTCCTTCGGGACACAAATAATGTCCTTCGGGACACGAATAATGTCCTTCGGGACACGAATAATGTCCTTCGGGATACGAATAATGTCCTTCGGGACACGAATGATGTCCTTCGGGACACAAATTATGTCTTTCGGGACACAAATTATGTCTTTCGGGACACAAAAGTTGTTGATTTTAAAGACAAAAGCTCCTGCAATGATGAACTAGTCAAACAAACACCTATGTTTCATAGCTTGAAAAATATTGGTACAAAAACATCAGTGAAAGCTGTGTTTGGTTCATTTGATGACCAGGTAGTTAATGGTGATATAAAATCTAGCAGATTATCTAGAATTCAAGTGAGTATTAAGTCAGTGCAATCTATTCATGTCAAAAATGATTTTAGACTAGGTTCAATTAAATGTAGAAGTAGAGAGCCATCAAGAATATCTTTACGAAAATTTTTTCGTCATCTGAAAG
The DNA here is from genome assembly GCA_029948255.1 of Telmatactis stephensoni. Lineage (NCBI taxonomy): Eukaryota > Metazoa > Cnidaria > Anthozoa > Actiniaria > Isophelliidae > Telmatactis > Telmatactis stephensoni. The sequence goes on along the minus strand of JALIZF010001606.1, from coordinate 13,942 downwards.
ATAGAAAATTGAGAAAATTACGTAAAAATACTTTAAAGAAGTTGACACCTGTTTCATCTACTGTCTATGATATTGTTAATTATTACAAATGGTGGAATATGAGATATACTAAGCAACAAGATAGTTTTTACAGTAGATATTTTGCACAAACTGAAAGCTCTAGTGTTGTCTTTGATACATCACAAATAAATATTATATTATCAGGAGATGTGGAATTAAACCCAGGCCCTGTTACACATAACACTAGCTCATTAGCATTGATATCCAATATGAGTGCTGATTTTCTATTGAATTACAGACTATATAGACATGGATTAAGACCATTAGATGTAGGTGGTGGAGGTGATTGTTTTTTTAAATCAGTGTCACATCAGTTATATGGTGATTCACGTCACCACTTATCAGTAAGAGCAAGAGCTATACAGTATTTACAAGACAATCCAGAACGATTCATAGAAAGTATACTTGATAGATCATGGTCACAATATTTACATAGTATGTCTATGCAAGGAACATGGGCTGATCACATAGTAATACAGGCTGTAGCAGATTCATTGAATTTAAATATTCACATTGTAGAATCTAATGAACTGTTCTTAGAAGTTACAGTGGTGCAAGCTATTAATCAAGCAGTACAAAATCTTAGGTCTATTTATTTAGGTCATGTTGATGAGATGCATTATGTGTCAACATTGCCAATTTTAAGTCAAATTGATGATCAAAGTCAAAATGACATGTCCAATGAACTTTCTGGCAAATCTATCAAAGGTGTTTATAAAAGAAAAGGTTGTGATAGTAAATCAATCAAACAAAACTGTCAAAAATCTATGAGCTCAGACGAGAAAAAAGCAAAGAATAATGATTATATGAAGGGCTATAGAGCATCTAAAGCTTCAGCAGTACAAAGAGTAAAGAGGAATGCTTATGATCGAGCTAAAAGAGCATCTAATGCTTCAGCAGTACAAAGGGCAAAGAGGAATGCTTATGTTCAAGCTAAAAGAGCATCTAATGCTTCAGCAGAACAAAGAGCAAAGAGAAATGCTTATGATCGAGCTAAAAGAGCATCTAATCCTTCAGCAGAACAAAGAGCAAAGAGGAATGCTTATGATCGAGCTAAAAGAGCATCTAAAGCTTCAGCAGAAACAAGAGCCAAAGCAAATGATTATATGAAAAGTTACAGAGCACAGAGAAAAAATATTGGATTTTACATTTGCAAGTTTCATGATATAGTATCTCAAGGCCCATTGTATATTTGTACATGTTGTGATCAGCTATGGTATAAACATAGTGTACTTCAGACAAGTAAACTAAGAGAACAGAATCCTGAAATTCATAAATATCTCACTGGTAAAACAAGTGTCAATGATAGTGAATGGGTCTGTAGAACATGTCATAACTATTTAAGTAAAAACAAAGTTCCACCCTGTGCTGTAGTTAATGGTATGGGATTTCCACAAAAACCTGAATTTTTTGATCTGAATGAATTGGAATGTAGATTATTAGCACCACGAATTGCTTTTCAAAAACTCATGCAAGCTCCTAGAGGAAAGCAGTTTAAAATACATGGTAATATTATAAATGTACCAGCAGATGTTGCCAATACTGTTAGTATGTTACCACGGTTACCAAATGAGACTGCTACTATTAAAGTAAATTTAAAAAGACGACTTCAGTATAAAAGTAGTGCATTATCATTAACTGTAAGACCATATAAAGTTATTGAAGCTGCTATTTGGCTTATCAACAATAGTGATCTCTACAAAGATGAAGGAATTGTACTGAATGAAGATTGGTTAAATAGGTACAATGAACATTTAGCTGTACATACAGAAGACATTGAACAAAGTGTACCCTCAAATGATAATCACGAAAACAATTTAGAATCAACTCAAAATGAAAATGAACATGATAATGATGATGATTGGACTGAAGAGGAAGCTGAAATTCCTGCGGGTGTCACTGATACTTTGCTTACACCACCAGATTTTGTAGATGACAATGAACGACAATGTATTCTTAATTTAGCACCAGCTGAGGGTAATAAACCATTAAGTGTATTTAGAGATGAATATTCTGAAGAGCTAGCATATCCAGGAATATTTCTTGGACAAAAAAGACCTGACTACAAACAACGTTTGGTTAAAGTCCATTACAGTGATATCTGTAAATCAGAACTCAGAATGTCAGACAGAAGAGCTTCAATGAATGTTGAAAACATTTTTTATAAAGCAAAGAAACTTCAGATGAAAATTCTTTTGGGAAAATCGCAGGTTGCTTTCAGAAAATGCCACAATAATGATAAGTCATTGAAAGCCAGTGATTTAAAGCAAGATGGAGGGCTAGAAAAATTAGTACATCATGATGAAGGATATAAGTTCTTGAGAGCTTTAAGGGGATCACCTCCATATTTTGAAAAGGCCAAGAGAGATTTGTTTGCAATGATTAGACAATTAGGTACTGCTACTTTGTTTTGTAGTTTTTCATCTGCAGAAACACAGTGGATGCACTTACTTAGAATACTTGGTCAACTTGTTGATCATAAAAATTATAGTGATGATGAACTGAAGAATTTAAACTGGGAGGAAAAATGTAGACTTATTCAAAGCGATCCAGTAACTTGTGCAAGACACTTTGACTATCAAGTAAATAATTTTCTCAGGCATTTTCTTTTAAGCAATGCTGAGCCACTAGGAACTATTTCTGACTGGTTTTACAGAGTTGAATACCAACAAAGAGGTTCACCCCATATTCACATGTTGATATGGATAGAAAATGCTCCTGAATTTGGCGAAGATAATGATAATAAAGTCACATCATTTATTGATAAAATAATAACTTGTGAAAAGCCAACTGATAATCCTGAATTACTGGAACTAGTTAATAGACAGGTTCATAGACACTCTCATACATGCCGTAAGAAATCTAAAAGTGAATGTAGATTCAATTATCCTCAGCCCCCTATGAGAAAAACAGTTATTATGTACCCATTTGATGAGGATGAAATCCCACAAAATGAAGTGAAGGCACACAAAGAATCATGGAAAAACATAAAACAATATTTAAATGACCTTAAAGAAGGTATGGATATAACTTTTGATAAGCTACTGGCAGAGCTGGGTCTTACTGAAGACAATTATTTATTAGCTGTTCGATCATCTATCAATACACCCACTGTGTTTTTGAAAAGACAACCTAACGAATTAAGGATTAATAATTACAATCCAGCATGCCTTAGTGCATGGAGAGCAAATATGGACATACAGTTTGTGTTAGATGTATATGCATGTGCTGTATACATAGCAAATTATATCTCTAAAGCTCAAAAAGGTATGAGTCAATTGTTACGACAGGCTTGTGATGAAGCACGAAAGGGAAATTCTAGTATTAAACAACAGGTGAGAGATATTGGTAGTAAGTTCCTGAATAATGTTGAAATAAGTGCACAAGAAGCTGTTTATATTGTCCTACAAATTCCAATGCGTAAAGCATCTAGACAAGTTGTATTTATAAATACCTCGCCTCCAAATGAGAGAGTAGAACTTTTAAAGCCTTTAAGTGATATTAAAGATATGGATGATGATTGTGAAGATGTTTATACTGGTGGTTTGATTAAAAGATACACTAAGCGCCCAGCTAGTCTTGAACACCTAACACTAGCAGACTGGGCTGCTTGGTATGATGCAACCAAAGTATATATTAAGCCATCAAATGAATTTGATAGTGATAATCTTCTTTTAGAAAACAATATTGAGGATGTTAATGATGATCAACTTAATGAGAATAATACTCCCCCAAAAAATAAGAAGAGAACAAAAGCCAGAATCATCCGAAGTGTGTGGTTTAATAAAGAAGTTGAGCCTGAAAAACATTATCGTGAACTAATTATGCTCTTTACTGCTTGGAGAAACGAAGAAAAGGATTTAATGGGTAATTTCTCATCATATCGAGAGTACTATTCTCTGTTAGCTCCTAAGATACGTGAACAAGAGAAACAATATGTTAAGTGCAATGAAGATTTTAATGATTTACAAGAACAGGTAATGAATCATATGGAAGATGCAGATGATGAATATGACTTGATAGCACCTTGTACTCAGAATGTTGAACAACAAGATGAGGCAGAAGGCAGTGAAGATTTACAACCAGATTTTAATGAGAACTATAATCTATCTGATGACATAGGGATACCATCTGTTGATGTAAACTATGAGCCACTGATGCAAAATGAATTACAAGATGAGGAGTACAGACAAATGGTTCAGATGTTAAACAAAGAACAAAAGGAATTCTTTTACCATGTATTACATAAGATTAAAACATCTGATGACCCTTTCTATTGTTTCCTCAGTGGAGGAGCTGGAGTAGGGAAGTCACTTGTAACTAAAGCATTATACCAAGCAGCCTTGAAATATTATAACACTAGAGCTGGTGTAGACTTTCATAGTAAAAGTATTGATTTTAGCACCTACTGGTAAAGCAGCTTATAATATTAAAGGTAATACCATACATACAGCTCTAGGAATATCTGCATTCCATTCTTTGAAAACATATAAAAGCCTTGATTCAAGTAGACTAAATACATTAAGATGTAAGCTTGGTTCAGTTAAACTGATATTCATAGATGAAATATCCATGGTTGGTAACAGTATGTTTCATGTTCAAATTAACAATAGACTTAAGGACATTAAAGGCAGCTCACTACCCTTTGGTGGTGTCAGTATTGTTGCTATAGGTGATCTATTTCAGTTAAAACCAGTCATGGATGGATATATATTTAAAGAGATGGATAATTCTGAATACAGTATCCTTGCACCTAACCTTTGGCAAGAACACTTTAAGATGTTTGAATTGCATGAGATAATGAGACAAAGAGAAAGTAAGTTATTTGCTGAAATGTTAAATAGGTTAAGAGAAGGCAAACATACTACACAGGATATTGTTAAATTTAAAGAGAGGTTGATACAAACCAATGACAGTAATTATCCACTGGATGTTCCTCATTTCTTTATACAAAATGCTAAAGTGAATAGCTTTAATGATAAAGTTCATCGTGCCATGTCTGGACCTAAGTATTCAATCAAAGCACATGACAGTGTTATTGGAGCTGGGTCTCACACTCTGAGAGACAAAATAATGAAGCAAATTCCAGTTGACCAACCAAATAAAACCAGTCAGCTGTATACAGTCTTAGATTTTTCAGTAGGTGAGAGGACAGATATTTCTCTGAACATAAGGACAGATGATGGTTTGACCAATGGTGCTAGTAATGTGATCAAATTAGTTCAGTTGCAACATGCAGATAAACCATCAGGTATTATATGGGTCCAGTTTGACCATGCTGATGTAGGTGAGAAAACTAGACAAGAGAATAGACATCTCTATATACAAGGTGTTGATCCCAGATGGACACCTATCAAACCTGTTACATCACACTTCATGGTTGGTAGAAATAGAACAATACAGGTTGTAAGAAAGCAGTTTCCACTGAGACCTGCTGCTGCGAAAACTATCCACAGATCACCGGGTTCTACTGAAACTAAAATAGTTGTTAATTTTGATACAAAAAGAGCAATACCTCATATCCACTATGTAGGCTTGAGCAGAGTAACAACAATAGAAGGTTTATACATAACAGACCTTTGTGAAAGCAAAATAGCTGTAAGTGCAGATGTACAGAAAGAAATGCAGCGTTTAAGAACAGATAGTAAATTGGACCTGTGTATAAGTCCTATTTATAATGCTGACCAGGTACCATTAAAGGTGTGTTATTTAAATGCAAGATCATTGCACAGACATATTGATGATGTGCGTAATGACTTAAATTATTTAAGTACTGATGTCAGTATTTTCTCAGAAACGAGATTCAGTCTTTCTGATTATGATACAATGTATACTATTCACAATTACACCTTGTTTAGAAATGATGCTAGAATGGTAAACAATATAAGACCATTTGGTGGAATGGCAGTGTATAGTAGAGTTGATTTCTATCCTGGTTATCCATATTCTAGAAATTCCAATGGTATTGAAATAACTGCGGTAAGATTGATTACTGCTCCACATATACATATATTTGGTATATATTGCTCACCAAGTGTCCCACTCACGCAAATGTGCCAAGCACTGTCAGATATACTCAGATCCCATTCATCTTTGCCTTCGTCAATAAGAACCTTACCTAGCGTTAATGCTTTCAAAGCAGCATTAGTTAAACACTATAAAAAAGCCCTTATTAATACGTTTGATCAGGATAACGTTTATACTTGGAAGTCCTTGTGTCCAAAGTGTTATTCCACTAGGAATTTAACTAGCTTTCGCCAGTGTTGTTTCTAATAGGTATTAATTGAACTTATTATAGGAGTTTCTTAAAGTATTGATATATGTTGTTATATAGTGTCAGAATTTATTCATTCTTTTTTTTTATATATATATACCTCTTTTTATCATTATTTTATTGGGCTTTCACCTAGTTGGAGCTTGCTCTGTCGTGACTGTCCCTCACTGAGTTTTTTCCTTGCATTATTAAGTTATTATTCAACCATTGATAATTATCTATCATTATATTTTATGCACTCAGTGGAAGTTGAATAAATAAATAAATAAATAAATAAAAATCACAATGGAATATATTCATTGGTGATTTCAATGTTAATTGGTCCAATAGTTCACAGAGAGTTTGTTTACATAATCTGTTTATTAGAGATCATAAATATCAACAATTAGTGTCATGTCACACCACTGACAACAAAACTTGTATAGATCATATTTTTACTAATATACCACTGGAACATATCAAGGTTAACATACTGGAAACATACTTTACAGATCATAAATGTATATGTGCTCTCATTGATAGTTTTAGCTTAGTATCTTCACCTACTGCAAATTTAACATGACTTATGAAATAAATTGTTTTACACACAGGCTTAATTAAAATGCGTGTTTTATCTGTATCTCCTTTCTGAAAACAAAATTGATTTGTTTTTTCATTACATTTATCATGTCTATGTATTACTAACTTGTGCTACAGATATGAGCACAAACAACAGAAAACATCTTCCCTGAAACATTCAGCAACCAAAATAGTATTAAAATCTGTCTATATATAATTCTGTATAATATTAATACACACAGTGTTCTTACTTTGTAATAATAATCATTTGCAGTAAAAACTTTCAAAATGGCATCAAGACAATCTTCCAGTAGCAAGTAAGTCATTAATTTTACCTATTTATACACAAGCACCAACTCCCAAATTACAATAAATTTATTATTCAAATACATTCAAGCACCATATACTCATTTCTAGCAGCAGTAAGGGTTTATCTCGATCGCGCCTTGTGATTTACAGGGCCTGCCTGTATAGATCTAGGGGTGTCCACATCAGGGATTCTCTGCATATTTCTAGGGTGTTTTTGGCCAAAGTGATTAAAAGACTGCTGCTGGAGAGTAAAAGAAATAAGTGTTATATAATGTGTTGCAATGCCCCTCAAGTAGATTACGAAAAGTATACAGTTTGCTCTAATTGCCTGCGACGTGAAATTAAGCCCCCAGAGCCGAGGCCTTTAAAGTGTTGTGGTAGGCGAATGACCATAGAAGAAGACACTTCGGCCGTGTGTGAAATCTGTGGCCGTATAGTTTTTAATGCGGTGCCCTGTGCTACCTTTGGTCAATGTTATGCTAACGGCGGTCGTAAAAAGACGCCATATAAGAGAATTATTTACTTTAGAAAGTGGATGCGAATTATCTTAGGTTTAGAGCCAGTCTATGTTGATAAGAAAACCTTACGGCAGATAAAAGCTCATCTCAAAGAACCCACGCCACAGGGTTTGAAAAAGACTCTAAAAAAATTAAAGCTACAAAAATATAATAATGGCATTTCTTATATTTTGTCAGAAATAACCGGAGAAAAAATTCCCGACGTTTCTATGCAAATTATGCGTAGGGCCGAGAGTATGTTTATTCAGCTGCGGGGGGAAATCCCTTATTACCCTGACGTCATCTACAAAATATTTTATGAAATCGACCCCAACCACCCCCTATTGAGATGGATTCCTGGTTGATGACTCATCGGGACTTCCCCTTTGAGAATAAAAAAGAGCAAAACTGGCTTTTTGGCCAGAAACCCCGTCGGGGAATAGATCGACTCGGAAGCTAATGCGTATTCCCCGACGGGGTTTTTTGACTTTGTCTTTGCGCGTGAAATCCCTCATCGCGAGGTTAAATCACAGACAACACTACGGAAACGGTCGGACTTACGGGGCTTATTTCATCCCGCGCCAGAGGTCCTGGGCACGACAGACATATAGGTCGGACTTACGGGGCTTATTTCATCCCGCGCCAGAGGTCCTGGGCACGACAGACACATACCCCACTAAGCATGAATAAATGGGAGGGCTACATTTATTCACATTTAGTGAGGGGCTGTGAAATGCGCCCGACGAGGCTCGAACCCAGAATCTCTGATGCCCTCCAGCTCAGAGATCCAAGGCTCTAACCGTTCGGCCACATCGCACAACCAATATTTTTTGACTCCAAAATAGTATTTATGTTAGACGCGTGACGTCATTGTCTGGTTTTTTGACACATGCAAATTAAATCCTGTCTCGCTTCGCTGGAAGTGAATATTTAATGATTTAGTTTTTGTTTGATTTCTTGCATGGCTTCGCTGTAGATTTTCTTGCGTAGTTCGGGATCGTCTTTTTTAAAAACTTCGACGCTTTTTTGTCGTATTTCATTTTTTAATTGCTCGTATTTATTTGACTCGGCCATAATTAAAGCAAATTCATTCTCATCGATTCTGTTATTGTGGAGAGCTTTCGAAATGAGGTCTGAGATTGTATTTATTTTAGATTTGCATAACATTGTTGTTTTCTCGTGTTTTGAAACCTTTTGGGTTAATTTTTTAGTCGCTACCGTGGCGACGGCTGAAATAATTCCACAGAGTCCCCCAATCGCGCTTAAAGGGATTCCTACTAGAATTCCTGGGCCTGTTAAAGATGTGGCAATCCCCGAAGTTGTTAAAAGGGCTGATAAACTACCGGAAGATAAAGCAATGGCATGGGTCACAGAGCGTGTTTTATTGTATTTTTTACGCACGCCGTCGTAATGTTTGACCTCGGCGCCTAATTCAGAAAGGATCATATTGATTTTTTGAAGTCGAAAACTTTCCCCATCAGAAATGACAGGGTATAATGGGGCAGAGGGTTCTTCTCGTATCACATCGGTCATTATATATAATGGTACAATACGAATGGCACAGATTTAGGACGGCCTACCCGCACGCCGATTTTAAAAAGTTCTCTGCCGGGCCTCAGAGTATTGAATTCGAACACGATGGAATTGCCGTCGATGTGTTTAGAGAAGATATTACGCCATATGGGCCTTTTCCAACGGCAGTGCATCACTATGGCGACGCAAAATTAAATGCGGCGCTTTTAAAGGCCTTAGGTCCTAGAGATCCTAAAAACAAGACCGTTAAGATATCTCCATCGTCGTGGCCTAAGGATTTTACAGTCGCTAGAATAAATTACCCAGTGCCCGCTGTGGCTTGGCACACGATGCCTCCTAAGACTAATTTCTCTCATTTGACCTTAGAAGTGGCGCCGGGTAAAAAGATACCTTTAAAAGTTCGTAACGTGTTTAAAAAGAGTGAGACAGAATTTAAATCTGCAGCGGCGGCAAAAAAATGGCTAAAAGGGCCAAGTATGACTTACTGGGCGCAACAGTTAAACTTTGCCGTATGGGCGGCGACGGCGGGCTGCGGTGTGGGTTTAGATATGCTACAGCGGTGTTCTTTTTTACAGTTTCATGTAATTTTTACTATTCGCCGCATTCTACATGAATTGGGAGCGCCTTTGCCGGGCGATCTTAGCTTTGATGCCTACGACACACATTATAAAGAGGCGGCCTTTGAGAGGCTATGTAATGAATTTAAAATCCACAAGGACTTTAGGTTCTTAGCGCCCAACAATGGCGGCGTTGGCGATCCTTATGGCTACGATTACGCAGGGCTTAACATAGAAGAAGGCGGCTGGCCTAACCCTGAGAATAGATTTAGAGATGAGGGTAAGCCTAAATATGGCGGGCCTGAGATAGAAGTGTTAAAAGATTCTCGCACTCCTAGACAATACGATTGGTTTGTATTGCAAAAAGGTGAAGGTCTGGTAAATCTGGCCCGCCTAAATAGAAGCATAGAGGCCTACGTTTATTGTGTGCTGGGGGCGCAGGTAGATACACGCTCGCCCATCATAGCCGCTGGTGGTGCTAGTCAAGAAACACAACAACAGTTCTTAGTGCTCTTTGAATCGGCCGTCATAGAAAACGACATTGCCAAGAGCATACAAAGGTATCAGTTTGCCGTCCAAGAGGCAAAAGTGCGCTTAGACTACGCCATAGCCCCAGGTTGTTGGCTAATGCCTAGCGATTTAGTGATTAATACTCACTCTGTCGTGGGCTATAACAATCTTTTACAAAAGGCTACTGAGGTGATGAAATTTGGCATCAATGACATCAACGGCGATTTGAAGCAGCGTAAAGTGCCACACTTTGATAAGCCGCCGAAGAAAAAGCCACCGCCTAAGAAAGAAAAACCCACCCACGGCCCACCAGAGAAAAAGCCTATTAAGCCGCTGCCGACTATAAAAGAAGAATACGACCATGATCTTTTAAAGGGCGGCATTACGGCGGCGGCGGTGGGGCTGGGCTATTTTATGCTACGGTAATTATATCTTTAACTTCTTTAAAAGTACGGCGCCTATAGCTACGACAAGAATCCAAATATTGTTGCCGACAAACTTCAGCAATTCGCCGCCGGTCTTCAACACCAAAGATAAGACGCTGCCTAATAGACCTGGCACGGCGGCGGCCATTTTTTTACCTAGCGCGGTCAGGCCTTGACCTATTTTTTTAACACCGGCGCCGACACCTTTTAAAGAGGTTAATATGACTCCTATGACACTACTTATAGCCACGGCAAAGGCCGCAGGAATGCCATATTTCAAAAGGGCTCGTTTTATTTTTTCTTTGGTGGTGAGGCCTAATTCACGCTCTAATTTATTTTTTTCTTTTTTAAGCTCGGCGACTCTTTCTTGAAGGGAGGTTAGTTCTTCTTGGGCGGCTGTGCGTTCTTCTTCAGGGCGATTTAGGTCGTTGATGATTTGTTGTTTTTCGTTAATGTTATGTTCTAAATCTTCTATCGCCTGTGTCGTTTGCCTTAGCCGCTCTTCAAGGGTGCGGACTCTATGTTCTAACTCGGCCTTTTCTCTTTGCGAGGCCTCGAGTTCGGAAGTAAGGGTGGCGGCATCGGTTTTGGTTATCCCTAACTCTTGGGTGGTTTCGTCTAGCGCCGCGCGGGCACGGTCTCTTTCCCGCAGGGCTTTGTTGGCCTCGGTGACAATGGTATTTCTTTCTTCCAAAATAGAATTGTAGCGGTGTTCGGCATCTTCGAGGAAGTTTTCTGTCTCTAGGTTGTGGCGTTCTTCGTTGGCCGTCAAGGCTTTTTCGTATTCTTCCTGGACGCGGTCAAATCGGGATTGTAGATTAGACAGGGCCTGGTTTTTGACCGCAAGGGCTTGTTCGGCCTCGCCTAGTTGATCTTCTAGGTCGATGACTCTCTTTTGTAATGCGATCTTTGCATTATGCTCTTCCAATAGCTCTAAGAGGCCTCTCGATGCCATTTTAAATCCCTTGAGCGCCTTTACCGTTTCTGTAACCTCACCCTCTTTAGTAAAAAGTTTTTGTGGCTTAGTCCAGGCGTCTTTTTTCTTTTCGTTTGGAAAAGAGATGTAAGCCTGGCCCCGATCCTCAGATAGTTTTACCTCATCAAAGTTGAAGTTTTCGTAGAGCTCGGAGAGGCGCTCTTTGGCGTTCTCGATGGGGCTCTCGAGCAGCCAGTCGGCCATTTCATTTTCTTCTAGCGCGTCAAACGTTTTCAACTGTAAGTATTCAGGAAGTCGGCGGCCCTGGTTACGTGACTTCCACTTTGCGCCCAAAGACTGCCAGACAGATCGAGCCCTGTCTCCAAACCTACGCCTAAGCTTATCAAAAAGGCCCTGGGGGTCTGCGTTTTCATTCGGTATAAGAGATTCATATTCCTCGTCATTGATGTCTTCTTGGCCTTCTTCGGCGGTGGGATCAAAATCCGGATCTATTTCTCCTTCCATATATATAATGATCAGCTCAAAGTTAGACCCTCATATTCTGCCCAAAAAGACCGGTGGCTTAAAGGCCGAAAGGACTTTTCACCGGGTGACTTTCACGCCCTCTAGTGCAAACCCAGGGGAGACATTATACGTCAGCGTTCCTACGCTCTCAGAAAATCTTCTCATAGTGCCCGGAACCCTGGCGCTGCGGTTTGATTTGGCCATACAGCCGACGACGGCCGACAAGCGTTATTGCGTCAACAACATAGGCCGCAACATTGTAAATCGCATGAAAGTTAAATTTGCCGGAGAATGCCTTTTAGACCTAAACCGCTATGACCTTTACCACACTTACAAAGATCTATTCATGTTGCCCAAAGAGAAAGATGTGCTGGTGGAGCAGGGCATTGGCAGCACAGATTTGAGAAAAATAAGAAGTAAAATTGTCACAGGCAGTGAGCCCTCTAACGCCGCAGATGAAAAAGCACTATTAGCGGCCTATGGAACAAAGTATGTGATTCCTTTGGATTTTGAGATCCTCAGTACACACGGAGTGTTTTATCCGCGGGTGTTAAATAGCGAAATGCAGTTTGAAGTGACGCTGGCCGACACCACTAACCTACTACAACTTGACACTGCAGAATCGGCTTTGTCTGGCACGATTCACCCCTACAGCCTGACAAACCTAGAGCTGCAGTATGAAACCATTCACAGCGATATACTGGCCCGCAGTGCCATGCAGGAATATTCTGCCGGCAAAGCATTTCTCTACAACCATGTACATCATCACAAGACAATTAACTTTTTAGATAAGACAGATGATTTAATTACCGAAACGGTGAATATACCTCGGCGGTCTCTGTCTGGGCTGCTGTTGCTCTTCGTAAAGCCCTTTAACGCCGGAAAGAGAGATTCTGAGGCCTTTGTCAACCCCAACATTACCGACGTGAAAGTAAATATCAATGGCGTTCCTAATAAGATTTACTCGCAGGGATTAAAGCCGACCGACATTTACAAAGAAGTTGTAAAGAGGTTTGGCGACCATGTGAGCCCCACGCAGTTCTTTCACGGCAATAAATATGCCCTGTGGATAGATCTAAGAACCTCAGAAGACAATGACATACACGGCCAGGGCTTAAAACTGGTCAGCACACAAGACGGCGTCACCTTAGAAATCAGACGCACAAAAAATAGCAGCGCCGGCAATGGGGACAAGATTAACTGCCACATCTTTGTCGTCAGCGATGCGCAAATGAACATAGAAGGTAATCAACTTCATTCCATTGCCTATTAAGATTAAAAAAAAATAATAGATATACCATGTTACGCGTTTTTGTAAAGCTAAAAAACGGAGATGATTTGTATTTTAAGTCAAAAGATATTGCCACGGCTTTAGGCTATGTTCGGGAATCTGAGGACTACAGGCCGCGCGATTTCACCGCTCCCTTGCACCCGGCATTGCATATTAAGATTAAAAAAATATAAGACCCGATTTTAAGATTAAAATATCCGTTAGGTATAAAAAATGTTACGCGTCTTTGAAAACCCAAAACTAAATCTAAAACTCAATACCCTCAAAAAGGGAGATGAATTGTATTTTAAAGCAAAAGACGTTGCTAAGGCCTTAGGCTACAGTTGTGCAAAAAATCCAGTAAGAGACCACGTATCTGAGGAATACAAAAAAACCCTGGGCGAAGTAAGGGGGCATCGAAATGGTGCCCCCTTGAATGAGCAACCAAACGCCGTCTATGTTTCTGAGCCCGGCCTTTATGAGCTAATTTTTAACAGTAAGATGCCGG